>JABXJD010000005.1:7877500-8265000 GCA_013375575.1 Percina caprodes | reverse complement strand
AGATTCAGGCAGCATTGGACGATCTACTTGATCTCTGTTAATCATGTCTCTTGGGGGTGAGGTCAAGGTTCAAGAGGAAGTGGTTTAAGTTACTGTCCGGTTCTGACCCGGCGTCTGCCTGGCTGCTGGCTCTATTTAGGAACATGTATGGATTTAGGAGCAAGCACCGTAAAGCCTCTGGAAGACTTTTATAGAGACTCATAACAAAATAAGTGTCTGTGGGTCTGAGGACAAACAGAAAGAAAAGTAATTTTAAGTAATGTCACTGTATTTTTACACATTGCTGCGAGTTGCTGCACACTTCTGGATCTTACTGGAACAAAAACATTACTCAGATCACATGTGGCTTAAAATCTCCTGAAGCCCCAATTGTGTATGTCTCTCTGAATTACTTTGCGTGTGTGTCTAACCTTGCCAAATTATGATAACATTGTCCCAACTGAATGGGTGGACTCTGCTGTGGAGAGGAATGAAATATGTCATACATAACCAGTCCAGGAATTCTTTATGTTGTTTGTAGTGTCTGCTTTTTTTCTTTGTCTCTCTCTCGCACACACACAAACACACACACACACACACACACACACACACACACACACACACACACACACACACACTCTCTCTCTCTCTTTCCCGCACCTATTTTCAGCATTTTCATGGCTGTTTAGAGGTGACAGCCCCTGCTCATGCAGGTTATAAATACCCTGTCAGAACTAGAACATATCCCTGGCTCGCCACCTGCTCCCGTCCCTTCCTGGGTGGATATTGTGTGAGTGTGTGTGTGTTTGTGTGTGTGTGTGTGTGTGTGTGTGTGTGTGTGTGTGTGTGTGTGTGTGTGTTTGAGTGTGTGTGTGTGTGTGTGTGTGTGAGTGTGAGTGTGTGTGTGTCTATAAGCTAGAGGTTGTGGCTGCTGCTCTCCAGCATGTCATCACTAGTTAGGTGTCACTGAAAAAAACACTCACACAGACCAAAGCATTTAGTGCAGAGGGGGTGTGTCACTGTACTCTGTATTAATTTACAGTGTGTGTGTGTGTGTGTGTGTGGGGGGGAGGTTCATGCTTTGAGGACATAAATTATTTTACACAGTCACATTTTAGTTAGTTTATTAGGATCCCCCTTGACTAACTATTGACTTTGTGGGAGCTAACCTTCCTTTTGGGGACAAAATGCAAGTCCCGAAAACGTAAATCGTTGCATTTTAGGCTGAAGACTTGGTGTAAGGTTAGGTCCTAAGTTGTTCGGCCCTACGTTGTTATTCCAAAACAACTCAGTAATAATAAAATGCTACTACTGCTGCCATCCTCACAGTAATAAAAAGCTCATGCAGCTACAGTCATAAAGAATTCTATTATGCTTCTGTTGCTGCCTCTCCTCTGTTACAGTGGAAGTGCTTTGGGCGCTCCGCAGTGGTCAGAGATGCTTGTACAATGACATAGGCTTTGGCTGCAAAAATCCAAATGGGGTGGGGTTCTTTAATGCTGCAATGTAATTCTGCAACACTGCTGATAGTCACTGGAGCTGGAGACTAAATGTCCACTCATATGAAGTTCCCTTTTACTGGTATCAAAAGTACATAAATGTCACCTGTACAGTCCAATGCTAATAGTATTTGTTGTAACTATTTTTATTATTGTGTATTTTTATATCTTAAGTTCTGGGTCTTATTTACTTCTGTCTTTTATTGTAAAGCACTTTTTATGTTTAAAATTATTATTATTATTATTATTATCATTATTATTATTATTATTATTATTATTACAAAATGCTCAACATTACTAAACATTAAACAAATACTATCATTGTCATTGGATTGTATTATGTGGCACATGCTTCTGTGGTATACACCCTTACTGTGGCTTTCTCCTTCTACTGTCCGCTATTGTACTGATAGGAAGAAATGGAGGGAAAGAACAACTGGGAGAAAAGTGTAATGGCAGCGCCAATTTTGTAATAAGACACCCCCACGCTGTGAGATTCATGAGCCATTTAATTTGTCAGTTTTACAATTAACGACTGCTCTTTGATCCCATTTGTTGTTATATGACAGATGATTGCAACACAATTTTCTTCAACTTATTTGCTAACTCACCAACCTACTGCTGCTAACAACTCTGGTAACATGCTTTAATTTGTAGAACAACTCTTCGTCATGCTTGATGTTAGCACAGGAAACAGAATCTTATACCTATGCACCTGAACACCTTTAATATTTAACGTAAGTTAAAATGTGTATAGAATGAGCATGCATTTAACAGGAAAGAATTAACTAAAAAACCTAAATGTCATTAGTTGCATCAGGAGATTAAGTATGTAATGTGAAGTATATAATTCAAGCAGCCTGACCCCTAAACTTCCAAAATAAGGTATATGGAATAAAGGGATTTGAACATATGGGTGGGTGTAGATTAAGATTTGATTCACTTGCAACATAAACTAGATACCACTTAGCTCTGCGTCATTATAAAGCTATACTACTATTTGTCCACCAGATGGTGTTCTTGACTCATCGTGAGTTTTTAGTCTGAACTTCTAACTGTCACTGGCATCAACAGATGAATGGCGGTGAAATTTCAACATGGAACTGATGAAATGATGTCCATCCAAAGTCAAATCCAAAATTGTCACTTGAAAGAGTTCATAGACCCTTAAGAAGGATAAGAAACTGCACCCCAAGTCATTAACCTGGCCAATGTCAGCTTTACCTGATTATGCAATACAGTGCACTCATTATGTTTTTAGCAAATTTAATGCAACTGTACAACTTGACTCAGATGTACAAAACCCAAATATTATAAACATGTTAAAAACATTTGTAATTGAGTTGGCCCCAAGCAAATGGTGAAAGAAAAATCAATTCAGTGTCCAGTCACATTGAATTATTGATGTTATTTTGGTATTTTTAACTTCTGTAATATCACAACGTTACTTATATAATACTTGCAATAAGATTCTTAATATTGACATGGTTTAATGTTGATATTTTATATCTTGATATTAATATATCCAGATGATATTATGTATAGCTTAGCCTTTGAGAAATATTATAGCATTATTAAATGTCTCTCTTAGCAGAGAATTCAGTAGACTTAGATGTTTGTGTATTCAGTATATTGTGGAATATCCTACCCTGGAAAAATAGTGACTCTGATATAAGTTGTAACTTACAGTATCTATACTGTGAGTCTGATCCAACAAAACTCCTCAATGTTGTCCTCTACTTTTTTATCCGGCTGATGATCTGATGTCAGGTTTATTAAGGGACATGGTTACACGTATAGCAACTCAGTGGGCCATCACATAAGTCCAATCGATTCAAGCGCCACAATTCACAAGTTATGTAATAACAGTTGAAATGTAAATGGCTGGAGGGGATGATGATTCTCCTTTGCCCTCACATGCCCTGTTTTTGTCAGGTTCCCAGGCCTATTGTCGCTCTACCTAAATCCCATTCACAAACACACACACTAGCACCCACACAGAGACCTAAATTCAACACATTCAGTGGATGCCATGGTTTAGAGCAGCTTCCATTCATCATAACAGCAGAGTCCATAATATGTCAATAGTCCATGTTACTCTGCTGATGTGATTATAAGATCAATACATGCAGCATAATGGTAATGTGTCCCATCAGTGCCTGCAAGCATCTGATCAGTATGGGTCAGTGATCAAAATAAACACTGTTTTTCCACCAGAGATGTTTTTTCTGGTTAGAAAAGACGAGAAGAAGAATTACAAAAGAAAAACAAGCGGGGCACTCAGAGAGTGCAGACCTCCAGATCTCAGTGTAAACAAAAGTGAACAATAATTTGTTATTATTCATTTGTTATATATTTTATCTGATACTTTTCATTTGGTGAAATACATCCTAAAACAATTTTAAACACCCTGTTTGACCCCATTGTTCTCTATGCTTTATGCTTACCATCTCCAGGCTGTTTGTAGCTTCATATTTTGTACACAAAACTCTCATCTAACTTGCGACAAGAAAACTAATAAGCGTATATCCCAAAATGTCAGACTATTCCTTTAAAGCTCTGACTTGTTGCCTTTATAGTTAATGAAGTTGTGATTCACCTTGGTATCACAAGCATCAAGTGGATTAACAACTGAAAACGGAAAAACTGAATTTAGTAAAAGATTGTATGTTAATGAAAAAAAAACATTAACAGTATTTACTGAAGCAAGTCACAAATTCTGTGGATTTTGTTTTGTTGAGAGTTCGGAAGTTGCAGCAAATCAGCAGCCTTTGCGTTCACATTATGTGACCAGACAAAGCTCACGGTAGGGCTACATAAAACATGAATTATACATTTCTAGTCATAAAGGATTTAGACTGTGCACTCTCCTCTTCAGAGACATGGCTGTTTTATTATACATTGTGGTTAAAAGATTGAGTTTTCTTCCCCTCATAATTCAAGATGGTGGAAGGAGAAGTGAGACTCTGGTACGCATAGTCAATAAAAAGTGTTTGTGAGAGCGTTAGTCTAAACCGGAGTATATGCCCCTTCACCTCTCAGTTAAATGCAATTCCCATCCTGTTTGGAAAAACCCAAGCATAGGAAAATGTAAAAAAAAAATGCCTGAGCTTTTTTTCAAGACCAGAGAAATTCATCAAGTCATTTAACAGGAAGAGAAACACCAGTGTTTGCAGGTACACTGTGGTCGTCCACCTCTCCCATTGCCTCATGCACACACACACACACACACACACACACACACACATACAGTATAAACACCATCTCCCTCCTGATGTTTCCAGGCACCTCCTTCTCAACTAAAGGAAAGATTTAATGGTTTAATGTGCATCGCAAGCTGTCAGAAAGCATTGCTTTGGGAGAGCATTACCATGGTTTTATATAAACAGTTTCCTATTGTAGTACTGGAAATTGTATTGGTTTAGAAAAAGAAAGATTCATGCATTATGAATCAGGACACAACATTTACTTGCTTTTAGGATACTGTGTGTGTGTGTGTGTGTGTGTGTGTGTGTGTGTGTGTGTGTGTGTGTGTGTGTGTGTGTGTGTGTGTGTGTGTGTGTGTGTGTGGTAGGCCTATGTCTTCTCTTCTTTATCGTTTTAATTTAAATGTCATTGAGTATGTGACTCTCTGTGTGATCCAGGTTGTGACAAGTAACATTCAGTTAAATTAGGGTATTCTTACTCTTATTGTATATTAAGTATTTTTATAGTATATTACTGTAAACCTTTCCAATAATAATACTATTAATAGCATTAGTAGAGATATGAGTTCAACATTTTGAGAAAGACAGCAAACTGTGGGTCTGTCTATGTTCGTCTCTTTCTTTGCTTGGCCTACAAAAGCTCATGTCTCGTGTTTACACAGCTGGCCAGTCCAGTGTGGTACCACCTTGCTGTGTTAAAAGGAGGGTAAGCCTGCCATCACATAGGAAACTAAATGTCACAGTATTTGTCTAATAGGTTTCATTACAAGCCTGGTTTAGGTTTGCTTGAATGCTCAGTTTCTCTGTAGGTCTGTGGCAAAAGATTTATCTTCAAGGTAAACTGTTTATCAGTATTATTGCCATGTAGTCAAGGCATATTTTAACCCAGTGTTTATTTAAGCAACTTTTTACATTTATTGCAATGGCTTGTAAAGGCCTTTTGATTGGCTAATATGGGAAGGTGGATGAAAAATATAGCAGCACAGAACAGTGCAATTTCAGTGCAAAGATTCTATGCCAGTTGTAGACTGTACTTACGCATAGGCTAACTTTAGCATAGCAGCATTTAAGGATTCACAATGACAATGCTAACATGCTGATGTTTAAAGTATAATGCTTACTATGTTCACCATCTTAGTTTTAGAGTGGTAGCATGCTAACATTTAGCATTTAACAATTAGCATTAAACAAAAATATGGCTAAGACTAAGGATGGTCATAAACCAATGTATTGGACAAATTAAAATGTTGACCTGATGTTTGCACATACAGGAAAAGTCAGGGGGTCACCAACGTTTTTACAATTGATCCTCTGGGAAACATGAATATTTTTACCAAATTTAATGGTAACGTTAAACCATGTAAAGGTTGTTGAGACATTTCAGTCTGGACAGACACACCTGGGGACCTGAGGAAAGCTAACAGCATCACAAGGGACACCACTAAAACAATGAACATCATGTCCATCCAATTATATTTAGCTTACATGTGATCACACAGCACATGAGATGAGTGTGGCAGATCAGAACGCAGCTTGTTTTTCATCATCTTAGCTGCCCGACAGACTGAATCCGCTTGAATGAGGACAAGTTCAAAGATGAGACAACAGGGTCAGATCAGCTTTATTTGCCAGGTATGAGGACACATACGAGGAATTTTGCTTTGGATCATATTGCTCACAATGGGCTTACTCATACAAAACAAACAACAAAACAAACAATACATACACACTATAAACAGAAACAACATAGACAGGTTGAGACAATAGTGCAGCAAAGAGTGCAAAGTATGCAGGAGTAAATTATAATTATGATAGTTATTATTGTTTTAATTATGGAGCATAGTGCAAAGGATGCTGGAATAAATAGTATTATATTATTATATAAGTATTATATTACAATAGTTTATGGGTGAGGGTGACTTAAACACAGTGTGATATGACAGCAGTTTTTAGAGGACGCTGTACAGCAAGAAGGGCATCAGCTCTCATGCTGGTGTGTCACGGAAGCAGCACACATCTGTAATGACAGCAGCCAGACAGGGGACAGTGACAGTTTAATGCTGAGACGTATTCCTTCCTTCCAGTTTCCTCCACATGAGGAAACTGCTAAAGCTGAACTTTTCACAACCACATACTCATTCCTATGGTTTCAGTAGCATTTATTGTTTACACCTCTTGACTAATTACATTTTTTGTGTGTGCCTGCAGCTTGCCAAAGCAGGGAGCCACACCTTCACAGAAAAGAGCTTCAAGAGAAAACGGGTGTGTGATGTGTGTAAGCAGAACATCGACAACCCTGGGGTTTTCTGCAAGGGTGAGTCCACGTCTCAATTAGGTCAGGCAGAGGCACAACTGACCAGCATGTACACAGACCTAGACCTGACATAGATCTCACCCTGAGTGCCCTCTCTCTGTTTTACTGTCAGAGTAAAACATGTACTCTCCTTTCTGTGTGCAGAGTGCAAGGTTGCAGTTCACAAGACATGTGAAGCCAAGGTAAGCTGTATGTTTCCTTACTGAATCCACCACTCTACCTTCCTCCTGTCCTGAGCAAATTGTGCTCCTGAGCCAGAGGTTCAGAAGTTAATACATTGTAATTCTTAAGTGGAGTAAGCCATGTGCACTGACCTAGATGTCTGGTTAAAGAAGCCTCCCCCAAACTGCAACCAGCGAGGTTGCTATGAGCGATTCAGTCATGTGTTAATGTAGGATAACAGGCAATTACTTAATAAAAAGCAACAAAATCATATAGTGCTGGACTCGATAGAGACCAACTTGAATATATTGGCGAGTCCAATGGCCGAGTCCGAGACAAGTCAAAGTCCAAATACCAACGAGTCAAATACAAGTAAAAAACAACAGAAAAGTGCCTTGAGTCCGGACTGGACTCAAGTAGTACAGCCCTGGTGAGCTGTTCGGTGGGGGTCAGAGGGGGAGAAAGCACAAGAGGCAGCATAGTTTAGGGAGATGGCAGCTTTCAGAGGGAAACTGTCTGTGTGCCTATCAGTCAAGCTGTAATACTCTCACTTTGCCAGACCCTCCTCCAAAGTGTGTACGTTTAAAAGTTGTTTTAGTCATGCAACAGAAAACTCAGATTGGACAGATAGTCTAGCTAGCTGATTTACCCTGAAGAGATCTGAGAAAACGTTAGCCATAGTCCTCATGAATCGACTGGAGTTTAAAATGACAACACAAAGGAAGCCCAAGGCAACGGGTATCCGACCTAAATGAGAGAAATCCGGCGCATTTTCTAGCGGCAACATACTAATCCCGGATGTGGAATGTCAAGGATATAGACTAGGCTGTAATAGATTAGCTTAGTTGTTTACTGTATTAAAGCAACACTACCAAACTTTTTGTTCCATAAAATAATGTTTCCAGAATCGTTTCAGTGGCTCAACTCGTAACAGGGTGAACGGCACTTCTGCATTCGTTTTGCGGCTCTCTACCGGCTATAACCGCACTATGCAAGTTTGCCAGCTCGGGTAGCGAATCTGTAGTAGTTGAATGAGACATAATGGGACAATTGTGCTTCCAACCTGTAGGGGGACCGAAGCGGGAAAAGTTCTCTAGTGTTGCTTTAAAGAAAATCAAGTGGAGGACCAAACTGCTTTCAATCACTGTTTTGAGTTAAAGAAGCAATTTAGTTCATAGAATTTCCTCACAGTTTCCCTGATAGCCCTGAAAAAAAGATTTACTACTTGTGAGGACAAGATGTTTGTATGCAAGGCTTCAACTAGTAAGAAGTGTCCATTGTTACTGGTGATGAATTTTCTTCCAGAAACAAGACAAAGAAAAGGAAGTGGAATGCTTTTGATTAAATAAATTTGAGTCAAAGATTTTAGTGAAGTTACTGAAATGATCTCAGCACCTTGCACAACTTATTTTCGCTTGTTTTAGGATTTGCTACTCAAGGCATCCCCACTTTTCTCCTGCTCTTTCTGTTGATCTCACTTCTCTGTATTAGCAGAAAAATTCTCAGAGCATAATGGCTTGACACTCCATACTATTCATATATATGAGGTTTGTGAAATAAATCATATTTTTCATATTGCAGCCATTGAACATCACAGTGTATACACACTAATGTAAGCTTTGGCATATTGCCTAAAATGGTAAAGTATATCATAGAATTAAAGATTCCAAAGAGAAATAATGACCTGAAAACAATTTGCCGCTACAATGGAGCTCAATTGCAGAACTTGTTCATGCCTTATATCAGTGGTAAATGTGAGGTGTTGTTGTCAGTCCCTTTAGAATTGAAGAAAAATAGCTTCTTGTCACCATTAAACAATCACACAGGGTAAAATTCATCATAGAGGAGGTAGGGACACATTTCTAATAGATCTGTCATGCAAAAGAGTGTGTTTTGAGAAAGCAGCCTAACAAAAGCCTTTGTTATTTTTGAGTGGATTCTCTTATTATGAGAGGACATGTTTGCACTGTGTAAGAGAAAAGCACTCTTTCGGCGACAGATTATGTCAAACCATTGGCAGTAGCCTCCTCTGCTCCCCTGTGACCCCGCTCACAGCAGCTCAGTGTCACACACCACTGTGAGCTCATCACTTGCTTTAACTGTGTTGTTGTGCCTCACTACCCAACAACACAAACACAGAGGAAAAAAAAGCACAAAGGCATTTGGACCCATGCTTTATTTCTCAGTTCTTCTGCTCTGTTTAAATCCTGTGATTTATGACATGGGGCAGACTTCCTGTTCCCTCCTCCTCCAAACACTGCAATGGTGTACAACTGGGCACTACCAGCTGTTGTGCCTTAGCAGCATGTATTAAAAGAGGATTATTATTTTTTTCATTCTTTGGCCCCCCTGGTCACCACGGCGATATCCAAAAACAACTCTTGGTGGCTGCAGGAGAGGCAGGCGCCGAGAGTGGACATCGTCACACGGGACGATGATCAATCTGGATAGGAGAAGTCTAAGCGGGTAAATATAGAAAATAACAAGAGTGCCGTAGATGCCTGCCAGTGAGTGATCATTGGTTTTGTGGGGGGGACACAAATAATTGAGAGGCAGCTGGGGATGCAGACTGTGTGTGTATGTAAGCAGTCCCATTTGGGGGTATTCATAAATAAAGAGCAACATTGGGTCAAGGCTGAAAATTGCTGTCTGCTTCATGTCACGCTATGCACTCACTGTATGTTTCTATGTGCTTCTCATATGTCAACATATTGTTTTTTTTACTTCTTTCATCTCTTGAGTCTTCCTGTCATTTTTTTTTTAACCTTTCATCTATGTTACCTTTCTTTCCTGATGTTTTATAGTCACACTTCTCCCACCTTCTGCTTGGAATTTAGTCGTAAATGCTTTTATTAATGTGTTATGCCAGCTTAGTACCATCTCCATAACAGTCACCACTAGTTTAGTTTAGTTTTTGTTTTTTTGCAACCAGAGGGTTGTGCAGTCTGCCTAATTCTACCACTTGTCATCTCTCTGTCAGCCTCTGGCCAGTGGAGAGGTCAGTGGCCAGAAGTACTGTGCAGGGCTGCCCAGTGAGCAAATGTAGTGTATTGATTCAAGTGCACTTGAAGGGGAAAGCACTCGCACAGATGACGTGCTTCACTGTCTCTGTGCATATGACACAGGCAGAGCGAGAGGGGAAAGCTATGTTGGATATTCTGCTGACACTGTGTGTGTGTGTGTGTGTGTGTGTGTGTGTGTGTGTGTGTGTGTGTTATCGTGAGAGAGGGAGGGAGGCAAAGGGAGTTGGTGAGAGAGAGAGTGAGTGAGCAGAGAGCTTGTATTAGAGAGAGGGAGTTAGTATTTCCCACTCTACAGACAGGACTGCACAGAGGCAGAGGGAAAGACTGAAGCTGCTTGTTGAGAGGTAAAACATGATCTGTATTTACTGAGTAAAGCTTTGGGTTTAGTTTATTCATATGTATTTTATATGCATATTCATATGCACATCAGTTTTCACTTTTTATGTACTTTGAGTATTTTTCTAACAACAATCATTACAAATATTTGCAATCTAACATCCTTGAAGCCTCTTCACAGTGTTTGCTCTGATAATGCGGCATGTGATTGTGCATATTATTCCATTAAAGCTGTAGCCTGAGAGCTCTTGCTTTGCCCAGAAAGAGGATTTCATTTACTGTGATTAAGGCAGGGCAGAAAATGAAGCAGAGACTCCTGCTGTGACCTACAAAAAATACACAGATATTCATTTTTAATTCTAGGGAGTGAAAGATTTACTTTTTAATGAGATAGTTGTCCGTATATGTGCAAGTCAGGAAATTATGGAAACTGTACCGAAACACTTTTCTATACGCTACTATACATGCGTTTAAATGTTGTAAAACTGTTAAAGCTGTGCCAGACTGTTTAGGGGATAGATTAGATGTGTTTGTGGGCTTGCATCTGTTTGCTTGTGTGTGCATTTGCAGACTTGTCTTCATACACCAGCGTGCATCTATTTGTATGCGCAACTTATCATACTTTTAATACTACTTTTAATTTTATCAACATTTATTCTATCTACTTTGTGTATGCTGCTGCTTTTTCTATCCGGTTCTATCCACTTTATCTATCTACTTGTGTAACACTGTGTATACATGTCTATGTAGTGTATTGTGTATAGACAATTATCTACACCCAAAGGGCACCTGACAGCGACAAATGGCTGTATCCCAGACACAGTCAGCTGTCCTAACATCATCTAATGGATCCTAATGTTGTGTTGTGAAATACAGATGGTTGCCTTGTCTGTTCATACACACCAGCTGTTGTGATATCATGCTGATTTATGAATTGATATATCAACTAGGATGCTTTATAGAATATGTGTTGTGTAGAGTTTTCTCTAGTCCTAATTAGTGGTGCTGGAACAGTTTCTAAAACAACTAAAACTGGCATTTCTTGTTAATTATCAGCTGCATCTTATGTCGATACTGATGTATCTGTAGTATGCTTATATCGGCTCATGTATCGGTCTAGCTTTTATCCAGATGTTGTGAATTTCTGTGCCGTCTCTCCTATCAGGTGTCTTGATTTTTGGGTCTTGGTTTTTCCACCTCTTCTGTTGTGTCTGTGTATCACCACAGGAGACCAGATGGGCATGCTGTCTTGTAATAGCTCTAAGTGTCATGGCACATCAATGGGAAGGTAGAAACAGCTTTAAGTCAATAGAGATGGAGAACTAAGGTGGTGGAAGGTGTTGTTGTGGTGTAACTTCGTTAAGGTGGTCACATTGTTGTTGCTATTTATAACCATCACCAGCACTATGCACTGTGGACAAATAATTATTATGGTTAATTTCATTTTACTGCTTTACACTTCAATAATTACAAGGACAGTACACACACACACACACACACACACACGGATGCATGCACAGTGTTTATATTTACCCATTGCTTTCATTTCCTGAGAGCTAAAGCCAAGTGATAGGTGCACAGCAAGACCTGTTCAATATTCCAGGAATTATATAGTTCCTATTTTTTTGGATGGCTTTTAAAACAATCTGAGCTTCTTTTTCTTCTCTTCATTTTGATAGCCATGTGTTGGATGAATATAGACATGTTGTTAGGCAAAGCACCAAATACATGTATGTTGCCATGATGCAGTCAGATTGCGTTGTAGTACAGATCCATTGGCAAATCTGATGAAAATATCACTTCTGCTGCCAGAAAGGCAAGTGGATTTGCGAGACGACTGATGGACAAATAGACAAAATGAGCCTTTAAGTGTTCTGAGGGACGTATGGTCTAAAATAAGGAGCTCTATCAAAATAGCTCTGTGAAATCTCTCTGATGTGTCAGTGGTCAGCATGTTCAGCTGTTGACATCTCTCTCCCATTCAGCGCTCGCTCTTGCTTTCCGTTTGCCTCTCCTCTTTCTTCCTTCCCATCTTCCTGATGCCTTTTTTTCTCCCTTGAAGCTCTGTCTATAGCTCCACTCCCTTTTATTTGTATTGCTTTGAGCCCAGTTACATAGCGACAGGCCCCTGCTATGCGTGATGCTTATCGAGATGTCCTTGGTCATCTGATGTTGTTTATTCAGGGGGGGGCACATACTTGTATCTCACAGCAAGGATGATTGTATCCTGTCCCTTGTCCCCAGGCACTAAAAGTAGAGAGAGAGAGAGAGAGAGAGAGAGAGAGAGAGAGAGAGAGAGAGAGAGAGAGAGAGAGAGAGAGAGAGAGAGAGAGAGAGTTTGATGTAGCAAGAGAGTGGTAAGCAAAGGGGAGTGACAGACTGCAGGGGTTAGGAAATGCAGAAACAAGGGATCAAAGATGAGAGAAAACAAGAAAGGCAGTGTGATAATGAGAAGAAAGAGAGGGGATGCCAAACTTTCATGTGAAGCCTCCTAAATCACAGCCACTCCTAAATTTGTCCACTCATACCCTCGGTGAAATGTTAACAATCTGTGCAAAAAATAAAAACCCTCAGAGTTTTATTTAGCTTTCAGTGGACTTCAGTGTATTTTTGTGAGATGATGGAACTTGGAATAAGCCATGGTTATTTTGCTTTTCCACTTTCAAACGGGATAGCTTACTCACTTCTCCCTCTCCAGAGTGTAACAGAGAGCTCTGAGTCGACTGTCAGAATGAAACTCACCCCTCCTGGACAACATACCGACACCAGTGTCTCAAACACTCTCTGTAACTGACTCAGCTACTCCAGCAGATCTCTGTGTTAGATTTTCTCTCCCTGGAAAAGGAGTGATGATTTAAGATGTGGCAGTGACAACTTTTAACATTTGTGCCACAGTCACTCTGTTGTGGAGCTGCCAGGAAACTCTTAATCAAGATCCACTGATACTCTGTGAACACACTTACAGATCCACTTACACTCTGAATACTCAACGTACAATAATTCTGATAAAACAATTGATCAACTTTCTAGTTGATAAGATGAGCTGTAAATGTCACATAGGAATGAAAAATGCCCATCACAATTTACAGCACATTCTATAGCTTAAGAGCCAGCAGCTAGTAGCTTAACTTAACATAAAGACTGGAAACAGGGTGAAAGAAACTGCTAGCCCGGCTCTATCTGAAGGTAACCAAAGCCATCTACCAACACCTTTAAAAGCTATAACATGTTAATAAGTGAGTTTTAGAGGTTCTGGTTTCCAGTCTTTGTGCAAAGCTAGAGAGCTGGCTGCTGGCAATAGCGTCATATCTATCCTACCGCTGGCAAATAATCAAAAGATAATGCAGCACAATCTCACATTTGAGAAGCTAAAAATAGACAATGTTTGCCATTGTGCTTAAATAAATGAATACAAAGTGTTATTTAAAGAACAAGGTAATCTGAACCACTTAACAGACTAGTTATCCAGTCCACTAGTCAGTCAGTCCCTGAGGATGGGCTTGAGATCTGTCATTAGCACCTTAGTAAATGCTAGCTGGTGAACAGGACAAACTAAAACAGATGGCTATGCTCCCTGTGGCTCCAGCATGCAGTCCACATGCATTAATGAAGACCCTGAGGCTGGCAGAGGCTGGCAGAGCCACCAAAAAACATGTATACATTTTGTGTGTGTGTGTGTGTGTGTGTGTGTGTGTGTGTGTGTGTGTGTGTGTGTGTGCGTGTGCGTGTGCGTGTGGAAGTGAGCCTAGGTTGACCAGCACTGACATCCTGTTGCAAATTGTTTCCTGTTGACTTTGGTATCTTCCTCCTCTGCCTACATGCTGCATATCGGTTCAACCCTGGTCTTCTTTGTGTGTGTGTGTGTGTGTGTGTGTGTGTGTGTGTGTGTGTGTGTGTGTGTGTGTGTCTGTGTGTGTTTACACATAGATACACATGTGCACATTGTGTCTGTCTCGTACTGTTCCTTCCTGAAGCCGGCCACCATCTACTTTACTACCATTATTAAACATATTAAGAGAGGAGTTCTCCCCTATGGCTGAATCTCTGTGTTCTTTAATTTCCTACTGTAGGTTTAATAACATGTTTGTGATCTGTTGTTGTACATTAACACACTGGAAACTACAGATTATGCCTGTGCTCGGGTGGAATGTGAAAAGAACTGATTGATTTAAAGACCAATAGATTTGAACAAATATTAACTAAAAAAACAAATACAGAGTATTAGTACATCGGCTGTCAGTCTGTGTGAGACCTTCATGATGATAATTACGTAATGATATTATCTTGTCAGTTCAGCAATTGCATATTTTGTTGAATGTTCTCTGCCATGAAGTAACCAATTACCACATGCCCTTTCCCCTTCAGTCCTCCTTTTACTCATTCCTCCCTGGATCACATGTCTGTTTATGTTTCCCTCCTTTTCCCCATCACACTCTCCTAAACTCTCTGTCAGACTTTCTCTGTAATCCTCTGTAATGGCATTTGCCATCTCCACACAGATTCCTTGTGTGTGTGTCATGAAATAAGAAAGCTATCATTTGTGTTGCCATGCCATTAAAACCCAATCTTCTGTACTCATGACAAATATTTTTTTACTATTAAAAATAATAATAATAATAATCCAGGGTTCCTTTGCTCTATACTGGAAATGCTAAAACACTAAAGCCAATTAGCAAAAATTGAATATTAAGGATACTAGTGGTATTTTTGATCCTTCCACACAGACATTGGTCTCGGGTTAATTAAAATACAGTACAGTAGTCCAGTACTACTGGGTTGGCACAGACTCTTCTTGATTTGCCAAATCAAATCAACAGCCATATTTTCTATAAGCTGCATGAGGATAGTGATGCATAAACCCCTTACAATTGTAAAATGAATGGTATCAGTGGTTGCCTCAATTTATGTTATTTTGACTATGTAATGCTGTTGTTGTCGACATGATGACATGGTGGGCCTATAAGAACAAAGACAAAAACAAATACAACCTCGATAGTCAGGGACTGAAATCAAATACCCTCATAAAGAAATGTATCTGGAGCTTAGATAAAAGCTTGCTTGACAATCAATTGTGACTATTAGGTGCCTTTGTTTTGCCTAAGTTAGAGCAGGGATGGTTTTCAAATTAGTCCTTAAACCTAACGTGTACCTGGAAGTTGTGACATCAATCAAAAAAAAATTGTAATTAAAAATGTAGCATTAAATTGGCCGACAGTATTGATTGAAATTTGTCTTTTTCTGTCAACATAAATATTGTATTTCTGCACGGTCGCTGTTGTTTTTCTGAAGTTGTAGATCATTGTAATAGCAGGCATTTGACTTGTTAACCTGTTGCCTGACACCTGTCAGCACTCAGCCACAGAGGGCAACTTGGCTGTCAATCAATCTCAAGGAATAGTTCAAAGGTCAAAAGTTAAAATGGTGTCACCTGTCAAGGTTTACAGTTGGAGCATGTTGTTGTGCTGCAATAAAGCTTCCATTTATCAGCTAATTTCCGTCATTTTCCATTTGTTAGGTCATGTTATTAATGCATTTCTTGTTGTTTTTAATCATTTGATGTGATTTGCATTGTAAATGACTTCATCTCATTAGGGAAAATTAAAGCCCTGTGTGTCCATATAGCCATTTTCTCTGGCAGAAAAGCTCTGGCATGGCGCTAAGGGAGCGCTTCATCCCAGCGCTTCACAACACTGCCCGTGGTTTTTGTTTCTATGGTGTCATTAACGTTAGCTAGGTAGCTTGTCTTGCCAGACCTTTCTCCACAGCGAACTGCAATTGAAAACTCAGATTAGACAGATAGTCTACCTAGCTGTCTGGATTTACCCTGCAGACATCTGAGGAGAAGTTATCATAGTCCTCAAAAATCAATTTCCGGTGGCAACGTAGCAATGCTGGAAGTTGGACGTCATGGATATAGACTACTAGGTAGCTAACTTAATGCTACATTAATAATAGGGGGTTGACTACACAGTTAACAAAAAGCTCACAATGTGTATGGTGGTCTAGCCAATCTGCTTCCACAAATGGGCTTTTCTCTCTTTGTCGACACCAGCACTTTTCTGAAAAGTTTGTAGATTTTAAACAAGCGCTTGGAGCAGCTGCAAAAAAGATGGAGCGCTCTGAAAAAAGACACTGTGTGCAGTGCTTCATATACGCTCTCTTCTTATTTGGAACAATTGAAAAAAAACACTGGCGCTCAGAAAAAACAAAGGCTGTATGGACACAAACCTATGAACACATGCACTGACATACCAGTTTCTACTAGCTTATCACTTTAGGGTCAACTGTTATCCTGATAATAAACAATGAATCATCACTTTCTCTGTGTTTGTGGTTTTGGCAATTTACTTTTGGCTCACCAGCAGATTACTGGACTGCACGCCACATGTAGAGACTTCCTCCACTCCTCACTTCCTCACTCCTCTCCTTCTTCTTTACCAGGCAAAAACAACACTACAATCAATCATATTTATTGAGCATCTCTAATTAAACTGAGCACTTCTTTTTTACAACAACTGCCTGGTCAGCACAATAAACACCAATCAGGTATACAGTGTGCGAAAGAAGAATTCAAAGAAGTAAATACAAGGTCCTCAAGTTCTTTACATTTCTGCAGACATGCGTACACCAGCTTGTTTGTCTTTTTCTGTATGTCTCTGTTTGTTAGTAGGCACCAGTATGTGTGTTGTGTGTGTGTGTGTGTGTGTGTGTGTGTGCGTGCGTGCGTGCTTGCATATGTGTGTGTGTGTGTGTGTGTGTGTGTGTGTGTGTGTGTGCCTGTCAAACATCATGCATCACTAACCCATCATGTGGAACAGCCAGATTTGTGCTGACAGCTTCTTCTTTAATGAGCTGCAGCAGATGACAGAAAGAAAGTGACAATGAATCTAACCATTCTTCCTCCTTATCCCTCCATCCTTTCATACCTTCATCTGCGCTGCTGGAGCAGGACCAAGAGTGTTAAACCAAACACATGACTTGGCATGTGTTAGTTTATTTCCAGTGTGCGTACGTGCGTGCGTGAGTGCATGCGTGTGCATATGTCTGTGAATGTGAATACTGCAAAATCCAACAGTATGATGTGCTCATTTCCTTTCAGGTGACTCCCACCTGTACCTCAACATCAGACCTGGTAAGTGAACGTTTACATGGATTTTTATATTAAGAAATGTAATGAATCATTGCAGTAGAGTTAATCTTTTCTGATTCTTTCTTAGCACGGCTCCACTAAATCTACACCACAGAAGAAGAGAGGCTCCATACAGAGGTATCAAGAAGCCTAAATCACACATCAAACCAAAGAAAATTATATTTTATATGTAAAATGGATACACAGAAATAAAATGCACAAAAAATATTATGAAGCATAATGAATTGCCTAAAGGCTGTTTTTGCTGCATTAAAACAATGAACTCTCACAATGTACAGGAGTAAAAGTGTGGAACAAGTGATGGAGCATGTGATGGAGCGTCACTATGACTTTGACCTCACCTACATCACGGAGAGGATCATCTCTGTCTTCTTCCCGCCGGACCTGGAGGAGCAGCGGTACCGCAGAAACCTACAGGAAGTGGCCTCCATGATGAAATCTAAGCACCAAGACAAGTTCATGGTTAGTTATAAAACTGAAAACATTATGAAACCACTTCTTGTCTGAACAACAAATCATTCTCCAACACTTTCATAAGACAACCAATGTTGTAAATTGGTCTCCTAAAAGGAGTGAATAATGAGTGGCCGGGTAAGCTCATTTGGTAAAGAGGGCACACATATATAGAAGTTTATTCTTCGATGCAGAAGTTCCAGGGTTTGAGTCCAACTGTGATGGTTTCCTGCATGTCTTCCTCTCTCTCTCTCACCTTTCATGTCTCAGCTGCCCTATCCATTAAAGGTGGAAATGCCAACAAAACAGGTTTAATTTGCATATTTTTGTAACTATCTAGAAAAGTTCTAATTTGGCATTGATAGGGACTGTTAACTTCATTCCCTTTCCTCTACTGTTTCCATTCATTGTATCTTTGCTATATTTCTTGCTCAGTTTGTGGTTGATATGTACAAATAGATTTGTAATATCTTCTTATGTGTTTCTGCCTTTTTTAGTTACTGAATTTATCAGAGAAGAGACATGACATCACCAGACTTAACCCAAAGGTACAAGTATTTACATCTTAAAAGGTGACAGATCACATTTGTGATGACTTTGTATTTTCAAGATTAATGGACAGGTTTGACTCATTTCAAACCCAGAATTTGAAACATCTTTCCTCCTCTGCGGTTCAGGTGCAGGACTATGGCTGGCCTGATGTTCACGCCCCACCTTTGGACAGGATTTGTGCTATTTGTAAAGCCATGGAGACCTGGCTGACCTCTGATCCCCACAATGTGGTGGTCCTGCACTGCAAGGTGAATGTAACCTGAACCCACATCTGGTTTTGCTTTGCTGTGGAAAATCCTAGCAAGCTATTTAATGGTCACTTTGATCTATGTTCTGACAGGGAAACAAAGGGAAGACGGGGGTCATTGTGGCAGCCTACATGCACTACAGCAAGATATCAGCTGGGTAATCTGCATCATTATTAATCTCACAAGGCACTTGTTATTAACAGCATGTGCTGATGAATTATCTGTTTTGAATTCACATCTGCCATCAAAGCTGCATTTAAGTCCAGGAAAATTGGATACCTAGCTTAAATTGCCAAAGTGCATAACCAGAGCGATACATTTCTTATGTGCTGAAATCAAATCAAATGTACAACTGCTTAAAAGACTTTATTCACAGTTTCAACCCATTTGATCACCTTCAGTCATTACCATAGAGCTGCAACTAACGGTTATTTTTGTTGGCTACACTAAAGTCTTCATTAACACACCTCTGGTTGTGTCCACAGAGCGGACCAGGCTCTGACTACTCTAGCTATGAGAAAGTTCTGTGAAGACAAAGTCTCCTCTTCCCTACAGCCCTCTCAGAACAGGTGGGACACTTCTTGTGTTGCTGCTGTCATTGCCTGAGTTGTTCCCTACTTCCATATTTACTCACTTCTCTTCTCTTCTTCAGGTACATCTACTACTTTGGTGGGTTGCTGTCAGGTACCATCAAAATGAACAGCAGTCCTCTGTTCCTCCACCAGATCCTCATTCCATCACTACCAAACTTCCAGATGGGAGGAGGTAAGTTTCACACAAACTAAGGTTGTATAATAGCTTGCAGTGTAGTTACGGTTATTATTAGTTTTGAAGAGTGAAAAAAAGTATTTTACAATGTAGAAGGGGAAAAACTATAAAGCCATTGTCTGCAAACTTTCCCCCTTTTTACAGTTTTTCTTCTCCACTTTTATCTGTATCTGCAGGTTTCTATCCATTCCTAAAAATCTACCAATCTCTACAGCTTGTCTACACTTCAGGCCTCTAGTAAGTACATGGCCTGTTGTCAAGTTACTGCGTTGTCAGCTCACCCCCTGCAGACCGACTCCTTTCCATCCCTTGTCCAACTGACAGATGTTGTCTATACAGGCTGCTGTCAATGTTTAGGTGTAGGCTGTTCTATGCTTATGCTGAAGTTCTGATTGTTTACCATTCTTTTACCAGACTGAGACATGTTTTGACTGGTTTATGTGTGTTTTGAGCTGGTGTGGCAGTTTTTTTGTGTGTGTGTGTGTGTGTGTGTGTGTGTGTGTGTGTGTGTGTGTGTGTGTGTGTGTGTGTGTGTGTGTGTGTCCAGTGATCCCCAGAGCTCAAGGGCAAGGAAGCTGTGTGTGACTATGGAGCCAGCACTATTATTAAAGGGGGATATTATGGTGAGCCATAGCTTGTCGTGTCACTATTTGAAAACCTTACTTTGATGTCAATCCTATCCATATCCACTCATATAGTACATCACTGCAATAAATGCAATAATTCAAATGTATTCTAAATTGCAGTAAAAAAAGCACTTGACTTTGATTAACCTTTGTAACGTTGCATTTAAATAGTGCCTGATTATTTTCAAACCACTTAAACTACAAATCCTCCGTAGACTATGAACATTCATGCTTAATTATTTTCTCACGCTGTCTTGCATGTCTCTTTGAGCGGGTATAAATATTCAGAGCCCATAGCGACAAAGAGAGAAGTACTGTTTTAAAATGTTATTCACTATTTTGTCACACTTGTCTACTAATATATCAACTTTTTAAAACAATCCATGTGAACCCTTTATATTATTAGTATATTGCTCTCTTACCTGCATCTTCCTCTGCAGGTGAAGTGCTACCACCGGAAGTGTCGAGCAGCAGAGAGGGAGGTGGTATTCAGAGTTCAGTTCCACACCTGCACTGTCCACGGAGCCCAGCTATGGTTTGGCAAGACTGAACTGGACTTGGCCTGCACAGGTATAAAAAAAAAAACAGAGGGAAATACATGGAATAGAAAGTAGGGGCAATGTTCAGGTTTTGGACAGTCATGTAAGCACTGCAGAAGAGAGTTGAGTGATGGGTATTTATGCCACATGTGCACAACAAAAACTATCACTGCTGGGTGGATGTATATAGCACATATAACTATGCTTTTCTACACTAAATTTGAATATTTTGTGGCCCTTTTTTATATTTCTATTGCTTCCTTGACCATTTATATGGTAGTATGATTTAAGATCCACTCATTTTTAGTCCATTGTTGTATTTGTGTGTATTCTGAGACAAATATCAAATGACAGTGTCTGCTGAGATGAAACAGAAATGCATGTACATGGCTCAGTAAGCAGAAGTCTCATGACAGTTGCTCTTAGTGCTACATGCTGACGCTTGCATGAATGTACAAAGAGCAGTCATTTCAGATTCATTTATTTGAAGTGTTATTCTGTTTCCATGATGAGTAGTGAAAGCAAGTATCTTTATTTATTAACTTTGGTGTTCTACTTCACAGTGAATGTTTTTATCAGTCTCTGTAGTTACGGCCTGGATATTTTAGTCACTGCCTTTATGCTCGCCTTCCTTTAGATGACAGGTTCCCTCCAGATGCTACAGTCGAGTTTATCTTCTTTAATGGGCCAGAAAAAATGAAAGGTGAATATTATCATCTTGTCTGTCACTGCATTTGTGTTGTTTTACATTTTCATATTGTTCATATAAAAATGTCTGCTTTCCAAGGTCGAGAATACCGCAAGAATGATGCCTCCATCAAAGTGAACTACAATACCTCAGACCCTGTGGTCAGATGGGATTCTTATGAGAACTTTAACCTGCACCACCAAGACAGCATTGAAAGTAAGAAACATGCACACATAGGTGTAAAGAGTAAGCTTTACGTTAGGGTCAAACAGCTCATCAAACTCTTCTTGTTTCTACCAGATATCTGTCATACAAGGGGCCCTCTGGACGGCAGCCTCTACGCCCAGGTAAGGAAGCGCCGTGGGCCGGGCTCGACTGCCTCAGCAGCGTCACCCAATGGATGCGTCACTAGCAGCCCAACAGTCAAGCCTCAAAATCCCAGCCAGACCCAGTCTCTCGCCTACACATCTGACTCTAGCCGCTCCTCAGTCCCCTTTGATCACCTGGAAGACACCTCTCCGTCCATAAACCGCCCAGAAAAAGAAAACACTGACTTTCCAACAAGGAGAGAAGATGGGGAAGATGGAGCAAACGAGAAAAGAAGAGGGAAAGAGAAGGATAGAGAGACAGCGATTTTAGATGATGGAGATCCACAAAGTCCTGGGGGCTTGAGGCGAGAGCACTCATGTTGCGGTCGAGCAGGCACAAAGTGTGGTGATGGCGGATGGGAGAGGGAACGAGAGCCCTGCCTCTCTGATGGCCATTGTCTTGGCCGTTGCAACAGCATTAAAAAGAATCCAAAAAGCCAAACTCTGCCAGCCTTACCATGCAAATCTGTGTCCCCGCCTCCTCATTCAACTCATATGGAACTCTGCCATCGACATAGCGCCCATCCTTTACCTGAGTTACCATGGGAACATCCACCCCCAGCCCCACCCCTGCCCCGTCTCCTCAGGCCTTGCTACTCTTATTCCACCACTGAGCACAACCACCCACACAGCCACACCCTCCCAGCCTTAAATAGACTCTGCACTGGGGAAGGATGTCACCTCCTCCATTATTCTAGCCACAATCCAGCATCTCATCTCTCCCATCAATCACTGCCCTCAAGCCCTTACAGGGAAATGTTCTTCAGCTCTCCAACACCGTCCTCTGGTTGCCACTGTCGGGAATGCTCCAGCAGGCGAGAGCACCAATCAGCCTCAGTTAGAGCATTCCACCCATTGCACCCCAACCAATCAGAAAATTGCTGGTCCCAAAGAGCAGGGGTCCAACGAACAAGAGAGGTGCCTCCACTATTAGAAAGTGAAAATCCATGGGATGTGGCGAGAGAGGAAGAGTTCTGGCAGTGCAAATCAGCCATGCCGGCATTTCATGTTTGCCACCCTTTGGATCAGAGTCCAAACCTGGAGCCTAGATATACCATTGGACCTCATCAGGGCTACCCCAGCCCCCAGTCTCTGATGGATGTGCGGGATGGAGCCAGCAGTGGTTACCACACCCCTCCACAGCCCTGTCACTCCTGTCCCTGCTCTCCTTATCAATCATCCCCGGCTGAGAGCCATGAGAGCCGGGGTTACGCCTCAGGGTACCACTCTGGATCAGCCTCGCCTCTGCCTGCTAGTAGCCCCTCTCCTGGGAGAGGTAGGCTGCCCGAGACTCCTTCTGGATCTCGAGACCAGCAGCACGCTGAGCATCGCAAAGGTGACTGGATAGGTGGATGGTACAGTGGGGATTGTTGTTGTTTTTTATAACATTGAAATAACATGTTTGTTACTTCTTTTCTTTCTCATTTCCTTGTAGTACCTTTATCTCATCTTGTTTTATCTCACTTCTCAACATAGAAGAGGCCAAGGCTGATGAGGATGACAAATCCCAGGATTCAGAGGGTAAATCGGACTCTAATAGACAGTCAAGTACCCCTGGGCTGGACTCTGATCCTGACTACACAATCATTGGAAGCAGCAGCCCCACACACACAGAAGACAGGTGGGTGAAACTTTTTTTTTGGACAATTTTACTTAAGCTGAAAATAAAATGACATTTATTCTAGGGCTGCACAATATAACGTTAGTATTAGTCAAAAGAGAATATCAGTAGAAAAGTGCAAAAAATGTCACTGTCATTCTTTGTCATTGCCTTTTATATTCAATTCAATGTTCAATTTGTTAAATAAAAGAATGTTGGAAGTGATTTCTTTACATTTGTTTTAAAAGCTGAAATGCAGACATTAGTACACTTTAATATCTAATAATATCTAATATCTAATTAGTATCTAATATCTAATTAGTACATTTTAATATTGTGCAGCCCTAATTAATACATATTTGTGGATAATTATCTACTTTTCCATTCTTTGCCTTTTCCTTAGTGTAACTGCTGATAGTCCTCAAAGCCAAGAAACCTCTACACATTTGGAGTCCAGCTCAAATAGCAGTAAAGCCATCACACCAGTACCAAGAGAAGCACAATCCCAAAGTTCCAACTTATCCATAAACTACACACAACCATCAAGTGAGCAGAGTTTGAGCTCTGATGGTACGCTCGGAGCAGCCAAGATCACAGGAAGTGCAGAGGGTTCTAACCAATTACAGACTTCAAGCTATGCCACTGTCATCGTCACCCCAGTCCAAGTGCAACTGAATGGTTCTGCCCTTCCTAGTGATACCACATCTGACAGCAGCAGAGGCGTATCCATGAACCCTTCTGTCAGTCTTAGTTCTAGCCCTTCCACCACTTCCCCAAATTCTCCTATTGGCTCCCCAGACCTTCAGTCTTCTCCTCTGCGCTCTACATCAGCTACTGACACAGAGGGACAAAGACTGAGTCCCGAAAGAGACAGCTCAGCCGACACCAAACCACCATCACCTGTGCCCGAAGGATATCATACACCAACCTTCCCCTTAGCGTCTTATTACTACCCATTACTAAACATCCCTCACATACCATACACTGGGTACACTGCAGTCACCATCCCCGCCATCCAGCCACCGCTTCCCGAGAAGAAACGGCTTTCGTCCACACCGGGATCCTTAAACGGACACAACTCACTACTCAGGGCCTCCTCAGCTCCTTCCCCCACGCACCACGTTACCTTCTCCACTTCTGTGGGAGAGCAGAGATGGGGATCTTCACAACACAGCTGTAGGGAGGAGGCAGACATCAGGGTCAATGCTAAGTTTGTCCAGGATAGCTCCAAGTTCTGGTACAAACCAGGCATCTCCAGAGACCAAGGTGAGGGTTAAAACGAAGGATGATGATATATTGTCATTGCTGTGTCTCTTATTTTACACTACACCCATACTCTAATGTGTCTTTTCTACCGTAGCCATAGCTGTTTTGAAGGACAAGCAACCAGGAACTTTCCTCATCAGAGACAGTAACTCATTCCAGGGGGCCTATGGCCTGGCCCTCAAGGTGGCCACCCCTCCTGCTAATGCCAACGTCACTGGCAGCAAAGGTATCCATGATCCAGGGTCCTGGTATTGTTAATGTTGGCTCACTGTCACACTGTCAAGCCTCACACTTGAATCTTAAATACAACAGAGCCATTGTTAATGTTAATAGCAACACCTATGCTGTTCCTATTATGAATTCTAGTCAAAAGATAAAATGTCTGCTGTGAAAAAGGCTTATGGTAGCTGTTTTTAACGGCACTATTCAAGTCACATCAATTCCCAAATCTACAAACTATGTATAGAAAGCCTAGAATACCTAGATCAGAAAACAAGGGATTCAATTTAACCATTCAGATTAGCATCCCCTTCCTTTTTCGCATGCAGGCTCATCAGAATATACCGCCCCCTAATCTCCACCCACGGTTTGACAACTACTTTTGGATTTGTGAGGAACATACTTGCCAGCAAATAAGTCCACAGAAAACATTAAATCCAAATACTTTAAGTGCTTATTAAGTAGGTTCTGATCCAACCAATGTGTGGTATTCTGTCATAATGAAAAAGAAAAAGAATTCTGTAATGTATAAGCAGAGTTTTCTAGCTATCAAATATATGGCACAGGTACAAAAATAAATAATATATGATGTCCTAATTATTATTATGCATTCCTGTGTATGTATAATTCTTTTGCTGCAAGCATAAGTTTTGATGATAGACCATATTTTTTATGCAATATTGATAGACACAAATTAGGTACTGTCGTGACCAACCAGGTCTTCTTACCTTCCTCCCCTCTCTCCCAGGGGACCCTCTGGAACAGCTGGTTAGACACTTCCTCGTCGAGACAGGGCCACGAGGAGTAAAGATCAAGGGCTGTCAGAACGAGTCCTACTTCGGTCAGTTACGTTGGGGACACACCTGCCACAATACATTTCACAAATTTTGTTATGTAGTGATTGTTTTAACCTGTGAAAGTAAAGAAAGTTTGTTTTTATTTACCTCCTTTCCAGTCCCCAGTTATCTTCCTTTTAATGCCTTCTATGCTATCATTATCATAATCTGTGTTACGTTTTTTTCTTTCTGTCTTTGTCTCAGGGAGTTTATCTGCCCTGGTGTACCAGCATTCAATCACTCCCATCTCTCTGCCATGTGCCCTTCGCATCCCAGAAAAAGGTAAAATCAGTGCCATTACACTTAGACGCCATGAATTTGATTCCAAAAAAAATAAAATCAAAGGCAAATAACTAATATTTATTATGAGACACCAATGACATAGCATGTTATTACAACAGCTACAGACTGGACCATTAAGAGTGTTGATATGTAACTGATGAAGACTGATGTTTCAGATCTGGTTGGGGAGTTGCAGGAGATGCAGAGTGCAACCAACACCAGCACAGCAGCTGACCTCCTCAAACAAGGAGCAGGTAGTACATGGTCTTGTTTTTGTTTTGGTGATTCCATTGTTACATGAACTTCCATACAGGATCACATGCAGTGCAATAGTTATGGTTCTTACCTTTGACCAGCAGAGAATGTTCACAGTTCTGAGCTGAAAGTATGTTTATGTTAATCCATATTTTCTCGCCTCTTTCGTGAACAAGCTTGCAACGTGCTCTACCTGAACTCTGTGGAAACCGAGTCGTTGACGGGCCCTGAAGCAATCTCAAAGGCAACCAAGTGTACTTTGGCCTTGAGTCCACATCCAGTAGCAACAGTGGTCCACTTCAAAGTGTCTTCTCAGGGCATCACTCTAACCGACAGCAAAAGAAGGTACATCTTACACACAACAATCTTACCTCTTGACAACATTATAACATTTTCAATTCAGTCAATGTAACTGGTAATTTTATGTAAGTAAAAGTGGTCTAACACAGTATGTAATGTTTGATAGAAAACTTTCCAGATAGGATGCTTAAAACCAATGCCAAAGACAAATAAGTCATCATATATTTTGTGTATACACAGGTTATTTTTCAGGAGACACTACCCAATCAACAGTGTGACTTTCAGCAGTCTCAATCCCCAAGACCAGAGGTGGGTCACTGAGACATATTGATAAAACAGACATTTACAGTATAATTAAATTTAAAAAATACTATTTGTGCTTGTACATGTTACCGCTGATTATCTTTTGTACAGGCAGTAACATCTGTGCGTCTGCTGCTGCTGCTGCACAAATAATTCCTGTATTGACTTATATTTTATAAATATAAGCTATTCATGATCTTTTTTTCCTCTAAGAAGTGAATGTAGATTGCTAGTCACTGTCTCCATGTCTTTGTTATTCATGTTTCCCTACGTTTTGTCTTTGTGTCTCTATTCGTGGGCTCGTGCTTCAGGTGGACTAATTCTGATAGCACATCAAGCAAGTAAGTGCTTGCTTCACTGTGCGTCTTTCTTGGCGAGCGATATAACCGACTGGTACAATGTGCTACTTTGCATGGCAGTTAATCACAATACAATTTGTCACTTTGACTTCATGAGACAAAACTGGGTTTCTTTCAGTGTCAATTATTAATAGCTCTCTCGTTTCGTTTTCTTTTACCTCTTATGTCTCCTCGGTGCTGCAGGATGTTTGGCTTTGTTGCGAGGAGGACAGGCAGCACTACGGAGAACGTGTGTCACCTGTTTGCAGAGATGGACCCCGAGCAGCCAGCTGTGGCCATTGTCAACTTTATCAACAAAGTCATGCTGGGACCACAGCTACGCAGATGAGAGAGGGGATCTAGGGGAGATGTTAATATGATTTTTAATGAAGCGTGTGTGTGTGTGTGTGTGTGTGTGTGTGTGTGTGTGTGTGTGTGTGTGTGTGTGTGTGTGTGTGTGTGTGTGCGTTTATACAGGTGGCATGACTGTGCTCAGCTGTGACTGTTTTTGTTTCATAATTCAGTTCTGACAGATCACTGCTCTGTACTCTGTAGGGCAAAGTATTTTTTACATGACAGTTTACGAAGCACACAGTGCACCACCTTGATATGAAAAGTTTGATAAGCCAAAGACTGACCTAACTTTGATAACCTTTGCCAAATGAGATTGGGAGAGATTAGGTCTTTTTTTGTTTTAGTTTTTTGCTGTAGATAAAGTTATTTAGTTTGTAATTCTGTTTCAAACTGTTCACATGTTGTATAACAAAGTACCACATTGTTATTTGTATTAAAGTTAGAGATAAAGAAAATATGGCTAAGAAGTCTTTAACAAGTAGTAAAATGTAAGAGTTAGCTTTAAGGTGTGAACTGACCAGATGAAATTGCGGTCCTTGGAAATATTAGAAAGAGTAAATTAAGTAATTAAATATGTATAAGATCATGTATTCTGATTATCGGGGAGAAAGTGTCTTTGGCGACTACACTATATGCATTTGTAACAATCCACATATTGTATTTTTGTTGAAGTGATAACAACAGATACAGTGTATTATGCTAAACCTGCCTCCAATTTAAAACACAGATAGATGATTTAACAAAATGTTATATGGCTGTCTACTAGTTAGGAGTAGTATGTAGTTACATAAGCAAGTAAAAGGGGGGTCAGACTTAAAACAGAGTTAGCAAATGTAATTTAGTAAAAGATTGTGGACAGGACCTAAATATTTTCAACACTTCTACAGCAACAAACAAGAAAAAGCCTTACTATGTTAAGTTAAAAATGTGATGGAACCAAAGGACCTTCTCATAAGACAATCTCTGCAATTTTAGTGATGACATTAAAAAAAAAGAGCCAGTATAGTCTCTCCATATCACAGATTAGTCTTGGTCTGTCTATGTCCTTATTTAACTAACCAATATTTATAGCAAAAGATATGCCAAAGACTTCATTATTGTATAAGGCTATTCTGAACGTTTGATTTTTTTTTTATCTATACACTGTTGTTTTTTGGTATTTGTGTTTTCTATAACTTGATACAGTATTAAGATGACTTCAGCACAATTATTTTTCAAAATGAATTTTTATGTAAAATAAGTAATATATTTTAGGCCCATAAGAATGGTATAGCTGTCATATTTGACAGGACATTTAAGTAATAAAATCGAATAAAATGCAAGTGTATGCTTCATCATTCAAAGGCTTTATCTAAAATATATTTTAAGATGTTGTTCTTATTTATAGACCAAATAAGATATGTTATTACCTTTAGTTATTACTAGCTATGAGCAAGGACATATAGTAGGCCTACATCTCATTAGTCTTGTATCATTTTCCACATCTTCTCAGCGTTTGCTCTCCCCTTGAAGCAACATGATTCACGACAAGCAGTCATTCAAAAATGTTACGGTGAATGACAGGTAAAAAAAGATGAGGTCCCACCGAGATTTGAACTCGGATCGCTGGATTCAAAGTCCAGAGTGCTAACCATTACACCATGGGACCATCTCCGCCAAAGGAAGCCACAGTACCGTACTTGTAGTTTGACGAGGTTCGACAATTTCGATTTGTCACACAAATAATCGAGGAGTTTTAACTGTTAATAAGAAAGCCAACTAAGTAAGTTAGCTAACGAAAGCTAGCCTAGCTAACGTTAACTCTGAAAATCTAACCAACATCGCTGTGTAGTGAGAGATTGCTGCAGCAACGGAGTGTGAAATTAGCCAGGTGCAGACAGTCGAGCACGTTTGTCTAACCGTTCCTAGCAATATGTGTATTTAAATAAATTACTTAAGGTTGGAGGATCACGCAAATTACTTTCAATAATTTCTGCTAGCTAGTTACCGTTACTCCTTAACCGATTTAGGCTCCTCTAAATAAAAGCTCCGTTTTTGTCCTTCTTCTTCTTCCTCTTCTTTTTTTTTGCCAACCGTTTTAAGGTGCATTGCCGCCACCTACCAGGACTGGAATGCAGAACAGTAGAAAAATAAATAAATAAAACAAAATATAACAAATAAATAAAACCAAAAACAGCCAAACTAAATTAGGATGAACTAAACTAAATTCAACTCTGTTTTTTCCAAATATTGAATAATGTGAACCTTGACGTGAACATGCATTCCCCATGCTGTATCTCCTCCAGCATATGTTGTCTCAGAAGTCAATTTTCTACCAGCATGCTTATCTTAGCTTCTTTTATTGCTCATCTCAGTTTTTTCCTTGTTGGTATACACCATATGGTATACACCTACCAAATGCCCATTTCAAGCCGTTTTGCAGGTTTTCAATCCAACAATACTCTGAACATTTGATCCAGTTGACTGGGTTGGGAGATATGAATTAGGGGTAGGCTAGTTACTAGGTATTTGCACATATTATTTGCAATTACGTCGGGCTTGCAATGACAATAAAGTTATTGCATCTTGAAAACTAATAGCATAACATCTTATTATTTTTTCTGTGTTGTTGAGGAACAATTAAGGCTCTACTTTGGTGTGATATCTTGGAACCAGCTGCTCAACCGGTTGCATAGCAGCACATTTTAATGGCAGGCACTCTGGGATTCATGACGTCCTCTGTGCCATTTTGACAAAATGCAACATTAAAATGTAACACTGTATTTGTTAAAGCGCATGGACTCATCTATGACAGTACATTTTAATGGATGATCACCAGTGTCCATGTGTTGTTCCACATCCTCCCAGAAGAGGGGACTAGAGAGACTTTAACAGACCATGGTATCAGCTCTCTATGTTGCAGCTCCCGTCCAAACTGGAGATGGAGCTGGATCACGTAGCAAGTACCTGTTTTTAATAAGCCCTGTTGATTTTGTGCTTTATGAAGTTAAAAATAACCTTTAGTTCCTTAGGTCAATATTTGAAGAAGAAAAAAGGAATTCTAATAATGATCTGTATTTGCTGCAATAAAACACTTTGAAGAAAAGAAAGATATATCTGTTTCCATCCATCCATCTTCATCCGCTTATCCGGTATCGGGTCTCGGGGGCAGCAGCTCCAGTAGGGGACCCCAAACTTCCCTTTCCCGAGCCACATCAATATTATAATATATCTGTTTGTTTCAGGAAAAAAAACACATGAACTCACACTATATTAATACTAAACTATATGTCACACATTTCTTATGAGGTCATAAGGAGCAAGGTTAACTCCCCTTTCTCTGCTTTTCCCGCCCAGAGAATTTGGCCCTCCCATAAGAGAGAGACATCACGGCTTTTGTCGGTACACGATCTGTGCTGCCTGCACAGTTCGCCCTACTCATGCGCAGATGATACTCATGATATATAACGATTTATGACACTGTACGATCTGTTCCACAGTAGCGGCCTGTCGTTAGCCTTCACCGGAAAGCTAACATTAGTTTAGCTAACAGCTAATTTGGGTAACCGCTAGCTAAGACAGCATGTAAAAGACCCTCAAACCTGAAAATAACCGTTAAAATATATAACAGCTGTTATGTCAGTTCTACATTACTTTTGCTCATTCAAAATTGGTGGTCAGCCCAAATAGCTGTTAGCTAAACTAGCATTAGCTTCCCGGTAGAGGCTAACCGTTCTCTTAATACATCCATGAGGCCGCTTCCACTATGACAGACCGTGTCGTATCCGGATCTGGGCTGGCAGCACAGATCGTGTACTGATGTATTAGCTAAGAGAACGGTCAGCCTCCCCTGGAAAGCTGACGCTAGTTTAGCTGACAGCTATTTCGGCTAACCACTAGCTGACAGCTTGATTCAGTCTAAAATAACATTACTTAACTGGGGAAAGCAGGCTACAGCTAAATGAAGACTTTACAGTAAAAGTAGTAGCTAAGCTAACGTTAGCTTTCTGTGGAGGCTAACGGCAGACCACTACTGTCTTCTACAGACTTTCCTTAACTGTCTGTGAGAACAGATCATGCAGTGTCATAAATCCTAGTACATCATGATTATCATGCGCAGGACGGATCGTGCAGGCAGCACGGTTCTTGTACCGACAGCTTTCAAATGGGCAAAGTGGCAGTTGGTCAAGGCCCCCTCCTCCTCAAAGTCTACAGACTCAGAAATGGCACATACCAAGGAAAGCTCCTTGTGAGACTGGCTTTAGTGGCTGTAATTCTGCACCAAGTCTGGATTTCGGGAAAGAGACTTCAAATATGGTATTAGGGGACTACTAAGGTCTATATAAAAGCATCCAAAGAGTACCATGTCATGGGACCTTTAATAATTTAACATCACTAAATTTCAGATGCTACAAAACTGAACAATTTTGAACTGTTGCCAATTCAAAATAAATAATCCGGGTGAATATTACATAATGTATGTAATACTGGCTACAGCATTACAATAACATAAAAAATAAATTAATTTAATTTAATTGTACCTTCAACTAAAGAACAGTACGGGACACTACAAGTAAAAATCTGTATTACAAACTACCAAGCAATCGAAGACAGAACATACAGAAAAAAAGAAAGATATATTATTGAGTGATAAATGGCTATGCATTTAACATTCTGATGGCATTGTGGACTATGCTGTCCTGAAATGGTTGGCTCTGGAAATAATACTCAGCTGATGTTTTCCAGAAGGTAAAATACTTCATAGTTTGTGTCTTTGATGATTCTGTGGGCTTTCTTTAAGCGCTCCTGTGGTAAATGTCCTGGAGGGTTGGTGGTTTATTGTCTATGAGGAACTATGCTGTTTACATCACCTGCTGTACAGCTTTACAGTCCAGGCTGGTGCAGTTTGGACACCACACAGTGATGCAGCTGCTACAGATACTCTCAGTGCACTGTAGAAGGTTCCAACACCCTGCGGTATTGCTGTTCTAAAGGACATGAAACTGCTGACTGTCTACATAGGGTTCGATGAGAATGCAGGAGTTTCCTCCTTGTTTTTGTTGCTTTCTAAAGTCCACAGTTATGCCCTTTACCTAGTTGTTCTGTTACCACATTTGAGACTCACCTCTGTCTCATATGCCAACCTGTCACTGTCAGATATGATGTTTGTATGTGCACACAGGTAATTAGGCGATATCGCAAGAAATAAAATAATGGGTTTACATGCACTCCGCTCATCTGACATAAACCTAGACGTGGCAAGTGCATTCCAAAGATTATGTTGTTCAAGAAACCTGTTAAACCTTATTTTGTTGTGTAAATTATTCAGAAATTAGGCTATTGCTGAAAGCCAAAAACAATCTAATGTTCTTTCTTCTTTCATGAACACTTGGTCAGCGACTATGCTGATGGCTGTGTTGTCATTCTCAAAATGATGACAGTGGGGCTGTACTGTGCCTCACAGTTATATGTGATCAGGGAGTAATGGCATTATGAGCTTAGCATGCAGTCATGGGTGTCTGCAGTGCTCAGAATAAGTGGAGGGAGTGTAAATCTTCATCTGCCTTTCAGCAAGTCCAAGATTCGGTTGCACATGATGGTGCTCACACATAGTCCCTGAGAATGAAGAGCATTGTATTGAAGACTATGCTGTAAACAACAATTTTCTATATACATATATGCTTCATGTCTGAATGTGACAGAGCAGTGTGGGGTAATGGTGATGATAGGCTAGCTTCAGACTATGTAGATTGCCCAGGGGAAGTGAGTCTATGTGGGTTTTGAACAGCAGCCTGAGGCAACCCATGATGACAGACATAAGTGCAACAGGGTAATAGTCCCTTAGGCAGGATATCCTAGGTTTCATAGGCACAGCATGCATGTTGCACTGAAATGTTACAAACTGGAGCAAAGGGCAAAGACTGAGTGTATCCACAGGACAGCTGCCAGCTGATCAGCACATGCTTTCTGCCAGAAAGGCTTTCAGGTGCTGTTAAGGGGGTTGGTGCACCTGAGTGATCTGCCTACATTAGCTCTGCCCACAGTGAGTACTCTTAGACATACTGGGTCATCCTTTAATTAACAAAACATGTATAGGATGTGTTTGGCTTATTTGGGAGGGAAGTATGTGACGCTTGTGGGCTTCCCTCTGTGGCTCTGTGTCTGTTCTCAGTAAGTAATGCAGGATTGACAAAGTCAAGAAAGCTTCTTTCAGACACATGATGTTTGGTCACGCTTTCATGTGTTTATTGAAGATAAAATAGGTTACTGTTATTTTGCTCATCTTATCAGATGTGTATGTACCTGCAGCTGTATACATACTGCAAATGTGTGCATGTATATGTCTGCTTTTATCTACAGAATCGTAAAATCTGATTTTGCTTCCTTGTAACATAACAGTTTTGTACCATGACTGTCTATTTTCACTGATGTTATTTGTTTAATGGTTGTTAGCCTGCTACTGTTTATCACCTTACTATTTAGTTTTAGTAACGCGGAGTGGACTGGAATATTTAGGGCATATTTGTCGTAAATGTTTTTTTTTTCTATTTTGGAGGCAATGCAATGCTGGCAGGGGATTTAGAAAGTATAAAAGCACTGTACAACACACTGTAGCTCTAGCACAATGCTGATACTGATAGTTAAGGGGATGTAGCGGATAAATGTCTGATACACATGTGATAAACACAACAGAGGGTACTTAGCTTATTCATATGTTTTCTAAATTGTGAGAGGGGTAGGCACAATAATTTAGTTCAGTTTTGGTATTGCTATAATCTGTTTTTGACATTCAGTCATTTGTTGATATTGACTCATTGACTTATCTGTTGCAGTTCAATTTCCAGTAGCCTAATACTGTAAAACCAAACTAAAGATAAATTCAAAATAGCACAAACAGATTAGATAGAAAATGGGATAGAAAAGTGCAATTTTAACCATTGAAAAACCATTCATTATTTTAAGAAACGTGAAAATGGTGCTTGAAAGGCAGATTATGTTATAGCATATGACAATCTCTGTAATCTGTAAAGAGCTGTAGGCTATTTTCTTTACAATCTGCACCCTATCTAGGCCTATCTCTTGTTTTCAGAAGTAAAGAACGATTAGGTGGGAAAGGATATATGAAACCGGATGGGGCCTCCTCTCTTTTTCCCCTCTCTTTCGTATCTGTCGCCTTTACTGTTTACATTATAGACACACCCCTGACCTTCACCCAGCCCCCCGCGCACACACACACACACGCTCGCACACACTAACAACCCACCATTTATATCACATAGGCCTACCAGAGCTCCTTGTGCACACAACCGCGAATGAACAAATAACCACCTAAAAAACAAGAAAAGGGGATTTCTTGTAGGTGAAGTGCTGCAGTGTTTGATCGTGTAGAGGATTTGTTTAATCGTCTATCTTTAGCATAGAATCGGCCATCTCTCATGGAATGCAAATGTATGGCAAGATCGCCATGCAGCGGTATTGCTTTCCAGCCTACCACTGTACTGCAGAGTAGACACACCCCTCCAATGCACACGCCTCACTGCACACATCTAAAAGAGAACTAATCAGTCAAAGAAAAAATGGAGCAAAATGCATTTAATGAAAGATTTAGGGACCGGGGATAGCTCATGTTATTATTTCAACTGCGTGATATCGATGGTGATGTTGTGGCGTATTTCAAATATAGGGCTCAAAGCCTGTAGCAGCAAAACAAAGACAATCCGCTGCAAAAGACATGCAGGACCTCAACACACGTATTTAACGTTAGTGCAATAATCTCCCACGCGTGTCTATTGATAGTGATTCAGAGATTAGAGTCAAACGATGTTGCTTTAAACCTCACGCGGTCAGAGTTGTTTACCTCTTCCTTACCTCTGACGTAACGACACACCCCTGTTTGAGGGGACGGCCCTCCGCCTTATGGGCACCATAGCCGACCAAACGAAACCGGTCTAGGCCGAAATGTCACCAACCATAACACGGGAGACTTGACGAGCCCACCACTGATTGGTTAACGGAGGGGCTGGGGGGGAAATCCCTCTTTTCCGTAAAGGTCCCGTAGAGGAGGCGGTGCATAACAAAAAGTAATGACCGTCTATTTGGGTCCTGAAGAAGGAGGGCTATTTCACGTCGGACTACCGTATGTGTGATTGAGTTTTATTCATGTCCGTGCGTACGTTTGCCCTTCATTGATATATCGATGCGTTTCAGCCATTTTTTCGTTGGATGTTCGTTGGTCGCGATCACAGATCGATTATTAAGCTGGCTGAACTTGGTGCTGCGTTTTAGGGTTAAAGCGACCAGCTAGCCACGTTGCTAACGTTAGCTACTACGAGCGCTGCTGTGTGAGCCAACGTCTGGAAGGGCGTACGAGTTTGACGTTTTCTCCCCAAGTCTCCTCACATTTTGAGTTTAGTACAACGCGGTCCTCTCTCCTCAAAGCTGACCCACCCAGTCAACATGGAGGGGACACACTTTTCAAGAGCATGAACACGACGACAAACGGCGACTAAAGAGGATTAAAAGCAACTCTGTCTTGATGGGGAAAAGTTGAGCTGAGGTATGAAACTCGCATGCACGTGAGGAATGCTAGAGTCGAAATTTGTGTTATTGTCATTTATTTTTCTCAAGACCACATAAAACAGGTTTATCACCGTTTAAGTCTGTTTCATCAATGTATTTGCCTACATACTTGCCTTACTGCTGTATATGTGATGATTGCAATTGATTGTGGATGTTGCTGTTGAAAGTAATTCACTGTTACATAAACAGAGCAGCTGCAGGTCAGCTACGACGTTATAGGCCCACTAATTGACTTGCGACATGCCATTTTGCTTTTGTTTTGGACAGGATTAACAACTTGGGATAAACTGAAGAACGGTTTCAAATCTTACTATTGTATAAGGGCATGCAAAAACCTCAGGTGAGAGATTTTTCTTTTGCTTTTAAGGCATACCCCATAAAACGTTATATTGATAGCATTTTTGGACAGATTTCATGGGATTGTTGCAGTGTCTTGGTTTCAAAACTATGATAGTTTGACATTCCTTCACAAGAAATCTTTTAAGAATAAGGTAGTATAATCCATGAACTAGTACCAACATTGCCATTAATACAACTGTACTATCAGTATATTAAATAATTTAATTAAATTGAAAATGTCAAGTTAATTTAATGTGACCTGTCCATTTGTGACACCTTCTTAAGCCAAAGGCTGGACTTAAAGGGCTGTGCACTGAAAAATGCACAACAGAAAATGAATTTATCAATACAGTCAATTACATATAAGGTGCACATGATAAAAAAGAAAGGATAAGCTGCAGTTTATGCACTTATTTATATTTTTACACCTTAAACACTCACTTCCTAGTTGTAGAGACCTGAGGCACTGGCTAATAATGATATAATTAATTACTACAAGCTTCTTGTCTTTCTTGCATCTGAAATGTAAACAGCCTCCAGCTCTTCTCTCTTTGCTGCTCATCACTTCAAAATAAATCTGATGTGGACCAAATACATCTGATAGCAAATTAAATTATCAACAACTTGAGATCAACGCTCGCACATGTTCTGAATTCATTTCATAATGTGAGAAAACCATGTTATTTGGGCCAGAACGGGAGACTCTACCCAAATGAATACCACATATGCTTCAGCTTTTGAATACATTTTCAATTTGTAAGTACAACTAACTGTGTACATGTTATAAAAAGATACCAAATGGGCATGGTTGGTGTCTTTATTGACTTTAACGGTAGCAGATTGTTCATGGAACTGTATGCTGTGGTGATGGTACAGTCCATCAGGTCTCCTGCACAGTGAAGTACCCTGCCCCCACCCACCTTTCGTGACTCCAGTAATTGGTCGCTTCCTCTCACATGTAACCCTATAGAAAGAGGCTGCTGTACTTAACTGCAAAGACCCTCCTGTATGTACCTTTGTACATGCGTGCTGTTTGCCGCATATGTTCAGTTGCTTTTGAGACTAATGAAGTGTTAAGTTCCCCCTAATGTCTTTAGGTCCTCAATTACCTCCCTTGGTTAATGGTTTCTAGGCCAAACACATCATATAGGTAATATTTGTTATTTATGCAGCACAAGCCATGCAGAAAAATATCTTCCTGCAAAGCAAAATATGTCACTATTTGATATAAGTACAGTGGATGTATGTCTAGATTTCTTTTTAAAATAATTTTCAGTGTATGCACTGGATTATGGATGAAATTTTAGTATACTTGTATTCACCTTTTCAAAAGCTTTCTGTCGTTTCTTATAAAATTATTTCAAAGTATTTACTGAAAGAGAGATAGAATTTTATGGAGGTTATCTAACTTTGACTTGTGAGCTAACGGAATTTGTATCCACATCACCCACATGTCTATTGCTGTCCGATACTGTCCAGTTGGCTCTGTGCGTGCACGATCTGTGTGCTTGAGAATGTGCATTCTCTGTCAAATTCGGCATAGACATAAACAGGACTTTCTGTGTGTGTTGGAGAAGCCCTCTCCCTGCCTCGTCTCTTTCCCCTCTCCAGAGTCCAGCAAGGGGCCCAGCATAAAGGGGCAGGCTGCCTTCACCGCCTCTCTCTTGCCTTGCAGGCCAACACTGGGGCCTGAGCAGGGGGGGAAGTGGTGCAGAGACTATAGCGTTGGACACAGGACATGTGACCCCCCATCTCTTCTACCCCAGTTTAGCCCATCCTGTGTGGGGCACAGGTCACCTTGTCATGTGCTATTACTGCTGCTGTAACATTCTCCCTGTGATCATTGGAAGAGAGCATGAGATAGACCCGTGGAGGCTGCGTGAGGGAGAATGAGAGAGGGAAGCGAAGGGAAGGTACAGGACTGGACTAGTCTGCTCAGCCAGTTGTTTAGCTGAATTACAGACTCAGTTTGTCTGTTCTGTTGTTGGGTCCACATTGTCTCTTTTTGTCCATTGTTCTCTTTCTGTTCTCTCCATGTTTCTTTTTTTTCTTAGGCAATTTCTAAACACAAAGCATATTTGAATTACACTTCTGTCACATATCCCAGATCATGTTTTCTTTTAATGGTGCCTTTTTTCTTCACTCCCTCGTACTTGTAAATTTCCATTTTTCACCCAAACGTTTTTGCCATTATTGTGGGCCTAAATGTACGTCTATGTGTGAATCTCAAGTCCATGTATTTCTATTGTAGCCCAGCTCTCTCTGCAGGCGGGGTAATTCAAGATCTGATTTGTTTTGTTCTTCTGTACTTGTAGTGACCCAGTCCGAGGTATGTAATAAAACACATTGCCTTATGTTATCTCCCTTCTCCCTCCAACCCTCTCTACATTTCTCTGTCATTTCTAGCTATCTAGCTCTCTAGCTCTCTTTTTTTTCTCTTTAAGAGAAACTTTTGGCAGCATGGAATAATTTCAGAACCATTTGTGGGATTGCTTCTTGTGATGATGGAGGATGCTTATTGGACTATCAGACAGGGCCTCCTACTCGTATTCAAGCGTTCCACAAGCAATCCCTCTCTTTCCTCCAGTGCTGTTATAAGTCTGGATGTGATTCCGACTCTGACTCTTTATGTGTTGGGATGTGGTCTGTAAGCTCATTGCTGACATTCTTGGAACGTGATGCCAGAGGTTTTTTTATTTCCCTCTTCCCCTTTCTCTATTGCATGTCTGTGTGCAGTTAAAATTATCCCTCTTTGAAATGCTGTCTGGATCCTTCTCTTTACCCACTTTGTTATATCTTGCACTTTCCTCAAGCACATTTCATTTCAACGCCCAGGCACTAATGGCACTACTTAATTAGTTTTGTTAGATGGTGGGTGCTGGTGGACAGTGGGTTTTTATGATCCCCTAATACTTTGATGAAAGTTAATTCAATACCTGGGCTGCGGTCCAAATCTTTTTTTACAGCTGAGTTTTCACCTGTCTTTTTTTTTTTTTGTGCATGTGGAGGTGCTCTAAATTAAATGGCGAGTAGAACAGAAGGAGATAAACTACCTTATGAGTTGTATTGGGCTTCTGCCATGGTCCACCTTGGCACCTCCCTGTATGAATATCTCACAGCAACTAAAACTGCAGCGGTAATACACACACTCCGAATTACCATATTCTAAGGACTGCTCTTGCAATGTCATCGGCATGCAATGTTACTATTTCTCATATTAGCACTTAACAAGTTTGGTGTGTCCCTCAGGTTCACACCATCTGTAGTTGAGACTTAATTACTTGCTGATTGACATCTAATGTCAACTAATTAGAATGTGCAAGTTAGATGTTGGGACACTGGGATGCAGATGGTTTAACAGTTTACACTGATAAATGTGACACCGTTTCTGTCATTTCATGCAGAAATTGGTGGAGGATTCCTTCAACTGCACCCGAGGTAGATGGCCAGATGTTCAGTAATAAATATTTAATCACTGGACTTTTAATTTAGTGTAGGTTAGGCGCAGGTTTCGAAAGATTTTCTTTTATATGACACAGGTGTTTTTTCAGACATGTTGATTTTAATTTAGTCCAGACAACCAAGAGCACTAGACCATTAATCTTTAGAATTGATGACCTATCAAATGTTTAATGCTTCCACAGACAGTGTCATGTCTTTAAATCCAACCTGGGACCCGTCAGTCCCTGGATTGTGTGATACACGCGTGCCATTTCTGCCATGATGTGAATAAATCAAAGGAGGAAAAGATGAGTCACTGCTTCACTGCATGCTAAGTAGCACTTGTTCTGCCTCCGCTATTTTGTTGGGTAAAAATAAAGGGAAACTCCCTAGCCTTTCCTCCAGCTATGCCACCAAAATTAATGGTAATGTCTTTATTTTGCAGCTTTCACCACCCAGTTGAAATGACACGCTAGAGTCAGGTCTGCGGTACTGCGCATAATTACAGCAGGCCTCATGTCTTGCTCATCAACCACTGCCGCTTTGTAACTCAGACTCCCAAACCCCAGGCTTACAGTACACATTGCTTTTCCTTCTTTTGCCCCCTCGATTTAGCAGAGTTCATGAATTACTTTTTACATAAGGGTAATTTATGGGGGGGCGGGGGGATCTCTGGGCACCTCACGATTCGATTTGATTCTATTCAGAGGCCGATTCGATTCTAAACCGATGCAACAATTGTTTTATGTACATTTCCATTTGTGATTTAAAAAAATATATAAATATAAGTCTGATTTCTTTTTTTTATAAATCTAAAGTAGATTTTGATATCAGTATTTTTCAAGTTTTACTGAAATATTTGTCTACTAAGGTTTTTATTTTGTAGTCATTCCAGGCTTAAGCCTTAAACATGCTTGTGAAAGTCACCTTCTCTCATAGTAATCTTCCATGTCAGAGGTTCAGTCATGTTTAGAGGTGGATAATTGGCTTCTTAGAACATGAAACATGAGGTGGTCAGATGTAATGTGATAAAGTAGATAAACAGCCTTTATGTGTTTTGCCTAACTATTTTATAATTATTTTTGTCGTGTGTGTGTGTGTATATATATATACACACACACGTTTTTTTTTCTGCACTCTTGCCTAAAGTCTAAATTGTTGTCCATTATCTTGCAGTCACTCTGTTTTCTGACTTGTTCATGTCACACATTTAAATAAAATTTAATAATCGATTATTGACTTAGCAGAATCAAGCATCGATGTGTTCTAACGAGAATCGCGATGCATCTAAGAATCAATTTTTATTTTTTTCCCCACCCCTAGTTATTTAATTGCAAAGCAAAGGGTGCTTATTTTACATTATGTGATTGATTCTTCTCTCATCTTCTACCTGTTAAGAATTATGATATTGTCAATACTTTTAACTAGTGCTGAAATGATTAAACAGTAAATCAAGTAGTAAAAGATGAAAAAAATAATCTAATTAGCAAAGTCAAATATGCCAAACATTTTATAGTAGATTCTCACGTCAGTTTGGTATCATTGTAATTGAATATCTTTGGGCATTGGACTGTTGGCCAGACAACACAAGACATTAGGGCTTCAGGGAATAGTCATTTCCCCCGATTTTATGCCATTGTAAGGTTCAACTGAGGAAGTTATCAGAATAATCCAACATCCTTATGAACCCCAAAACCGGAATAACTGTCCTGGTTTTCATTGTTAATGCTCATTGGGTAAGCAGGGAGGTGTGGTGGCTGTCCATCCACTCTGTGTATTGAACCTAAAAGTCTTTAAGGCAAAAATGTATTTGCATTAAGATTAAATGTATTAATACCAGTCATTATCATACATACAATTTAGTTGGCCAACCAACAGATTTTTCATTGTCACATGGACAAGTGTACAGACATACAAACAAAATCCGCTCCTTGATTTAAAAAAACAAAACAAAAACAAATCGGGAGTAAAGCCACCTACCAACCTATTTATGAGATAAGTCATACTAAAAGTGTGATTCCTACATAAATAGCAAACCTTTTTCCTCTGTAACTTCTCAAGATGACAGGCTGTCAGAAATGAGACATTTATTTATATTTAGCCAGTAGTTGAAGTGCTCATAACTGTGTATTTTTAGCCATCTTTTTAGATGACAAAATCAGACTGTGTTGATTGCTTCTTTCTGGGCTATTGCTGAGTGCCGCTCCTCATACTATCCCTTTTGTCACAACAGCCAGCAGGTTATGCCTTGTGACACAGAGAGCCACTGGGATAAAGAGGTCACCCCTCCCCTACTCGCTGTATCTATATCCATATCTGTTTTTACTTTTCAGTGTCTCCTTTTATGAAAAAAAAAAAATTCTCTTATTCCAGCTTGTTAAATGTGAAATACTTTCTGGTGTATTTACTCCTCTATGGCAATAAACAATTTGTGAGTTGTGGACAAAACAAGACATTTGAAAACGACAGCTTGGGATTTGGAAAACACTGATCGACACTTTTTTGTTGTAATTTTTTTATATTTTATAGACCAAACAACCAATTGCATAATCAAGAAAATAACCAACACTGACAATGATTGTTAGTTACAGCCCTACTTTTTACAATCCACATGCACACTAATTTTACCTGGAAGTTAAAAATGCATAGTAATTGCCTGTAATGGATCAAGACTCGACCCTGTAAGCTTATAAGAAATCAGTCTTACTGTTTATCCTTAGACTTTATGCCAACATATGAGACATGAGTAATATCTCACATTATTACTGAAGTGACAGATTTGATTGATGCTGCCAAAGAAGACACAATATGTAAATTAGTTAAGAGTGAGACATTCAGTAGAAGCCTAACGCTCAAAACCTGTTCCCTGGCTTTGTGCGCCCGGTCAGAGGAATGAGTACAGATCTGGTCTAAACCTTGTGCATTATTTAGCATGCTCTCAGTACCACTGTGTATTTAGTGTAATGGCCTGTCAGAACTGAATGCAATCACATAGGACTGACATTACTGATAAGTTGATGATATGGTACAGTAATGGGGTGCTTTCCCTGTTGGTTTGCAGTGAGTGATGAGTGTGAATGCCTGGTGGGATTAGTTTACCTACATACAGTAGAGCAGATTTTTTGTTTTACAAAGGGCAAGTATTGTGTAAAATTACATTACATGATGGCAATAATGATTTTGTAGGAATGACCTGTTGCGTCACACTGTAGAGGTACTCTGTACTGTATGTTAATATGTATCACCTCACCAAACTTTAGCAGGACTCCAGAATGTCTTGTTTTAAAAAAAAATTAACACCAGACTTTCTTTTCTCCCTAAAGACCCTTACTATGATTTATGTTTTTGGTCTTACATAGAAGTTGTGTTTTCCCATGAAATCTGTTTTTATTAAAAGGTATAATATGTAGCAGCATTTAAAGTTGGCCCCTCATCCTCAAGAGAGAGAACAGCGGTGGTCAAGTGGGCTAGAGAGGGAATGAAGAGAGGGAGTGCCGTTAGTGAGGTTAAAGCCGTTGTTTTCTTTTTTTGTTCTTTTTTTATATTTTAACACAAGAAACATGACACAGTAACTACTATATTTAAGACCATTCAACTAAATAGACAATAAACCATATAAGCATATGTATAAATGACACCATAAGTCCATCATACGTCTTTCCTCAGCACAAAGTTTCCTTGGATCCCTCCAGAAAGCTCAGGTACTTTCCCCATTTTCTAGAATAGACATCCATTCTGGCAAACCAAAGGACGATACCCTAGCAAAAACGGTTATTTTCTAATTCTTTCATGGCGGGTACTTTTAAACGCACCCAAACCTCCGTAAGATAGTGCCGCATTTTCAGATTATGAGTGAATGCATATCTTATATCTTTCTGTGTGGGTCGGTAAAACGGACACACAGGCGAACAACAGTACAAAGCAGCACATTCTTGCAGCAGAGAAGAGGGAGAGTAGCAGGGAAACACTGAAGCGCTAGGAGATGTTGAGGGATGTGGCAAAACGGTGGTTGGCTGCGCACCCTGCACACTGTTATTGGCTGAGGAATACACAACCCAGATGGAGCCCAAATGATCTGCTGATGCCCATAAACGTCCTGTCCTCACAAAAATAAGAAGAAAATTGAAAATCCAGGCAGAGGGCGGGGTCTCTGCAAATATAGACAAAGCCACACACTTATAGTGGGTCATAAGTGATGATTAAGAGGGATTACATTTGTATTAGTCTATGCATTGCTGTTTAGGAAAATCCTGCATTTTATGCTTTTTTTTAATTTATTTTTTATTTATTTTTTTTATTTAAAGATCAATGAGACTCCTACCCGGAAGGAAGGGAGTTTGGTGAAACTCAATTACAGAAAACTGTATTTTTGTGGGACCATTTGGAAAAATCCTGTTCAGGTGTGCTGCACTTCATTTTCGGTGCTTTTATACAAACTCCAATTAGCGTCTGAGGCTTGGCCAGCAGGGTTACTTACATTTTGTAGGTAATATGGAGTGTGAGTGCTTCAAATGTAAACCTGTAATATTCCTAAAACCTAGGAATATTACATCACCTTAATGGCAAGTGTTATTATATTGTAAATAGCCGAGAAGGCTCATCTTGATTACTGCAACCGTTATAGCCTGTTATGTCGTTCTGAGGACCCTTTGACTCATGTGTACCATACCTCTGTGCAGGTGATGTGTGAGACTGTTGGTGGGAGAAGGAAACAAGTTTTGCACTGAGACAATTGGGAAAAACAAAACGGTTTAGGACACCCATGCCTATTTTCTCACTGAAGACTTGATTACTGTAAACAAAACATTATGCAGAGAGTTTATAAAATGTTAACATTTGTCAGGCAGTGTTGATTTAACCCACTTCATCTGTTGGTCTTTGTTCTGTACGTTTGTGAAATTACCTCTCAGCTTTCAGTTTTCTTTACATCAACTGTTTCAGGAGTTTAAAGTCCTACTGTTCACATTCACACTTTTACTAAATATAAAAAAAAAAAGAATACAGTCGTTACATTTACAGAAAGTATGTAAGACTTTTTAGCAAACCAGTGGTTTTAATTAGACTGTCAAAAGATTTTAAATTATTTAGTTAGGCCCTTACCTTATTGGCTGTTGATTTGTGAGATTGTATTGTTTAGTTACCCCCACCCTCCGTTGGCCCTCCATCTTCTTCCGTCATTTGCTTCGCTTTCATTCAGCAGTTGAAGCAAGGAAGAGAATAAGAAAGGAGCTTTGTAAAAAGGACAGTGATTGTTTGTTTATGAGGATTCTAGCCTTGCGGTGACATGCCTTTTTTTATTCCTCTCATGGGGCTGTTAAGTGAAATAGATACTTGGAGCACTATGTAATCAAATGTAACCCAGATCCAGCAGTTTGGAGTGGAACAAGAGTTTCCACTTGATTGATATGCTCCAGTTCCTCACCCCTGGACAAAAATGGTGGCGTTTAAGTTCACCAAAGTGGAGTCTGGGGACATGAATATGTCCTGAAGGAAGCAATGCTGTTTGGTTCGCATGGAGACAGGTGAAAAGAGATGCGTTTCACCTGTTGTAGAGTTTTTTTTTTTTTTACAGAAACTTTGTTTGACAAAACATGTATGTTAAAAATATATTTTCTCATATTTACTCACACATAGTTGTGTTCAAAATAATGGCAGTCCAACATTTCTAACCTCATAAATCATATTTTTTGGTAGAAGTGTTATTGCTACATGGCGAATAATTTACTAGTAAGGATTGTAGAGTCATAGAAAACCAACAGACCAAACAGTCATGACATGCATGCTGCTCATTCTGTGTAATTTAATCTGTAGTTGAAAGGGACATGCTGTTCAAAATAATAGCAGTGTTGTGTTCAATTAGTGAGGTAATTGGTTCTGTGAAGAAATGTGTCAATTATGGCCCATATTTAAGGAAGAAGGGAAGGAAGCAAATGTGCATGCAGGTTAGAGTGCATTTCACAATATTTCACAGAAATACTCTGAAAAATGGGTCATTCCAGACATTGCTCTGAGGAACAGCGGACTTTGATTAAGAGGTTGATTGGAGAGGGGAAAACATAGAAGTGCAGAAAATTATAGGCTGCTCAGCCAAAATGATTTCAGATGCCTTGAAATGGCATCCAAAGCCTGAACGACGTGGGAAAAAACAGTCAACTACCATTCAAATGGATCGGAGAATTTCCAAAATGGCAAAGGTTCAACCAATGATCAGCTCCAGGAAAATCAAAGAAGACTTAAAGTTACCGGTGTGTGCTGTTACGATCAGAAGAAGGCTATGTGAAGCAAAGCTATCAGCTAGAAGCCCCCGCAAAGTCCCATTGCTGGAAAAAAGACATATACTGAATAGGTTGAAATGATCCCCCTAACAATATCATGTTAGGGGGATGTTTCTCATAATGTGGCGTTGGGCCTATTTATCGCATACCAAGGATCATGGATCAGTTTCAGTACATCAAAATACTCAAAGAGGTCATGTTGCCTTATGCTGAAGAGGAAATGCCTTTGAAATGGGTCTTTCAACAAGGCAATGACCCAAAACACACCAGTAAGCAAACAAAGTCTTGGTTCCAGATGAACAAGATTGATGTTATGGAGTGGCCAGCCCAATCCCCGGACCTCAATCCTATAGAACACTTGTGGGATGACATCATAAATGCTGTTTCTGAGGCAAAACCCAGTAATTCAGAGGAATTGTGGAATGTAGTTCAATCATCCTGGGCTGGAATACCTGTTCACAGGTGCCAGAAGTTGATCGACTCCATGCAACACAGACGTGAAGCAGTTCTCAGAAATAATGGTTAATGCAACTAAATAATAGTGCAGTGATTCAAAGTAAAGCAAGCCCTTGAGAGATTTTGCAGGTTATACAGTAAGTGTATGAGTTTGTAAAGAAAACGGCCTAATATTCCTTTTTCTTCAATGTCTATAAAGGTAGAACACAAACTTGATCAATTTTGGTCATGTTTGGATTTGGAATCGAATGTGCAGTGTTCCCAGTGCATTGATATTATGGAATTAAAAGCTATTCTAAGGATTTTGAGCATTATTCACTTTTTTAAACACACAGCTTTTATTCTGAACACAATTGTATTTTCCATGAAGTGCAACACTGACTGAACAGATTATAATATAAGAAAAAGTTCATAAATTTACTTCAAATGTTAGAGGTTAACATGTTTTTCCTTTTGTTTTCTTATCAAGTTATTGAGCAAGTAAACAGTTTGTTTAACCAGGAGCTGATTTTGTTTGTCTTTTTCTCTCTCTTATTTTTCTCCATTTGCCCTCTCTTTGTCTAGTGATGGAGTCAACAGTTGTGAGTACGTCCACTCTGGCCCCTGATGAGTTTGATAGAAACGTGCCGCGGATCTGTGGCGTGTGTGGTGACAAAGCCACCGGCTTCCACTTCAATGCCATGACCTGTGAGGGTTGCAAAGGTTTTTTCAGGTACACAAAGGCAAATGTGAGGTCACAATTCTATTGTAAATCAGTAAAACAATTTCAATGCGCACACACACACACACTAGAGAAGGCATTGTGTTGAAGCACAATTGCTAATATCACCCTGATGAAAAAAAATAGATGCATATTACCTGACAAGTTATTGACATATGTACACAGTGGCTTACAGACACAGGTCTGAACTCACATATATATATATATATATATATATATATATATATATATATATATATATATATATATATATATATATATATATATATATATATATATATATATATATATATATATATATATATATAATGGCCACACACACACACACTATAATTACCAGTCACAGTTACATACGAATATACACAAAACCACTGACAACATCAGAGTAATGCCCAGCAGCAGGTAGAGAAAACAAATGAGCTCCTTCCTATAGTTAATGACTTGGCTGCTGCCTGCCCATTGATTACACAAATGAGTTTCCAATTTAACTAAGAACAAAACTAGAGCAAGTCATGATTGTGTGTGTGTGTGTGTGTGTGTGATGTATCCGCCCATTTACGCCTGTTCCTCTCGGCAGTGTTGATGTTTAAAGGGAGAGGATGAAAAAGAAGGATGTTTAATAATCTCCTTCCTCGTCTCTCAGCTGGTCCTTGTTTGAACTCTTACCAAGCATGCTTATCTGCGTGTTTTTGCACACATCTGTGTATAAATGATCATACGTACTGTCCGTCAGTGACTAAATTTTAAAGTTAAACAGTTTGGCAATTCTCTTTTACCCCTGGTTTCCTTTGCACTCATCCATGTTTATGCTGTCTTGAAGTGCAAAAACATTCATCCAGTGCTATCATGACTATTATAGGTGCACAGCACTGGCAAAGGTGCCTAAGTGCTAGATTTATTAAATTCAATGTATTTGCTCTCCTATCAACATTCAGATTCAAATTCTCAATAACCTCAGTGAGTTCTATGTATTTTACGTGTGTGTGTGTTTTTACACTGATAAATGTGTATTTTAATAGACTCAAATGTATACAATTTATTTAGGCGCAGTATGAAGCGCAAGGCCGCCTTCACATGTCCCTTTAACGGCAGTTGCACCATCACCAAGGACAACAGGCGCCACTGCCAGGCATGCCGACTCAAACGCTGTGTGGACATTGGCATGATGAAAGAGTGTAAGTATTGACAGATGACCCCTATTTCTTCAGAGCAATACTCTTTAATATTACACCTTGTGATTTACTGCATGTATTTTTACCTTCTAACCCTTCTGGGTTAAATGCATGGTACTTACAATAAATAAATGATTGTATTTATTAGTTTAAGGTTTTTGACAATCTGTGGTTGCCCAACACTGTTGAAAGTTGATCAAAACTATGTGCTGGAGTCCAAGACAACCCTCCCACGTAGACAAATTAGACATTCATATAAAATACTACATATAAATTACATTCAGTCTTCAATCTTTTTTTTTAATGAATGGTAAAATTGACAGAACATATTTTTGCAGTTTTGGGGGCCTACTGTCCCTCTTGTTATGTTATGTATATATATATATATATATATATATATATATATATATATATATATATATATATATATACACACACACACACACACTGGGGTCAAGGATCTCTGGGTCTTTGCCCCCATTAGAGTGTTGACATGTTCTCTTTGAAATAGTGAGCCTTCCTACATTGTGTATAGAGTTAGTGTACTCCATCTGAAGTTTAAACACCTGCTGTTATGTTCAATCTAACTAGGCCTCTTCTTTCCACACAGTCTTGTTTATTTTCATGGTCTGTAAATAGCAGGTACATTTTTTTATTTTTTATTTAATCTTGTTTACTGCCGTTCTATCCGGATATTGTCCCCCAGGCCTCTCACTTCCAGCTAAATGTTCTTTCACTGAGTGGTTGTGGGAGACACTGCGATTTACTGTACGTGGAGAGGAGCTAGTGGCATTGCTGTTGCAAAAACAGCAACATGTTGTTGTGACCCTGCTCTCTCTCTCTCGCTCTCTTTTGCTTGCACTTTATCTCTCTCTCTCTCTCTCTCTCTCTCTCTCTCTCTCTCTCTCTCTCTCTCTCTCTCTCTCTCGCTAGTTCGCTCTGGCTGTCTCTGTGAGCTAATTCAGTGGTTAGAAAAACAAGGAGCAAACGGAACAAAGACAATGCGTTCACTTGTTCATTGCAGCAGGGGTCTCCATATGGACCCATCCTCCCATTCTCTTCCACCAGAGAATAACAACCCCCCACCCACCCAACACCACATTGACATAGCTGTCTTCACAATGTAAAACAGTAGTATATAATGAAAAGCTTTAAAAGTGGTGTACCTTCAAGCAGTATTGATGATTTGTTCAGTTATATCTTAAACTCATTCTTCCCCGCCATGCATGTGTTTTCCAATGTTTAGTTTACCTGTTTGTGCGTATATAGTTCATATCATATATGGTTATATCATATATAAATTTGTATATAAAAACACTTTCTCCCTTTTTGATACTTGCACCCTCAGTCATTCTGACAGATGAGGAAGTGCAGAGGAAGAAGGACCTGATTCAAAGGAGGAAGGATGAGGAAGCACAGCGTGAAGCGGAGAAGGAGGCGCGGCGGCCCCGGCTCAGTGACGAACAGAGTCAGGTCATCGCCACGCTGGTGGAGGCTCACCACAAAACATATGACGACTCCTACTCTGACTTCTGCCGCTTCAGGGTTTGTGTCTTTATACAGTTATCTTCATCATCATGTGAACAATTTGCAGTCAGATTTATTTCAATTCAGACATTTCATGGGACCTCAAACAGAAAAGAAATCTGTCTGATATTGGGTCCTATTTTAACCTCCCTAAATTGAAAACTGTGTGAATCTTAAATTAGCACTTGCGCAGGGCACTAGATAGGGCTGCACAATTAATCAAATTTGAATCACGATCACGATTTTGGCTTCCCACGATCAAATGTGCATAATCAAGCATATTTTAAATGCGTCATTCCGTTCACAGAACGCTCCAGTTTTATTTTGCAAATCCAATATACCACTCTGTAAACATGTGCCTGTCAGAGTTTTCCCTGCACCACGCAGCTTAGTTTCTAGATGTAGACAGTCAGAGGATAAGTAACGTAACAGTAACACATAGCATACGTCGGTCACAAGGTTTACCAGTTTACTAGTGAACACAACATGTCCCATCTGTGTTGTTTTTCAGACAACAGCAGTGACCAGTGCTAGTTAGTGGCTGTTAGCTCACAGGGCTCTGCAACTAACATTTTTCCTAGGTCGCACCGGTGCACCTAATGTTCTCGCATCCACTGCCTCTCTACAAACGAAGCAATGTTGTTTATATCGATATGGTTTAGTTTTTTGCGTTACATGACCCATTTCTTCTTTAAAACCGTGCCTGTGTTTGGATTGGCGAAAAACACAGAAGAAGTTATTGAATGCAACTAACTTCAGTTTGTAGAGTAACAGCGTGTGAGAAGGAGCCTGCTGGACCTGGGCGACAGATGTAACCCATGGCCAGAATATCATAGTTCATAAAAATGCAGCGCAGTGACGATTTCATACACCCCACGTGTGTAACTCTGCTGACCCGCCATTCAACCCGTGCTGGACCCATTCATAATGAGTCAGCCGTCACTCTGTGAGTAGCATACGTCCATCGCTCTCCCCCTAACTCCCTAGCTCTTTTAATCAGTTATTGTTGAAAACAAGTGAAGGAGCAATTTTTTTTTAAAAATATATCCTAGGCTAATTATTTCAGATAATTTTCATTTACATGTGTTGCTGTATGTATGTACAACATACAACTTCAACATAAGAGGAATGTAGCTCAATATGGATGTAAAAGCAGTTATAAATAGCCTATGTTTTGGTTAAAATCAACAACAAATAATCGTGATGATTAATTGTATTCTCAATATTGATCAAAATAATTGTGATTATCATTTCAGCCATAATCGTGCAGCCCTAGCACTAGAAAGAGCCCATTATGATAGTGTTAAATTGACTGAACAGTTCTAGCTCTATTAGACCAGTACTACGCTGCTTTAGAAGGATCTTTACATTTCTTGCATTAACCAGCAGAGTGTTGTTGATTCCTCAAATCAGAATTTCCTTCTGCTTGAGCCTTGCTCTACCGCCTGTCAACAAAAGTAATGCTTTGTATTGTTTACACATAAATATTAAACCTAGTGGTCCATTTCCTCTCCAGAACTGTGTTGAATCCCCCTTAAACACATCTGCCCTTTCAGATATCTAACCTGTAGTTCATCCCAAACAAAATATTCTTACAGTACATACTCAAGTCCAGTAATTTTAACCCTATTGTTTTCAGCAGATATTCAGCAATACCGCCTATTCTGTATGTTTTAATGAGAGTCTGAATTATAAACACAAAATTGTTGAAATTTTTTGGTGAATAGACTTATTTAAGGTGTTTTTTTCTGCTATTTAGCCTCCTGTGCGCGAGGGCCCAGTGACGCGTAGCGCCAGTAGAGCGGCCTCTCTCCACTCTCTGTCTGATGCCTCATCTGACTCCTTCAGTCACTCTCCAGGTAAGAGACACACACAATGGAGACTTCAGTCACATCAAGTGAAAACACTGACAGTTGAGGGTTACAATGAAACTAGTTTGTCCTGCACACTTGCCCAAATTGTATATTGAAACAACGTAAAATTAGGTGTGTTTGGTAGGCCTGTTACAATTATTAAATAATTGTCTATCCGCAATATTTTTTACATAATCACGGTTATTTTGTATAACGGCAATCAAAGCATTAGCACATTATTTTAAATAAGATTGGTCACGCTATTGTTTGGATCCATTGCTATAATGGCGTAGCATTACATAACAGTAACATTAGCTAGCCAATGAATCTATGGAGGATTCCCTACCCGCAGTTGCAAGTCCAGTTGCTAGTCCACGGAAGCACCTTTACATGTATTTAAAGTGCTCATATTATGCTCATTCTCAAGTTCATAATTGTATTTAGAAGTTAAATCAGAATAGGTCTACATGGTTTCATTTTCTAAAATCACCATGTTTTTGTTGTATTGCACATTGCTGCAGCTCCTCTTTTCACCTTGTGTTTTAAGCTTTCTGTTTTATCTACAGAGCGAGGCATCACACTTCTTTTCCATCTTTGTTGTTGCACATGCGTAGTAGCTAGGTAAGGGCAAGTAGCCAGTCAGAAGCAGAGCATGAGGGCGTGCCACACTAGCAGCTAGGCAAGCATTACACAGTTTTGCATGTTCGTCATGGAAATAAAGCTGCTAGCGGCAGCTGTCCCTTGTTGCCATAGCAATTCCAAACATCCTAGGCTGTAGCTGTCTAAAGCCAGAGAAATTAAACACACCTTTTCTGTTTATGAGTGTTTTGTTTTGTTATTGATGGAAATAAATGTTCTATTTACTTCTTTTTTGTCAATTTAAGCAATAATGACAATGTTTTATGATAACAAAGGGCGGGATTTACTTCGTAGGGTGTGAACCTGCGTATCTGCATTGCATAACAAAAGATGTATCCTAGGATTCATTTAAACTTGAGTTTGAAAAGGAAATAAATAAACAGACAATCCACCAGCAACATTTTGAATTGTTACAGGCCTTGTGTTTTGTAAAAAATATTATCAAAAGAGTTAATACTTGACATAAGATGGCAATTTCTTCCAGTTCAGCTGTTTGCATGTTTGCGTATATAATCTCTTACGCCCCTTTTACTGAGAATCCAGTGGAAATTCTGTGAATGACCCCCCTCCCCAGACACCTGACTCCTACTAGTAAACATCAGTTCATTAAGGCATCCGCCACTAATGGAGCGAACACAGCAATGAACACGCTGCCATGGCCCACCGCCAACACTCAGCAAGCTCTGCAGCTTCACATGTTGTTGTAGCTGTCATCTCACTCCTGTTGACCTGACGCTTGTCTATTTTTAGATGATCCTTTCCGTCAACAAGGCACTCTTTTTTCCATTATTTCTTTTGGTTCTCTCCGCACAGAGTGGGTCAGCAGACAGTGTGTCTATGCATGGAGGAATAATGTGACATTGTTTAACCAGTTTTCTCTCCTTGTCTCTTCTTGCCTCCTCTCTGCTTTGCTGTCTTCTTCTTGCTCATTGCAGAGTCAGTAGACACAAAAATGAACTTCAACAACCTGCTGATGATGTACCATGAGCAGGGCAGCAGCCCTGACTCCAGTGAGGAGGAGGGCTCCAGCTTCTCCATGCTGCCCCACCTGGCTGACCTGGTCTCCTATAGCATCCAGAAAGTCATTGGCTTTGCCAAGATGATCCCTGGGTTCAGGTATGTGTATGTGTGTGTGTCACTCACAGGTTGGTTGTAAGAGGGATAATTTGATGTTAAAAACACACAATTGTGACTCCTAAGCTGGCAAAAATATACTGTCTTTCCAAATTCGCAATGGGCAATATAAGATGGCAAGAAAACATGTTAGCAGAAATAATTACTTTAGAATAATGACATGTTGCTAATTTAGCCTTGGGCTGTACTGTTTTGCATATTTACTGTGACATAAAGATAGAGGAGCGTGTCTTTGGACTTTCTGTTGATCTGATTCTCTTTGTTGATTATCTGTTTGCATATAGAAAAGACTTCTCAAGTAAACAAATATTGAAAGGTAATCTTTGCCTGAACAAAGATGTATGGTAGGGCTGCACAATATATCTGTTTTATTCATCGTTATATCGCCATCGTAAAAGTTAAGTCTGTAGAAAACTGCACTTTAAAAGTTGACTTTCATTCTCTTTTTTATTGGTGCCTTTTGTGTTCTGTTTAATATCGAGTTTGTTAAATTAAAAATAATAAATAATAAATAATTTCCTTTCAGTTTTTTTAATCAACAAACATTTTGTTGTATTTTTGCAGTATACTGAAAGCAGCAGAAAGGCAGAACTGAGTAAACTTCATAATTTATTTATAGTAAATAAAATTGATATCATGCTTTTCAACAATACAATTTTCAGACCTTATGTATTTTGTATTTACACATCTCTGAGTGACTCTTTACCTAAATGTGTGTTGAAGACTTTGTACACCTACTTGTTTTTCTGCCTGATTAGTCGATATTGTGCCACAGGGATGCTTGTAGTCTAAAGGCCATAGATTACTGAGACTGTATATTACAGATAGCACATTGTGGAAAATCTTTTTATGTTGGTTTTCCTTCACTGAATGAGGTTGTATTTTTGTTCAAGTTCAAGTTTAAGTGTGTTAGTAGGTGATTGTCTAACATTTTTAGAGCAAGAGTATTTAATTCAAATTCAAAGAGGTCTAGTTAGAGAGGTTGGGGGGGGGCTACCTGCGGTGGAGATGACACGACGTAACGGGAGCGGTTACTGGTCTTATAATACATCCATGAATGGGAGTGGATGGCTAAAAGAAACAAAACTTCTTGAATAGGAATGGATAAATAAAAAAGGGTCTTTTGAATATCAGATTGGGTTTTAAAGCCATTCCAGATGGTTCTCTCCATAAGACTAAAGTTATTTGCATGTACTGTCGATGTGAATTGAGCTAATGGCGCAGTAGTTGAGTCTCAAATACCACTTAGGCATTTAAAAACTTCAAAAAGAAATTCCATTTTTAATTAATCTGCGATTAATCCTCAGTTAACTAGGACATCATGCAATTAATTGCGATTCAAAATTAAAATTTATCCGCAGCCCTAATCTCTACACATCTGAGAATGCAATATCATCTAGAAAATAGAATAGAATAATATACCTGTGGAACACACAAGCAAGCACATTAGTAATTGTAAAGGCAAAATAACAATAGCGGCCCAAGGCTTTTTCATTTTTTCTTTCCCACCTTCCTCACATTGCGATTGCTGCTTTTCAGCGCGTTTGTCTCTCAGCGTGTTGACAGGGTCAAACACTAAGTGTCTCGGGGGTCACCCCAAAGTCAATGCTAAAACTAGTTGGGGCCTGTTTTTCCTGAAAGTTGTTGTTCCCACTGGCAGCGAGTGATGGATGCGGTCGGATTACCTTTGGAATGTTTGTCCACTTATGATCTGCTCGCTAAGCCCTGAAAAACACCCCAGACCTCCCCTGAAGATCTGCAGCTTTCAGCTCATTTCTCCTGCTAGCTCAGCAGTTTAATTTAATAAACATTTAAAGAACTTTCATAACATTACTACATTTACTGTGACAGTCACTGCGCTTAAAACGGGATCAGTATGATTTATGTCTGTAAAATGAGTTATCCATACACAGTGACCCATCACAGCAGGAGGAAACAAACAAATACTTATTGTGGATGTTTTTGTCTTCCTTCACAGCATACTTCTAATAAACTTTGAAGAATGTGACTGACCTTAAACCTGTAGTCGGTAAACCATTGATAAACAAAATCCTCTGACATGAGTTATTCAACTGAGGAACTTACATAAACACACAGAAAGGGAATGTACTTGGTTTGACTCTTTACCTGGTTACCTGTTGCTGTATCACTTTGCTTTCAAATTAAACATGAATGTGGTTCACTAACTTAGTAAGTGATATCTTTCCCCGCAGGGAGCTGACCGCAGAGGACCAAATTGCCCTGCTTAAGTCCAGCGCCATCGAGGTGATCATGTTGCGCTCAAATCAGAGCTTCAACCTGGAAGACATGTCCTGGAGCTGTGGTGGGCCTGACTTTAAATACCAGATCAGTGATGTCACTAAAGGTCAGTGTCAACTCTGCCACGTGTAAAGTCTGACCGCCGTGAAAATTAACTAGTATGTATGCACATGCATGCTCGTCAAACCATTTTGCTCAGCTAGCAGCTAGTTGAAGAAAACACGCACATGTTACACATTAACACTTCTATTCAAAGCTCGAAGCTCCCATTAGCGTGGGAGTACAGAAAAGGTTGCTGATGGTCGCCTCTGTACATACAACGGCTGTCCCAAACAATTATTTTTTTAAACGCTTAATATTGCAATTATTTTTTCGATTAGTCGACCAATCTAATGATTAATATTTCAATTAGCAATTATTTTTCCATTGCTCAATTATTAACAATTTACACAAAACAAATTTGAATAAGGTTCAAATCTCTATTTATTCAAATTGTTTAACAATTAAAGTGAACAAAGCAAGTACAAAAAAAGTAGCCTGTATTTGCTTTTTTTAACAGTAGCCATGTTATTTTTAGACGCAAGGCGTAAACGCAAATTATTTGTGTCGACGCAATAACGTAATTGACGTTGACTACGTTGCCGAATTGTCTCAGCCCTAGTACATACCCCATTGGGGTGGGTGAAAAAATCAATACAGCTTAATATCGCGATATTTTCAGTGGTAATACTGTATCGATACACAAGCACCGTGCTGATCGATCTTTTATTATATATGTGTTTGTCTGCTTGACGATCCCATTTTGCAGCAATTAAATTGAATGGATATGAACAAACAGAGAAATTTATATTTTTAGATAAAACAGATGTTGACAAAGTTTCCTTTTGGGGACATCATTTGAAATTGTGAAAAATTAGAAGTTGGGAAAAAGGTAATACATTGCAATATATCACAGAATATTGCAAAATGTTTAAAATTGCAGTAATGTTGTATCGTGATGATATCGTATCTGGAGGCGTCCGGTGATTCCCACCCCTTATACCCCACAGGAAAAGTATGCTAATACATTTTTCTGCAAAACCAGTCTTACATATTCACAGAGGCTGCAGGGGGTAAGGCTTTCATTTGCCTTTCTCAAAAGACCCCTCTCTCTGGGATTAACCAAAGAATGTCCCTCCTGACTTGCTCACCACACAAAACAATCACTGTCTGGGCCAGGAGAAGCAGCTCTGTTGTGCTCTTCATGACATTGACATGACATTGACATGAACATGACTAGAATGCAGATGTTTTTTTCTTATGCAGTAATTAATAATATACGTAAGTAGAGATATAAGTGTAGAAAAAAGTTGAACTCTCTTTAACATGGTACTTCAAATTAATTTTACCCCTTGTTTCACAGTTACAGTTCATCAGTCATTTTGTAGTGTAACATAGTCATAGTTACTGCTGTGTATCATTAAAAATGTCCAATACAGTACCTTTTTTCTATACCTATCAAAGTGATACTTTTCAATACTTGCTAAACACTTTTGTTTTCCAAAAAACATTTAAAACTTTTCAAAAACCAAATCTTTAGAGGCAGCATGAGTAGGATTTTCTTATAAACAATGTATAGACACATACAAAAATAAAATTTCATTTTGGTGTGTTCGCGACGTTTCTGGGTGTCAGGCTTTTGAGAAATGGTGAATAGCCCCCAGCCACAGTGTATAGGGTGTGAAGGCTGTACTCCACAAAATGAATAAACATATTATATGCACACATCCAATAGTAAGCTATGAAAATGGCAGATACAGCGCCTGAAAATACAGAATTATAGTGATGCGGAAAAAGCTCATTCCAAAGCAAGATAGAATCTGGGGTTGGGGTTTCGGAAAAAAAAAATCATTTTTAATTGTAATTGTAAAAAATGTAATCAAAAAGCATATGGCTTACATATTCCGTGATATGAACACAATTTAGTCAACTCTCAGTAAGCATAAAGGTTTTATTCACAGCCCCTGGTGTGTAATGAGGAAATTAAGGTACAGACGTGTGATCAGAATTTGTAGGGCTTCTTATTTATGTACTGTATCTACATAACCCCCCCCCCACCCCCCAAGAAATGGTGTATATACTGATCCATATTAGCCGATTTAAAATAAATTCTCAGCTGGTTTGGTGAAAACCAACCTGAGAATGCACAGAATGCAAGACTAAATGAAAAATAATGAGTAAGTGCAACAGTAATGGGGGGGTCTTTCTATAGAGTATGAAACTATTCTATGTGCTGCACTGACAGTAATGATGTGTTGCATTCTCTGTAGCGGGCCACACTCTGGAGCTGTTGGAGCCACTGGTGAAGTTCCAGGTGGGCTTGAAGAAGCTCAACTTGCAAGAGGAGGAGCATGTGCTGCTGATGGCCATCTGCTTGCTTTCTCCAGGTACCGTAGGTCTGACTGTGTGGAGGAAGGAACCTATAGAGGGTCATGATGAATTGTTTGAGTGATCTTGTTTGCGTCTTTTTTTTTTAGCTTGAGAATATCTCTATTAGCTTTTATATTTAGCAAAAAAAAATCTTTAAATAATTTGATTAGAGATTATTTGAATTGACTGTGAGAGAGTTCCTGTGTGTATACAAGGCACCTCATTATTCATTAGATGTGCTCTCTCTGATCTAAAATTAGCAAGCCATCTTACCCGTACAGTAGAAAAATAAAACGCATAGAATACAGAATTATGTTTAGTTACATTTGAACTTCTAAGATTGTTTTGTGGGATAAATACTATTATAAACACAAACTTTTTGATGCTCAGTTTTGCTCAATGGCATTTCAATTTTACAGTTAATTTTGGTTACTTTTTAGCTTGTGTAACAACCATAAATACCTTAAGACTCTCCTTTCCCCCTCCTGCAGACCGCCCAGGTGTGCAGGATCATGCACGGATCGAAGCCCTTCAAGACCGTCTGTCAGAGACCCTGCAGGCCTACATCCAGCTTCGCCACCCAGGTGGACAGCTGCTTTATGCCAAGATGATCCAGAAGCTGGCCGACCTGCGCAGCCTCAACGAGGAGCACTCCAAACAGTACCGCTCGCTCTCCTTCCAGCCGGAGCACAGCATGCAGCTCACTCCGCTCGTGTTGGAGGTGTTTGGCAGCGAGGTCTCCTAGAACTTCTGAACCACCTCAATGACGAAAGATGGAGGGAGCGAAGTGTGTGTGTGTGTGTGTGTGTGTGTGTGTGTGTGTGTGTGTGTGTGTGTGTGTGTGTGTGTGTGTGTGTGTGTGTGTGTGTGTGTGTGTGTGTGTGTGTGTGTGTGTGTGTGTGTGTGTGTGTGTGTGTGTGTGTGTGTGTGTGTGTGTGTGTGTGTGTGTGTGTGTGTGTGTGTGTGTGTGTGTGTGTGTGTGTGTGTGTGTGTGTGTGTGTGTGTGTGTGTGTGTGTGTGCGCGCGCGCAGAGCAAGCAGATGTTAAGGGACTAAACAAGGAAACTTCATATAATACAAATCAGCTATACAAACAGTACAACTTCTGCTTATATACACTGATTTTGTCTCTATTTAAATCAACAAACCGCTGCTTTAAATGTCTGGACATTGTGTCTGTGTGTGTATATATGTGTACACACCAACACAACAAGCATACTCAGTTATTCATTTAGCCATTTAGTTGAGCTACCTCTTTGTTTTACGGGGGTTGTTTTACATTGCCTATGTAAAACAGTAACCTTTACACAGAACAATTTAGACACAGCCTACTATACTATACTGACATTTCAGTATTTTTCAGTGCAAAAGCAGTGCCTGCACATTACTTTGACTTTTTGATGATTCAAAACATTTTTTTTCCATCTGCATCTCTCCCAGGCAGCATCTATATAACTGTGTATACCGTTCTAAACACATACCTTTCACCAAAGGTATAGTCAACTACTTTCTCAAAAAGCTTCCATTACCTAAAAACAACCTAGCTGTTTGATGGCTCGTTTCACGCATGCAGCCACTCAACATGCTAGCAAGTTGTCTGACTAGCCTCACAGCCTATGAAGGAAACTGTCATTACTTAGGTTTAAACAGCAGAGTACAGAACAGTCTGTAATTTTGTGAGGTTTTTGGGGTGCCTGGTTTTGAGATGAGAATTAGCCACTAAATGTGTGAGCTACTTTTACACTGCTAACTGTCAATCAAACCAAGCCGGCATTATGGCTTGTTACTTTCTTAAATTTTTTCATTATTCTTCTCTTCTATTTGTTTGTTTTCATGTAAATAGTTAATTACTACCACATGTATCCTACGCACTGTTTTACCACATTTTACTCTACTCTATGTATTGATATACAGTATCTATATTATCACAGATTTTAAAGGGCTAACATGCCAAATCTAACTGGACAGTAAATCGAGGCCAAAGCAACGGGCCTGTCTTGTTAATATATAGCTGCATACCATACTTGGAATTGGCATATATACTGATGTAATTGCAATGGATGTTTGTTTGTTTTCTACGTCATTTCACCTTTAAAAACAATTCCATGAATTGTTCCTCCTTAGTAAACCGTGACTCGGTGGGTAGAGAGCTTAGGAAGTTGCTTCAGACCTCCCCAGATATCACACCCCTTTCATTTCTGACAGGGAAGTGGATTTTCTAGAATGTCGGAGAGCCTGGTCTGTGCTGATGGTGTGCACCGCTACACTCAGGCCCTCCTGCTTGATGATGCATGCTGCGCAGCCCTCTAGTGGCTGCATTGTGTAAATACATGTGTGTGCGTGTGTGTGTGCGTGCGTGCGTGCGTGTGTGTGTGTGTACGTCTGCCGCTGTACATAGGGCTACATAAATAATTCTCAAGGCTAATCTTTTCAAAAATATATATGCAAATACAATATTGGCCCTTCTTTGTTTTTGATTTATTATCACTACCTTCTGAGACACTATGCTCTTTTGTTATGACTTTGATCAAGTTTTTTTGTAAGAATGATGTAGAAAAGGCTTAAACAGGGATTGCTTGTGTATTTGACTCAGTCAAATTACTTTCTTAGTGGTGGGTTGATGTATTTGTCTAATTTCCAAGGTTCATTTTCAGAAAGAGGACAGGCTCTCTGACATAAGCCATATAGATCACTAAGCTAGTTATACACCTGATACATCATGTATCAAAATTATGATTCCAGAGCTTTGGATATCCTCACAATATAATCTTTAAAGTTCATATGCTATTTGTCCATGGCTCTTGGAAGATAAGCTTGTATATGATAGGAACCCATATGCCTTCTCTCTGCTGTCATATTGGGCTCATGCTTCATCAGACAGCATCTAATGGCTTATGAACCAAACTGCCAAGACAATTTGAAATGCTTAGGTTTAGAGGCCAGTAATGTATAGCTTGCTGCATGTGGGTTATGGTAACATTTTATGAGATGCGTGTTTTATTATATCAAAATACAGTTTATCCCCAAAGAAGTGTCAAGTCAAATTCTTGCCAAGTTCAAATGATTTCACTAAAGCATCTCTCATATACAGAGATGACACAAGTCTCAAACACATATTTTTTGGTCTTTTATTTGCTGTGTGACAGAAGACATTGATTAAAACGGTTCCTGTGATTGGCCTGTACAGGCCTCCTATGTCAGACCGAGAGTAGACTAGGGTTACTCTTGTGATCTAAGAGGAAGATGGTAAGAGAGAGAGGCACGTGTTTTGTCGTTGAGCTGGACAAGTTCTCACAACTGCTTTGTGTGAGGTTGTGACGGTTGCTTTAATTCGTTCAGCCCACATGGCTTAGGATGTTTTGTCCATTCTCAACGTGGTTTTATTCCAACTCTCCATCAGTCACGATGACAATTAGTTGACAGTCGGGGCTGCACACAGAGATGATCTGCATAGCAAAGGTAAATCGTTTTTGGATGTAATCATTGGTTTTCTTCTTGAAAATCATTGGAATTATGTAAGTATATACAGTATATAATTCCATGTGCCCCACAAATCTCTCTACCGCGACTGGACTTTAAGGAGTTGAGGACTGAGTGTCTTTAGGCAGCACCACTCATATGTATAGTATGTCATTTTGATGAGGGGTCTGATGTGCTTGGTTACTGAACACTGACTTTTGAAGTTTTTGAAAAGTCTCCATGTTGGTTTTCTCTGAATACATACTTCTGTATGTAGATATGGGGTTGATTTAGTTCTATATTGTTTTTTGAGATAGAGATGCAATGTTGATTTATGTATGTTTAATACAGTGGGAGGTTTGGTGAACATGTAAGTGCCACAGGGAGAGTTCCCGCCACACAAGAACAGGGTAAAAGAGGAGTTGCTCTTGGGGCTTTGAAAACCAAACAGGAAGAGGCTTGTGGATGTATTCTGTAGCCCCTAATTGAACAAATAGATTTTGGTCAGTACCTCATTGCATCAAGGGGAATTCTTCCTGTAAGTTTTATCATAAGAAGTTAACCACCTTTTTATGAGTAAATATGTGATTAAATGTTGTTTTTGTGACCCTTTCTCCATTTAATTCCACACCTAACATACTTTACATAACATGCAAATACAGCTAAATCTGGTGCATCCCCAGAGTCTCCTGTTTGGTTTTACCATGATAGGCTGCTCAAAATCCCTAAGTTTTTAACTCTGCATTGCGGTTGTTGAAAGTACTGGAACTTGAAAACCATACGTCAATGGAAATCTACCACAAATTAGATGGATCCATCTTTGGTGAGATTTTTTATGGTACACTATCACCAGCAAGCTTTACAGTTTATCATGTTAGTAGACATTTTTGAAGTTTTTGTATAACTGTTGCCATTACAAATCCTGTCCGTAAAAACATGTATATCACTCATTGAAAACAGTTGTCCATCTCCAATGCAAAGGCTTTTAAGTTTTTTGTTCCTCCTATTAGGACAGGGATTGTAATGGAATCAACTTAATTTAGTTCTTACAAAAATGAGTGTCCACAATGGATGTACACCATAATCTACCTAAAAAAAACCTACCTCTTTTAGCTCAGATTTTGCTTTAGCATTAAGCATTTGCCTCGGTTTTTACTTTTTGTAATATTTGTATTCATGTTGGTATTTATTGCTGTCTAATGAGTCATACTTCAATGATTACCTCAGATATCTTACAGATGTAGTCCAGAGTCCAGCTAATGAAGTCATTCATAGTTTTTTTTTTTTTCTTTCTTTCTTTGTACAGTTTTTTCTTCAGGCTTAACATTGCCTTCTTTTTTTTTTACGCACAAAATACCAGGAGTGTTTTTAATATAGTGCCTGCACTCTGACCAACGGAGCTCACACTGGCTAGGGCGAGGCTGCATTTACTCCAAAAACATCTCCTCTACATCTACCGTCCTTTGGATGTCTTGGTGAGATGTCGGCAACAGATGCAATTAATATGGTTGCCATGTTGCTGATGTCTACCTTATCTTTATAGTTCTTAAGGCCAAACTGAAGAGGCAAACTTTGTGGAGCAAATGCAGTTGTAACGAAGGAACAACCTGAAAGGCTTTCTGGCAGTAGGAGAAGCGGGAGGTGTGTTTGCGCTCCATTTGGTACTGTTAGCATGGTCTCTGTAGTACGCCATCCTTACCTTGCCCCTTTTTATTTGCTGCATCATTTTCCCCTTACCCTCTCTGAGTCTTCACCTCTCCTTCTGTCCTAAAGTCTGCTTCCACACCTTCATCATTCCCTGCCGGTGTTTGGTCTAATAAGGGGAATTAGGAAATCCTCAGTATCCATACAATGCTGCTTTTATCTCGAGCATCACCAGGTTGTGTGTTTTTGACACCACACAATACAGGCATCGTCCAAAATGTCAGCCCTCCCAGCGGCGCAACAAGCCTCATTGGAAGATTGTGTCTTTTGAAACACGCGCAACTTAGTGGTGCTCGTTGGGGGTCCTTTCAGACCGTAGTATCATATTAACGGAGCAACTAATCACTTTGATGAATTAAAACCAAGTTTATTTTGTATCCATGTCAAACTGCTTCAGGTAAACACTGAATGAAATAAGAGAATTGATCAGTGAATACTGAGGAACGATGTTGCCATGGTCACATCTACCCTGAGCTGTGTGCCATAATATGTCCCTTTTAATGCAGGGGAGGGTGTTAATGAAGCTGGCTTCAGATGTTCCCCAGCTTAATTCAAATGAGAAGGTTGGCCTCTTACTTAATACTTAGTCATGTGTATTGATCTAAGGAGTACATTTTATTTTTGGCATTGAATTCTCAACTTTGCAATGTGAACCCAAGTCATGCTACATTCAATTAAAATGCCTGAACCAACAAAAAGCACTTAATGTAATGTTTGTAACACATGTATACGGATGAATCTATTAGCCATAAACTGCTTGAGTCGATCAGCATGATATGGCTCCAATTATTGAGAAAAGTTAAGTCACCATAAATTCTAATGTAATTGCAATTATTTTTTGTCTTTTTTTTCAAAGATCTTTTTTTTCTATTTTAAATTGGTGTTTATGTAATGTTATTTTTGTCAGATGTTTTGCAAATCAAAAATAAACCGTTGTACATAGCAGTGGGCATCTGTTTGATTTGTTTTTCATTAGCTGTACATCATTAATATACATATAATATGTCAGTTTAATGCACTTTATGGACATATCTGTCCATAGAGTTTATTATCCTTGAACAGCTAATTAGAAACTACTGTATATTGTTAGAAGAAACGAATGTGCAGTTTAAACAAGAACATTTTCAAGTACATCAAACGGGACATTGCAGTTCATGGTCGATGCCAAAACATTCTTAAAATATTTGTTCCATTGTGTTTTTGGGCATATGAATAGTCAATCCCATTTGCCTCTCTTTTACTCACAAATACAACTCTCTTTTGTTTAAAAGTTCTCTTTTTAAAGTTTTAAGCATTAGTCTAATTCAATAAACTTTCATTATTTTCATGCTATCCTTTGGCCACCAGAGGGCGCTGTCTCTCGTTGCATGTGGCTGTGCGCCTCCATTGACCCAATGACCTCTCTGATTCCAAACTGACGACAGCCAGAAAGAAACAGTTAATATCATTTAGGTCATACTGGACAACTCACCACAAAGTTGTGGTTTGTCTGTAGGGAAACACAATCATGCTGGTGAACACACCCAGCAGGCTTGTATGAAGATATATCTGACATTATGTGCAATATGTCGGAAGAGATTTGAGCTCACCTCAGCTCACTTCTCTCTGGCTGGTCGTGTATGGAGCAAGATTGCGCGAGTGGTGATGTGCAGGAGGAACAAATAAAAGGTTATCAGAGAAATCCAGTCATTGCACGACAGTTAATTGTCAGCCCTGGTACGGAGCAGAGGCACTTATTTTGCCTGCTGATAAGGTTGCGCTCGTGCGGTCTGCTGAGCCGTTGCATCTCTGCACGAGGTTAGATGAAGGAAAAAGTGGCTCTGGTTGCAGCAAAATCCCTTAGGTGAGGGCTTTCTGGCTACTTTATCTCAAAACAGGGCAGTGAGAAACGGTACACCATGTATTTTTCCACAGGGGATGTATTTCTAGCTGTACATTACCTCTCCATAGATAATAAGCATTACTAACAAGTAGTAGTCTTGTGCATCACTCAGGTATGTAAAGGTGAACCAACAACAGTACAATTTTAGGGTGTCCACATGCTGACATATGAATAAACAGGCCAAGTTACATTCATATTCTAATTTTTCAATAAAATGGCAATGATTTGCACTCTTTATGAGCCCATTCAATTTAGTACATTTAGTACAAGTATAACGGTTGACTCGCACAGAGTTTCAAAACCAGTCCATACTGGTCTGTACAACCAGGATCACATTTTTCTTTCTGCTGACAGAAATCAATTCATTCAGATGCTGGTTTATTACTGAGAGCATATATTTAATTCCATATGTCCTTTAAAACTGCATTGATCAATGTTTTTTATATAAACAATTGATTAAGATAACTAATGTGAATTGGGAAAGAAGTTGCTCATAGTGACAAACTCACAAAGAATTATTATGCAAATCTGGAGTTCCCATCAGCTCTACACAGCTCACTGTTTTGTTTTTTTTCTAGCTTAAAAATTCATCATCTTTGTTTCCAGCAGCAGCAGGCAGCTGCTTTATGGTACAAAAAGATATAATAAATTCACTGGCACCAACAAAAAGTTAACAAAGACAAAGTTAGAGACTAGCTGGTGAACACAGTGGAGCATTTAGAAGCTAAAAGGCCTTACATTTCCCTCAGAAATGTTCCATTGGTGGAGACTAAAACAGAGCTTAAAGGAAAGTGAATGTTGGACATTGGACATTGTGGGGGACACAAATTTAACTCCAAATGAATGCTCATATCAGGCAACTGTTGGCAAACATGTTTGCCACAACAACTTTATAAGGTCAAAGGTTAAATGTCGATGTTTGGTTCAATAAATAAGTTCAATAAATACTTTGTTTGAGAATTTGAGACTGGATTCTAAAACTTAAACATGTCAAGGGTGTTAATTATTTTTTCTCTGAAGTACCATCACATTTGACGTAATGTGACAGGTGTGACTGAAAATAATGCACAAAGTCAAAATACAATTTGACCTCTGGCTGTTTGTGCTCCTTCTCCTTCTCTGTATACCACACAGTTTCTTGGAATGGTACTATGTGACTTTGTTTTTGGGGGAGGCAGAGTCTAGTCAGTACCAGTTAAAGAAGTCCACACACACACACACACACACACACACACTGCGGAGTGGCCCCAGTGTAGTAGAAGCAAAATAGGGTGGTCCTTCAATGCATTTATTTCTGTCTATGGTGGTATAAATACCAATGGGTGGTGCCCTCATGTTATAAAAGACGTAGAAGAAGAAGTAGTATAGTAGAAGTATTTTAATTGTAAAAGTATTAATACCACAGTGTATAAATACTCCAGCAATCAAAATCTTACTTAAGTAAACGTATGTTAAATGTTACCATCCAAAAAAGATAATGAATTAGCTGATTTATATTTTGCATCAACAATGTGGATCTTTGTTAACAATAGAACGTTTAAAGATAAATGTAATGGAGTACAACATTTACCTCCAAAATGTAGTGGAGTAGAAGTATAAAGTATCATTAAATGGAAATACTCAAGTCAAGTAAAGTACTTGAGTAAATGTACTTTGATACATTCCACCACTGCCATGGCCTCTGTATGAAATGCTATTACATGTTTTGCTAAGAATGGCCCTGGCATAATATGAAGTATTTTATTTTTGCACCCCAGCTTGGGGCATGACTGTTCAGTTGGCACATAGCCGCCTGCAGGGGGATGTCAGTTGTGACTTTCCAGTAATAACAAGGGCGTGTTGTTTTCTGTGTGCATATCTCTCGTACGTCTGTGTGTGAGAGAGAGATGGAGTTTTATTTCAAACTAAACAACGAGTCACGATGAGAAGACAAAGCAAAAGAAAGATGCAGTCAGATCAGTAATATGAAGCTCATGCTATGCATTGAATTTCTGTGTGTGCTTATAGGGTGAAAGAGAAAGGACCCTTTTTTCCGCTTTTCTATTGATTCTTTGCCCACTTATCTAGATTGGATGTTGGATGCCCTTACGCAAGTCATCCAAATATCATTAGTGTTAAACCTACCTACCATGTGGTTTTGGTTTAGAATGTGAGGAACGCACGCATGGCCCCTGGAAGTTTTTCTATTCTCCGGCCCTACGTGGGGCAAAATAACATTCTCTGCTCTCACGGAGCTGAAGGTGGAAAATACATATATACAGAACATCAACAAACCTGCATTTTTGGAGAGGTTCTGAGATGTAGCACTCAGGAGGTAGCATTGCATGCAAGGATTGACTCAGTGGAGGGCCCACAGTGTCAATAATCATATTTTTTATTAGTATAAAGCTGCCTGATTAATGTAGAACAGGAGGAACATCACATTTTATACTTTTTTTAAAAGGAAAATGTTAATTACAGTTTTGGTGTTTTTTTCATTCTTTTCCTGAGCTAGACATTTTTCCAAAGAGGAAAGGAAAACATCTTGGCATTAGATCTCTGTTCTTATACCCTCCTTACTTTCCAGGCAAAAGGAAGTGTGTGTGTGTGTGTGTGTGTGTGTGTGTGTGTGTGTGTGTGTGTGTGTGAGGAAGTGTTCTTGGAAAAATAATGGCTGCAAAGTCGCATTAACAGCCAAACATTTCCTCTGTTTTCCCATACGCTGTATTTATACTCAGTGACACACACACACACACACACACACACACACACACACACACACACTCTTCCACTTTCTAGCCACTTCAGTCATGTGGTTTCTATAATAGCCTGATTTCATTATACATGGAGTTTAGGTGGAAAGTTGGTAGAAGTGCTGATTTATTTCTAAAGTGTGGTTAATAAACACAGATTAGAACTTAAATTGCAGTTTCCATGAAATCCAAATGGCATTGAGATATTTATAAGTTACATATACAGTATATATTTGTGTATAAGTCATAAATTACTTATGAACTGTGCCCAGAATAAAGCCATTGAGAGAGGCATTTAAGGCCTGAGATGCTCCACTGGAACTGTATTAGGCTTGCTGCACCAGATTTTAATGTGTGTAACTGTGAGAATCAGAAGTCGGATGTTGCCCTAAAAAATCCTTCATGCACAACTGAACAGTTCTGCATAAATAATTATCGGAAAACGCATCTACTCCTATCAGAATAAAATCAACAACCTACATGAGTGAAAAACAGCTTGTAGGGACACACTGATTTCAGTTGATATTTTTCACAACATGAGTGCAAGTATGGAAATGGTCACTGTCAATTCATGCAGCCCAAGGTTGAAAATAGTCCCTGTAGTACCAAAATGAGTTTGGTATACAAATCAAAGAAAGTTTCGCACCTATTTCAAGTTAAGAAAAGGAGTGAAAGTTTTCAGTGTTGAAATATGAAACTGAAAACAAGAGGCAGTAAGAATCTTTTGAGATTGCAGGAAAGTTTCATGATTCACATGGTTTCCACCTCTGATTTCCAGATGATATTTACCACAGATCTCACCATACACGGTATAAAGCTGGTCAGCTGTCTGATAATAAATCCCTGTGTCCAAACTGTACAGACTTCATCCTAAACAGGAAATAATCACTCACACACATCACATTTGTTCTGCCTGCTCTGAACATACAACATTTGTCACATTTTCTGTGAGTTTTTCCTTATCCAAACCACAAGTCTCAGGATGGATGGTGTCATAAATTGCACATATTGTAAGCCCTTAGAGAAAGATTTGTGATTGCGTGCTATATAAATAAAATGTACTTGTCTTTATTTGATCACTTTTTATATGTTGTGTGCATTTTAGTTGCAAGGTGGCATTGCTCAAGGGATGGTATTGTTGGTCAGCCCATCACTTTGGTCCAGGGTGAAATATCGTTATCGGTCCCGAGAGGATGAATTGACTTTTTCTCACACAAAATGTTGTACAGACATTGACGTCCCCCTGAGGCTTAATTGTGGTAGCTTTTATCTCCTGACCAATCATCTAGAGGCATCATCAGGTTAAATGTTTTGTCCAATACTTTGGATTACCTGCAAAATATGAATATATAAATACATTGACCAAATACCTGCAAAACAAACAACATTCTCATCAGCCTCAGTTGTAATTTGTGTTTAGTACTAATTAGAAAATACTCCGGGAACCATCACCTTATCGTGGTGGAGAGGTTTGTGTGTCCCTATGAACCTGAGGACTGTGTTGTCTGGAGCTTTGTGCTGCTGGTAGGGTCTTCCATGGAAAAGTGGTCTCAGGGGAGGGGCCAGACAAAGAATAGTTCAAAGATCCTATGAAAAAGCGAGGAAGGGATCGAGGGACCCTGCCCGGAGGAAGCTTGGGGCCCCCGTCTGGAGCCAGGCCCAGACGGTGGGCTCATCAGCAAGCGCCTGGTGGCCGGGTTTGCCACAGAGCCCTACTGGGCACAGCCTAAAAAATCTACGTGGCGCCTCTCTCTCCAGCCCATGGGCCCACCACCTGTGGGAGGAACCAATGGGGTCCACCCGTCTGGCAGCGAAGGTCAGAGGCTTCGACAGACCAGACCCGGGTGACAGAGGCTGGCTCTGGGGATGTGGAATGTCACCTCTCTGTGGGGGAAGGAGCCGGAACTTGTGCAGGAGGTGGAGCGCTACCAGTTGGATCTGGTGGGGCTTACCTCTACTCACAGTCTTGGTTCTGGAACCATACTCCTGGATAGGGGTTGGACTCTGTCCTACTCCGGAGTTGCCCAGGGTATGAGGCGCCGAGCGGGTGTGGGGATACTCACAAGCCCCGGCTGATCGCTGCTACGTTGGAGTTTACCCCGGTGGACGAGAGGGTTGCCTCCCTACGCCTGCGGGTGATGGGGGGGAAAAACTCTGACTGTTGTTTGTGCATATGCACCAAACAAGAGTTCGGAGTATTCGGCCTCCTTGGAGACCTTGAATGGAGTCCTGTATGGGGCTCCAGTAGGGGACTCCATAGTTCTGCTGGGGGACTTCAACCCACACGTGGGTGATGATGGAGATACTTGGAGAGGCGTGATTGGGAGGAACGGCCTCCTTGATCAAAAAACCAGAGTGGTTGTCTGTTGTTGGACTTCTGTGCTAGTCATGGATTGTCTATAACAAACACCATGTTCAAACACAGGGATGCTCATAAGTGTACGTGGTACCAAAGCACCCTAGGCCAAAGGTCAATGGATTGAATTAATGATGTTTTGAATGAATGAGGTTTTGGACACTCGGGTGAAGAGAGGGGCAGTGCTGTCAACTGATTACCATCTGGTGGTGACTGGGTCAGGGGATGGCGGAGGACTCTGGACAGACATGGTAAGCCCAAACGGGTAGTGCAGGTAAATTGGGAACGTCTGGAGGAGGCCCCTGTCCGACGGACTTTCAACTCACACCTCTGGCGGAGCTTTTCGTGCATCCCTGTGGGGGCTGGGTGCATTGAACCTGAGTGGAAAATGTTCAAAGTTTCCATTGCTGAAGCTGCGGCGGGAAGCTGTGGTCTTGGGGTCTTAGTTGCCTCAAGGGGTGGTAACCCACAAACACCCTGGTGGATACCGGTGGTCAGGGAAGCCGTCCGACTGAAGAAGGAGTCTTTCTGGGATACGTTATCACAGAGGACTCCGGAGGCAGATGCAAGGCACCGACGGGCCCAAAGGGCTGCAGCCTCTGCTGTGACAGAGGTAAAGCAGCGGGTGTGGGAGAAGTTTGGAGAAGACATGGAGAAGGACTTTCGGTCGGCACCAAGGTGCTTCTGGAAAACTGTTCGCCACCTCAGGAGGGGGAAGTGAGGAATCATCCAAGCTGTGTACAGTAAGGATGGGATGTTGTTTACCTCAACTGAGGATGTAATGGAGAGGTAAAATAAGCACTCTGAGGAACTTCTAAATCCAGCTGACACGTCCTCTGTGGTAGAGGCAGAGCTGGAGAATGATGGGGGATTGTCGTCAAGTTCCCTGGTGGAGGTCGCTGTGGTAGTAAAAAGCCCCAGGGATTGATAAGATCCGCCCAGAAATGCTGAAAGCTCTGGGTGTGGAGGGGTTGTCTTGGTTGACACGTCTCTTTACCATTACATGGAAGTTTGGGACAGTGCCTAAGGAGTGGCAGACCTGGGTGGTGGTTCCCCTCTTCAAAAAGGGGGACCAGAGGGTGTGTGCCACTTACAGGGGTATCACACTTCTCAGCCTCCCTGGTAAAGTCTACTCCAAGGTGCTGGAAAGGAGGGTTTGGCCAATAGTCGAACCTCGGATTGAAGAGAAACAATGCTGATTCCGTCCGGGTCGTGGAACAACGGATCAGACCTTCACTCTTGCAAAGATCTTGGAGGGAGCCTGGGTGTATGCCCAAACAGTCTACATGTGTTTTGTGGATCTGGAGAAGGTGTATGACTGGGTCCCCCCGGGAGACACTGTGGGAGGTGCTGCAGGAGTATGGGGTTTGGGGGTCCCTTCTCAGGGCCATCCGATCTCTGAATGACCAAAGCAAGAGCCGTGAGATTGATCGGAGAATCAGAACAGCGGGTGCAGTATTACATTCCATTTATCACACCATTTTGACGAAAAGGGAGCTGAGCCAGAAGGCAAAGACAGAAAATGTGAGCACGCTAACATGCCAAAATAAGATGGGGAACATCATTATACTTGCTAAACATCAGTGTGTAAGTCATTGTGAGCATGTTGGCATGGTGTACTCCCCCGACTAGTGCTCATTCTTTGTGTGTTTGTGTGTGTGTGTGTGTGTGTGCACGCGCGCAAGGGTGTAACTTTGGGTTGAGGAGTGTGGGGGGGACAAAACAGGGGGTCTGGGGGTCCTACACCAGAAAAATGTTTCCATTTGATAAGAAAAATATGTCTTACTTTCTTTATTTTTCAAAATAGTGGCCAATCACAGAGACGTACAGACTAAATAAAGTATCAAACAATTTGAAAGTTGTGTGTGCGCGCGTGTGTGTGTGTGTGTGTGTGTGTGTGTGTCAGAGAGAAAGAGAATATGATCATAAATGTCACTGTGTGGTGCTTGAGTTGAGTGTCTTTGTGGTTTCCTGAACATTTCACATCTCAGGCTTGACTCAGACACACGAGAGAGAGAGAGCACGGAAAACATTGTCGTAAAATGAGCCACGTCAGATGAACCACTTTGTGAATAAACCAAAGCACAAGTTTCATATTAAAGTGTGCTACTAGGTGTGCAAGTGTGTCTGTTATGGGTTTTCCTGCAGTGGGACAGTGGCTGTGCAAACATGGTCATTATAAAAGTTTTAATGTTGACCTGTGTCTATGTCAGAGATGGCAAAAGTACTCACTTCCCGTACTCAAGTATAAGTACAGATATTTGTGTCAAAAACTACTCTGGTAAAAGTAGAAGTACTGATTTAACTTCTTTGCTCAAGTAAAAGTAACAAAGTACAGGTTTGGAAATGTACTTCAAGTATAAAAGTAAAACTTGCCTTGCAAATGACAACCATTTTTTATGCAACGCTACCTGGGCCACACACGTTACTAGAGTGCAAGCTGAGAAACTTCAATGGACATGGAAAAAAGGGCCCCTTATATGTCATTGCCAACATTTCAAATGTATGTCTGCCAATAGCCCTAAAACATCACATGTATGATTAGTGTGACAGAGACTGGGATTCCAGGTTAATAAGATTCTGACTGAGTAGCAAGATATGAATTCAATTGTGAGTCTGTGAGGGTTTCTCTTTTTTAATCTTACCCCTTAACATTTAAAGAGAGATTAGATTAGATTATACTTTATTTATCCCACAACGGGGAAATTTCCTTATTACAGCAGCAGCATTTTCTTCTATACAGCCAAAAAACACACAAACAAGTAAACACACAAGAAATACAGGCAAAACAATAAACAATAATTATAAGGTAGACAGAAAGTAAGCAGAATGGCGTCAAATAAAGGTATTTTAAAGTATATTTTAAAGTGCGGCCATGATACAAGAAAACAATGTTGTAGTGTAAGTGACGTTAAAATTAAATTGAATGTATAATTGGAGTAGTAAAGCAAGAGTCGGTAGCACAATATAAATTATATTAACCTGTGACTATAAATATTGAAAAGTAAGTACTTGTAATAAAATAATATAAATACCGATAATAAATATAAACAGAAAGTGTGTGGTGTAGATGGGAGATAAAAAGGAACAGAAACTACAACATTATCAGGTAGTGCAGGTGTTGTAGAGTCTGACAGCAGCCGGGATGAAGGACCTGCGGTACCTCTCCTTCTTACACCGTGGGTGTATCAGTCTGCTGCTGAAGGAGCTGCTCAGGGACCCCACAGTGTCATGTAGGGGGTGGGAGGTGTTGTCCATGATGGATGTCAGCTTGGCTAACATCCTTCTCTCCCCTACTTTCTCTATGGGGTCCAGAGGACAGTCCAGGACAGAGCTCGCTCTCCTGATCAGTCTATTAAGTCTGCTCCTGTCCCTGTCCGAGCTGCCCCCCCTCCAGCAGACCACAGCATAAAGGATGGCAGAGGCCACCACAGAGTCATAAAAAGTCCTGAGGAGAGTCCTGCACACTCCAAAGGACCTGAGTCTCCTCAGCAGATGGAGGCGACTCTGGCCCTTCTTGTATAGAGCATGGGTGTTATCAGTCCAGTTCAGTTTATTGTTCAGGTGAACACCCAGGAATCTGTAGCTCTCCACTACCTCGATGTCCAATCCCTGGATGCTCACCGGTGAGAAAGGGGATGTTTTCCTCCTGAAGTCAACGATCATCTCTTTTGTCTTGCTGGTGTTAAGCTGAAGCTGGTTGAGCTCACACCAGCTGACAAAGGAATCTACATGTATGTGTGTGTGCTCAAATATGGCTTCTGGAAAGGTATCTAGTCGACTCGCCTCGACTCTACTCGCCTTTTTTTGGTTTTCCATTACAAAAAAATGTCCCTGGGACCTGCTACCAGGTACTTTCTTTAGTACTACCTCAATTGAGGTTCCAAGCGAGCTGAGGCGATACCAAAAGGTGACGTGAAAACCTGCAGACTACTGATTGGTCGGAGGACCGTCACTTATGACTGCGTTTTCAGCAAACAAGAGTGCGGAGTGTGTCCGGAACAACCGCGCCATTTCATTTAAAAAAAAAAATCTAGTCAAAACAAGACAATATATCAAAGAAAAGATTTTATTTAGCTATTCAAGTAGCGCATCAAGCCCTCCCGTACATCCCAGTCTTCTTCCTGTGACAGTGTCCCCACCGGCTCTGCTGTCCCAGATGCATCCCAGTCATCATCATAAGCCTCTCCGTGACTCTCATAAACATTTTACAAAGCACAGCAGGTAAGAACCAGAGATTTCACCAGTTGTACATCGAACGCCCGAACAGACGTCTGCGGCGGCGATTTTGCAAAGCGTGAAGGATCTGAAACACACACAGTACACAGCAGACATATTTTGGTGTGTAATCATGGTTGCTAAAGTTAATGTACTTTATATAGCGTAAAGTAAATACTGACTGTGACCCTGAACACATGCAAATGTTAGCTAACGTTATCAGGAAACTTAACTTACCCTTTTGTGTTGGCGAACAATAGTCATTTCGACGTCTGAACTCCGTCGGAATTCCCAACTTTTCAATTTTTGTTGCTTCCTTCAGCTTCTTTTGAAACAAATTTTCTTCTGGCCGAGAATCAAAACAAACACCTCCAACGTGCTGTTGTGAGTCGCGTTGAAAATTACATCATGGCAGTTTCTGGCTGCGTAGCTATGGTGACCAGCCACACTGAGGCGTTACTCAATCTGCAATGGAAAACGGACGCAGAGTGCGTTGAGTCAAGTAGAGACGAGGCGAGGCGAGTCAAGCTGTAACCAGCAGTGGAAAAATGCCATTAGAGTTATGCAGCACATTCACCAGGAGTCATTCTTGATGCTTACTACCTATAATATCTCTCTCAGATAAGGCCGAGGATGATTGGGAATGTCTTGCTGCTTGTCTGCCGAATCTCTGTGATCTCCGTTTTCTTCATTTTCAATCATGTCGCCATCCATACTCTGATGTGCTAATGAATGCTGCTGAATCTGTTGCGTTGTCTTGTAGTGGTGCGTCAAGTACAACGTATATTCCCATCCAATTAGAGTGAATTTGGTATTGATGACGCAAATAATAATGTTTACTCCACTGAAATTATTTAAAACTAAAGAGCCAATTTTGAAAAATGTAAGGAGTAGAAAGTACCAATAATCTACTTGAGTACAGTAACGAAGTATTTGTTCTTCATTACTTCCCATCTCTGGTGTATGTGTGATTGTTGTATGCATCTGTGGGGTGAGTGTGTATCATGTTAGCATTGTTGGGAAGGCTCCTTTCGACGCGAAGGAGGGTAGGAACAAACACTGACCGGTAGATTGAGAGCTTTGCCTTCTGGCTCAGCTCTCTTTTCGTCACAATGGTGTGATAAACTGAATGTAATACCGCACCCGCTGCTCCGATTCTCCGACCAATCTCCTGCTCCATGGTCCCCTCACTCGCAAACAAGACCCCAAGGTATTTAAACTCCTTCACTTGGGATAAGAACTCATTCCCTACCTGAAGAAGGCACTCCATCGGTTTCCTGCTGAGAACCATGGCCTCAGATTTAAAGGTGCTGATCCTCATCCCAGCTGCTTCACACTCGGCTGCGAACCGATCCAGTGAGTGCTGAAGGTCACAGACCGATGATGCCATCAGGACCACATCATCTGCAAAAAGCAGCGATGAGATCCTGTGCCCACCGAACTGCAACCCCTCCCCACCCCGACTACGTCTCGATATACTGTCCATAAATATTACAAACAGGATTGGTGACAAAGCTCAGCCCTGGCAGAGGCCAACCCAGAGGAGCTGTTAACAGTACTGCCCATGAAAGAACACACACGGAGAGAAGACATTTTTCATTCTTTCAAAAACTTTATCGAGAAAACTCAGCTTCTAGTGTGCAAATTGGTGTCGATCACCACGGACGGTGAGATGGTTGGCTGCTCGAATGGATTTATTGCCAAGTGCAGGGAGGATGATGCCTTCCTCAACCTCCTCAATTACCACTGCATAATACACCAACAAGCGTTATGCACAAAAACGCTCAACATGAAAGAGATAGTGGATGTGGCAACGAAAATCGCCTGTTCTATTTGCGCCAGATCTCTTCAAACACGGCTGTTCTGTGTGCATCTGGAGAAGGTGGACAGTGACCACACTGATTTGTTGCTACACACTGACGTAAGATGGCTTAGTCGAGGGAAATTCCTGCAAAGATTTCGAGAGCTCTGTCCAGAGATTTAAGAGTTTTTCCTTGTATCTAAACATGCAGAAAACAACCAGCTAAATGACGATCAGTGGCTATTAGACTTAGCATTTTTAACCGATCTGACCAACATGCTGAATGACCTTAATGTTGAACTGCAAGGAAAAGACAAAACAGTGGTCAATATGATCAACTCAGTAAATGCGTTCAAACGAAAAATGCAACATATGTGCGCAAAGCTGCAGCACCATGATTTGACAAACTTTCAGAACCTCATTTCAGAACTGGAGACACAAGGGAAGGTGTGTGTGCAACTTGACAGTGGACGCTACAAAGAGAGGTTGAAAACTGTCTGTCAGACTTTAACAAACGGTTTCAAGACTTTTCATTATTGGAGCCAGTCGCTACATTCATGTGCTACCCTTTTCGGGAAGATGCTGAGGTGGATTTACTTCATCAAAAATTGTAACACTGTTTCACCTGAACTCGTCTGGAGTGGAGAATGAGAGCCTGACACTGCAAGCTGACAATGAGCTCAAGTCTAGGATAGTTTTGGAACTTGCTGACAGAGGAAAAGTAGCCTAACATGAGGAAATGTGCTACCTCCATGACTGCATTGTTCGGCTCCACTTATTTATGTGAGTCAGCCTTTTCCCACATGAAGATTATTAAGTCCAAATATCGTTCCACCATGACTGATGATCACTTGGAAATGTGCTTGAGGCTGGCTATCAGCAGGTATTGTCCGGACTATGCATCCCTGGCTGATTCCATTTAGTGCAAATCAGAGTGAGGTGATGACAAAGAAATGTACAGTTGAATTGTGCATATGGGTTAATGCAGTTATGCAAGGTACACCAACTTATATTGTACATATAATTATCAATATATTTATAAATAAATATATGTAGAAATAAATATATGTTTTGCATTTTTATAGTAGGTAGATCATTTTGACTTGGTCATTTTAAAGTAGCTCACAAGCTGAAAAAGTGTGGTCACCCCTGCAGTATAGTCTCGCATTGCCAGACCCTCCTCCACGGCACTGAAAAGGAGAGTCTGGCTGGTGATTGCTAGCTTAACAACAAGCTAGCAATCAAACAACAAAGGCTGTCACTGGAATGGCATTTTGAGCTAACTTTAACAATCAATTAATCATAGATAGCTAAAAAAAGTTTATTATTTCATGGATTTCACAAATTTCAGTATGACATGTTATGCTGTAAACCCTTTAAATCTGAGCATGTGTGACTCAAATCTACACTTGACTTACAATGAGAGTGACAACTGTAACAGGTTACAGTTACCTTTATTTTGTAATTAAATTGCATAACACTGTTACATGTCACTAGTTACTCCCCAACCTTGCATGTTAAAGTGTATGTATAATGTGATGATTGTATACTAGTACATCACATTGCGTAATATGTGCTATGCTCATTGTAAGTCAATTAGCGTGTTGAGCAGCTCTTGAAGCTGTGCCTCTGCAGCAAGGCATTTTCTCAGTAAAAACCACAAAGAATGTTTCTGATCACAGCTGGAGGCAGGGGGACACTTGTCTACCTCCTCATCAGCCGTGTGGTCACCCTGGCCTACATGCAACAGAGAGACTGACAGAAAAACAAATCAAACACAGGGATGTCAACAGAAAATGTTGGCTGTAAAATGTCAGTGTTATAGACAAAATCTGATTGGGTCATTGGTCATCATGTCTGTGAGTGTGTGTATCCTTTTGGAACATCTAATGAATGCAAGTCCAATATTCACTGTCCTTTAAGGTCTCTTTGCAGTCGCCGTTCCGGTCGCGCGTCAATGTGACGTCAAAATGACGTAGACCAGAGGTCGCACACTTTATTTCTACTTATAAATAAAACTTTTTTTTAGCGGCTCACGACAAAGCGGAAACAGGAAGCATGGACGAGTTCAAGGGTAACCGGATGCTAGGACTCTCAGAGTGACTGCAAATCTCTCTTTTAAACTTAACTTGGTTAAGATTAGTTCTTTTATGGTGTATGAAATGCTTGATCCAATGAAGTAGGTCATTGAATTGTTGTGAAGACAATCTGAAGTATTCAAAGTGTTTCTCTTTGTCTATCATCCTCATTTGTTTCATGAGGATACTGAACTCACCATAGTTATGTCTGGCCACCTTCTTTTTCTTTGTTTCTTTGCAAGCATGCTCAAAAGCAGCTGTTCTTCCTCATCCATTGACTCCAGTATCATCTTAGCCACTGTTGACATTGAAATCAATGCTGCTGCCAGTTCTGCCATGGTTTACCTTCTTCTTCTTCTACTTCTTCTACTTCTAGTCCGTAGAAATAGCAAAGTCAGTAGCCTTTCCTCAGTTGCAACACTTCTGTTCAGGAGAAGATTGCAACTATGTGCAAGTATAAATAGTTATGGTGCTTCCCTGTCGCGCAACAGGTCGGGAACGGCGAGTATAAACAATGCTTTAGTCTCCACTAACTCCTGAGCAAAATATCTGGCTGCTACTTCTCTACCATGTTCACCAGCTAGTTGCTAACTTTGCCCATCTGCTGTTTGGTGCTTGGCAGATAGTGTACACTGTTTGTTTGTTTAGCTTTTTTGTTTTAAGCTGAAAACTAAAACTATGCCAATAAGAACGGTAGGGGTGAACTAAAACAGTAAAGGCATAGGCCAGAAAACCAAAGCACTTTGTTAAAAGGTGCTAACTGCTCCGTAGAGGGGAACATCAGAGTTAATTCTCTGTGGGTTTATCCCAATGAGTGACACATTTCATATACAATTAGTCATTTGATCAATTACAAAAAATATTAAAAGAAAAATGGCTACTTATTCATTTTGCACACAATTGTAAAGTACACTGCTGCTGAAATACACTCAGATAGTATCTCACTATACTTAAAAGCATGCATGGTTAACACTAAACCCATATGTAAAAACCTTACATACCGTTGTAGAAATGATCGTATTAATATTGTATATATTTTTATCTGTACTTCAAACTTCAAATATATGTATTTATGTTCTGTTTTTACACTACAAGACAAACTGATGAACACATCAGACACAGATATCTTTGTTAGCCCATTCTTAAATCAGCATCCTTTTAAAGTTTTTTTAAGTCTAATATTTAATTTGACTGACTTTTAAATAAAAAGACAAGAAAAACAACATTTGGTGGTGACTAATGACACAATTGCAGTGAAAATGTGTTCAACAACTCAAGTATTGAGGTTACCAGACAAGATACAGTACAGGTGGCCATTTGGTATTGTGGTGATGGAGAGGGGGAAGGCTGCATTTCCGCCAGCAGACAGGTGCATTGTGACATGTAGCCCCTGTACAACTTTGATCACACACACACACACACACACACACACACACACACACACACACACCAACAAACACTCTACAGATGCTGCGATAAGTGTCATCTAAAACCACGGCGACGGTGGTATTTTCAGTAGAGATACCAGTAGGAGGGGATTTCACAAGAAGTGAAGCCTCAGAGGTAAAGACTCCAAAAAAGTGTGACAGTGTGATCTAGCTGTGTGTTGATAGTGTGTTTCAAACATCTGAGCAAAGTACTTCTGCACATCTGTGTTATGTGTTTGCATGTGTCTCTGCATACATGCATGGTTGTGCATGTTTATATTTACATTACATGTGTGGTACTGCGGTCCTCTGGCTATATCTCATGATCCTTGTGTGGTTTTGCCGTGCAGTTTTTTTCATGCTATTTTTCTCTCTCCCCTCGCTGTGCGTATGCTGAACAAAAATGTAGCTTGTCTTCTGAAAAATGGGAGTGGCACAACAAACCACATGCAGATGCTTTCTAGCATAAAAATACGGACAGTGACAAAGACAGAAATATAATATACAGATGTATATCTTGGCCAGATCGCCCTTTAAATAGGCTCATAAAAGTGTTGAGGTATAAATTAAGGTGTAAAGTATGTAGCAAATGAACACACCAGCATCAAGTCATTTTTCCATGGTCCATATGAAGATGTAGCACAGAGTCAAAACCGAATGGCAACTACCCTCTAAGCAAGGAAGACTTCATGTTATTTCCATTACCTCTCACATAAACACACATACACATGAAAAGTTTTAAAGTTATCTTTTTTTAATTTCCTGAAAAGCAACAGTTTCGTTTTTTTCCCAAAAAAGACAATAAAGGATCTGCATTTTGTCATCCTTGCGTTGGTCTGGTTCATTCAGTCAAAGAGCCCATTTAATCGGAGGCACATCCACCCAACAGCGGAGTGTTTCTGCAACAGCTGAGCAAAACATCTGCTGGGTCCTGACCCTCAGTCCCTGCCAGCACGTTCTGGGGTTGATTTAGACCAACATTTGACATAAACCGTTGATTCCACTTCCAGAACTGTCCACCCGCTGTAAATACTGTAACTCTCAAGTAAGATAACCCCCTCACCCCCCCTTTAATCATCTTTTCTGTGGCTGTACCTCGCCCCTCTTCTGTGAATCAACTGCCCCCCCACCCTCATGTTTCCCCCCTCTATACAGCTGTTCCTTTGCCTCATGTTGCACATTCTTTCATTCTTTAGGGCTCTGGTTGTCAGGGACCCATTACTCTCCTTCCTGCTGTGTGTGTGTGTGTGTGTGTGTGTGTGTGTGTGTGTGTGTGTGTGTGTGTGTGAGAGCGAGAGAAAGAAGCAATGTAACAATTTGAGAGGGCTCTAGAGCCTGAAAGACAGAGTACAGCTGCATGGAGTAAAGCCCACACACACACACACACACACACACACACACACACACACACACACACACACACACACACACACACACACACACACACACACACACTCCCCCAGCTGTTTGCCTCTCACCAATTACTGCAGTCCCTGGTCGTCCTGTTCCCTCCGGTCCTCCCCCAGGTCCCGTAAGCACCTTTCTACTTCTGCTATTTTTGGCTTGAGAGACGGGGGGCTCCCTCACAGCCTAATCACGGCATCCAGCGTGCAACCGCTTTCCTTCATATTTTCAGTACTCAACCTCCCCCTCCCTCTCTTCAAACTTCAGTCTCCATCCTCCACAACCTTTGGCCACGGGCTCAGGTAATATACTTGGGAATGCTAAACAAAGGAAAAGTGCAACACAAAAACAGGCACCGACCCGACAAACAACAAAGCAATTAGTCAGTGTTTGGTCTGCTGGAACAACTGTGACCTTTCAGGAAACTCCCCCTTCCTGTGAGAGATGGGTTGAGTCGCCACTCAGGCAATCAGCACAACAGCCAGCATTCTTGGAAGTGTTTGAGAGCGTTTGACACAGTTTGTGGGTGTATTTTAAGAGGTCATCACAACCTACATGGGTTGTCAACCTTTGTGGTCTAGACAGCAAAAGTTATTTTGTTTGTTGTTCTGGGGGACCATAAGCTGTCTGGGGGAACTCATATTAATGTTAAGTGGAATTTTCATGCCATGGGACCTTTAAGGAAATGTCTAAGCCTTTTTATTTTAACAATCGAGTTTTTTTTTTACAAATATCTTCTAATGTGCTTTTCACTGACACCCACAGGTGAACCTAAAGGCTTTTGGTAAATGAAAATAGGGTTGTGTAGAAAAGCATGTTTTTTATGTTTCTCTATTGTTTTGGTATTGGTCCCTGAAACTCAGGTATTGCATCATATATTTCAAATGATACAAACAACTAAGACAAGCATGAGAGAAATAAGTGTTAAGAGGCAACTCTAATGCTAAAGCAACAAAAAAGGTTTTGAAACACTACACACAGAGCAGAACACATGATTGCAAATGCCATGAGGGGCAATCATAAAGCAGGCACATTATGGGGAAAAAGATGGTCACTCATATGCTGATAAGACATTTCCAGTATTTTCCTCTTCTTGTGATCTGTCTCTAGTCCGCTGGCAGATAAAGGCGCCCCCCTTTCCTACTGCTCCTCCTCACGCTAATCTTTCGGGACTGTTAACAGTCTGTGTGCACCTCATGTTTCCAGATGATGCAGATCCTATTGTATTCCTCAAGGACTCTAACCTGCTTCTTATCAGCATTGACGTCTTTTTTGTGTGTGTCTCCTTTCCTCTTTGTGCTCCAAAAGTAACAGGTTAGCTATTTGTATCAACTTAAGCCAAACCTTATAAGTGGTTGAATACTGATTGTGAGGAATTTTTGTTCACAGGGCTTGAAGAGTGGGTTCATCTCATGCAGATTGTTTCTTTTATGCTTATTAATAGCCACTTGCTCTCATAGAGGCTAAGTGGAAATTCTGGGAATTTTGAAAATGTTAAAACACAGACACTAGCATTTCTTTAAATTTATTACATACTTTGGTATTGCTCTCATGAGGCAGGACATGCATCCACTGCTGTTTCTTTTACAAAAATATAATAAAAGCAACCATCAATTTGTTGCTTTTAAGCTTTTGTATGCCTATTCTAAAAATGAAAATCACAGAATCCCTCTCACTTGCCATGAGGACAAAGGGTCATAATCTCCAAACATGAGTTTCCTTTGGTCAGCATGTTTTCCCAAAGGATGAAGTTACATTTGAACCAGAAAGCTAATCCATAGCTGCTAGCGTAGTGGTGGAGGGAGCCAGACCACACAGCAGTTGAGGTCAGGAAGGTTGTCGACCTTTTTAGCTGCATTTCTCTTCTGCAGACAGAAAAACACAGAGCATGCCCTCCCTGAAAAACAAGTCAGGTTAATGTGTTAGCTCAGCTGCAGTTTGCTACCTGCTACTGACTTGTTGTGTCTGTCTCTGGCATTGTTATGTCTGCTGAAAGGTTTGTGATGTGTCAGATTAAATACGTGTTGATTAAATATGAGCAAAAAAAAACCATTGTGGACACTGATTATTGCACATTTAGGAGACTCATAAATGCAGAGGTCTTGACATCATAGAGGACCTGGATAAGGATGCATGAGTAAAAGCTTTCAAAGTCAAAAGGATTTTAGTCACAGTGCAATCATTACCACCAAAAGGTGGATGACAAGGCTGGCGTAGAGCTGTGTTACGTGGACACACACACGTCACTGGTGTTCTGACTGACAATGTCAAAATGAATTTTACATCCTGTTGATCACATGTATGTAACTTGATGAATGGGCTTTTCAGTATAGAGCTGAGATAATTAGACGACAGACAGAAAATTAATTAATTAATTAACTATTTTGATAATCCTTATTTCAGTAATTATTCACCGGCTCCATATTTCATAATTTGCACAATTGCATAATTTGGTCTTAGTCATATATATATATATATATATATATATATATATATATATATATATATATATATATATATATAGTACAGGCCAAAAGTTTGGACACACCTTCTCATTCAATGCGTTTCCTTTATTTTCATGACTATTTACATTGTAGATTGTCACTGAAGGCATCAAAACTATGAATGAACACATGTGGAAATATGTACTTAACAAAAAAGTGTGAAATAACTGAAAACATGTATCATATTCTAGTTTATTCAAAGTAGCCACCCTTTTCTCTGATTACTGCTTTGCACATTCTTGGCATTCTCTTGATGAGCTTCAAGAGGTAGTCACCTGAAATGGTTTCCCAACAGTCTTAAAGGAGTTCCCAGAGATGCTCAGCACTTGTTGGCCCTTTTGCCTTCACTCTGCGTTCCAGCTCTCCCCAAACCATCTTGATTGGGTTCAGGTCCGGTGACTGTGGAGGCACAGCACTCTTTCACTCTGCTTCTTGGTCAAATAGCCCTTACACAGCCTGGAGGTGTGTTTTGGGTCATTGTCCTGTTGAAAAATAAAGGACCAAAGGTAAAGGTCCAACTAAACGCTAACCTTAACATACTAAATACAGGCTCAGGCTGTTTTAGCTCTCTGCTGTAGTTTTATATGAATAAATCTTCGGCTCGTCACAGATCTCTGTGGTGACAGACCTGTGAGAAAACCACATGCTATGACTCATCTTTTCTGCCCGTATTTCCAGGGAAATGTCCGATTACCAGAATCACTGTACCTTAGACAAAACATGCATTTATATCATGAAGTTACAATCTGTTTTTTTCTAACAAATAAGCCTAGAATGAATTAGAATTTTAAGCAGAGACAAGATCATAATCATACAAACTGCTATAATTAGTTAAGTTCATAACACTATTACTAATACTATTGAATTTTATTTTTGTAAATCACCAAAATTTGGGCTGCTGCCAAAGCAAAAGTTAAAAAAAAAAGAAGAGAAATTAAAAAAAAAAAAAAAGGATCAGTGCTACATACTAGTTGTTTGCCTTTGACAAGCACCATGAGTGAATGACTGCCTTTGAATAACTGGTCAAAAGTTAGGTAGGTATAGGTAACTACTAAATATCCATCCTGACACTTGTAGTGTAGATTTTTGTTTACAGGTCCTTTAACAAGCACTGTGTAATACTACTGTAATAAGTCTTTTAACACATAATGCTTGATGCAGCTTTCTCATATCGCCCCTGTGTACTTTGAGCATTCTAAAGCGACACTTCCTGCTATTGTCTGTCAAACAGAATCTGTCACACACAATCTGTCGCTCTCTCTTTCTCTCCCATGCACGCATGCACGCAAACACACACACACACACACACACACACACAAAATAACCTCCTCCATCAATCCATCGGAGCTTCTGGTGCAGGGGCAGCACTTACAAAAAGTTACAGGGGGCTGATAGGGCAGAGCAACTCTGACTTCTTTGAAAGAAATATTTAGGGGGAGTGATTAAATGTGTGTGTGTGTGTGTGTGTCTGAGAGAGAGAGAGAGAGAGAGAGAGAGAGAGAGAGAGAGAGAGAGATACATATGTAGAGAGAGAGAGAGAAAGAGAGATAGCTCACATTAAAGGAAGTGCAAGACACAAAAAAGTCAGAGGGTTGTGTCAAGCAGTTGACCGTGACTCCCTTTGTCAGTGCACAGCCGGGCTCCAGCGCTGCAGCACCACTCCCCTGTCAAAGCAGGATCTATCTTCACCCCAACCCTCCCACCCTGTCTGACTGCTGCCTCTGTGATTGACTGAACTGCTGTGGGAGCACCGAGGGACCTCTCACTGGATGTCAATGCCCAAAACCGGTAGGTGATGTTGCACATAATATTTTATCTGTGAAGGAGTGTAAGAGTTGTGTAAAAATGTGTCTGTATATCACTAGGAAAGTATAGAAGTAATATTGTATTTATTATCCTCTGAAGAGAGGATTTTAGCTGTTCTGGTAGATTTGGACACAGTTTTGGCCAAACAGTAGATTGTTGTTGTTGCTTTGGTTCATCATTACTGTTACTACCGGCAGATGGTCAGCTTTGTTTGGCTTCGACTGTGAGAAGCTGGGGTTTGCTTTGGATTCAGTCTAGCGGCTAACCTTTACATTGATATTGATATCACTCTCAGGACGGGGAAAGGGGAGAAAATTGGAAACAGCCCCCGAGAGCTAGTCTGTCCAGGAAAAGTATTAAAGTGCTAAGAATGAAGGAGACACACAACAACAGTCCCTCACACTGCAATGCTTAGGAAGATAAGTATAGAGAGACAGAGATGAGAGCAAGAATTTGTTCTGGAAAAGGCTGGAAAGAAGTTTGGTTGACACTGAGATTATATTAAATTGCTGTCACAACATTGGCTATCCTCTGTACTGAATAAAATTGTATATTTAAAAAGGGACAGCGAAAACTGAAAAAAAATGTTGCATGCTAATGTTGTCAATTCTTGCTTGTGCATGCATACTTTTTTTGCCCATGGACACATTTTTTAATAGAAATCTGAACCAGCTCTGTACATCACATGTTAAAAACATTCTTATTCTATTAGAAATGATTAAAACATAAGTAAAAATGTTGTAGAGTCCGTAAAAAGCAGGTTTAGCTTTTCACCTCCCCCTTCCTTTTTGTGCACAGTACATAAATCTTGCTGCTTAAGATAAAATGCTGGTCTCTGCCTTTCTCACCCAAAACACTAAACTTTCGCTCTATTTTTACTCTCCCGTGCTGCTTCATTTTTAGAGGCTTGTCCACGTGGTTTGTTGGGCTATAAATCAGACTGTAAGTCCTCTGTGTTCTCTCTGAAAATAATAGGGGAATAATGATAGTATTCATGGTTTATTTGGCCTTGTCCCTGCGTTGAACACAAATTCTTGTTTTAGAGATTTTAATGCTGATAAAAAAGGACCCTTCCACCCTGTCCAAACGTATTTATGCTTGTTTTATTTCTTGGAATTCAAAGTTTTAGCATTATCACTCAGCTATGCCTCAGATTATCTGATTATTAGTTTGTTATAGTAAGAATGAGAGCTGAAATTATCAGCTGATAATGATCGATAAATTGATAGACAGAAAATTAATGAAAATTGATTCCTCAAAATGCATTTTTAAGCAAGAATGCAACCATTTCTGAGCAACAATATAGTGGTTCCTGCTTCTCAAAGGTCTTCTGTGACAGTGAACTATCTTCGAAATTTGGACAATTGATTGGACAAAACTGACATTTAAAGATGATTTTGAACTGGTGGTGGCCTTTTTTTTGCTGTAATTTCATAGACTAAATTATTATTGATTAATCAAGAAACTAAACATATTTAAATCTGAAGCCATATTTAATTTTATCAGGGGAGAACAAAGAAATCAGTCTAAGCAGCCAAACCTTATAAATAGCTTGATAAACTTGACGGTCTATATTTATGTCATAGTGATAAATCTTCATACTCTGGGTTTGTTTGGTTTGTAAAGGTCGAAGGGCAGCAGGTTAAGAAGCCCAGTCAGCTGGGAGTGGCCCTCAGGGACGTAACTCTCCCTCTCTCAGGGTCTCTGAACCCAATACCTCTCTGTGAGCCAACAGTGGTTAACAGTTACAGCCCAGCCGTGTAGGACAAGTCTCTTGTCCACGAGTATGCGGTTGTAGTTCAGAAGAAAGAAAATAGTTTATGGATTATCTTGTGTAACCAGGTCATGCTTTCAAGAGGCATTGCTATTAAGTTTTTCTGATGCTTTGAGCCCCACAAGCCGAGTGCCATCTAGATCCTTTGTATTCAAGAGAAGGCAGACATCTCTGTGGCCGTTATCTCCAACGCTGGGCAAGTCACACCAAAACAACATAGACTTAGGTATGATTTGATTTTGGGCTGAACTGCCCTTTTAAGAGGGTTCTTCATCACAGCACAGGATGCCCACTGAGAAATGAAGAAGGAACTTGAGATACTGATCGTGAGATGACTAATGAGCGGCTGAAAGTAAGTTGACTTTGATCTCTTACACCTGAACAGGCTGTTGTTTGCGTTAATAACAAACAATAGTTGCAGTCATTTATTTGTGCACCACCCCCTAGTGGAAAAGTATTTTTACTGCAAGAATCTGGTCTAATTTAGATGCAACTGCCATGGGGAAGTTTAATTGTGTAGGAAGAAACTGTCAGGAAGGAAGCAGTTTAACAAGTTTCTGAAAGGACTGAATAAAAAAAACATAGATGGACTTTTAGCAGAAAATATAAATGTATAAAGTTGTTGCCTTTCCACTTTACATTATCATCCAGGCCATGAGTTAAAATTTTTATTGTTTCTTTCATTACTTTGGGATGTTTCACTCAATAAAAATTCTTAATTTCTCTATAATTTAGGTACAGAATTTTTCAAAATTAAAATTAACTCAAGTGTAATCACCACCTCGCAGGTGTATTCAGTTTGACATGCCAGGCATGCCACAAACCTTTTCAAAGGAGTACACTGTTCTGAACTCTATGTTTTGACCTTTTTCACACAGGAGTGTGAAGGCGTTGTAAAGCAAAACTTTCCAGCATCTCAGTCAGTTTCAAGAGAAACTAGGTGAGCGCTGAGTGCTATTTATTCCCCCTGTGGGTTGACTCCGCTTTGCTGTTGGGAATGGAAAGGCTTCAGAGGCAACCCTAACGGCGAACAGCCTTCTCGGTTCAAAGTTACCGCACAGCTGCTAGCTGGAGCTTAGCGTGGCTTACCTGAACACAGACAATGGTTTTTATTATGCAGAGTTCACATACATTACAACCACTGTTTTACATATGCAATGGAGTTTTTTTCTTAAATGTTTGCAACAAGGCAGTGATCTGTAGATTCGTGTTAAGTTGAATTTTTTTTTCTCTTTTCTGCATTTTACATTAACTGGTGATTTAAAGCTGTATAAATCAGTTTTTTTGGTCACTTTCAGACAGTGGCACAAGTTGAAAACACAACATTGACATATCATCTGCTTATAAAGTCTTTTTGGCAATCATGTTTTGGTCTCCACCAACTACTCAGGGATTTGGCTCTTTAATAGCTTACTATGTTCACCAGCAATCTCTAACTTTCCCTGTCTGCTGTTTGATACTTAGCAAGTAGTGTACAGGATTTATCAGAGCTTTAAAAAAAAAAACTGTCTGCTGCTGGCCACAGTGTTGATGAGAGCAGTGGAACTGAATTAAAACAGTAAAGTTGCAGTAAAACCAAAACAATGAGCTAAAGAGACAGAGACAAAGAGAAATATGTCTGTCTGCATCTGTTTGGGCACTTGTCTGGGTTTGCTGTCTACATGTTGGTGCATGTCTTTGCATACATGTATGTGTCTGTAAAGTAGGATAACCAATTTCTTGTTTTTCTAACCCCCAGCCTACACCCAATACTAGGAAAGCTGTGCGACTGATAGCTCCACACATTCCACGAGTCACAATAATGTACTGTGGCATTTCCGTCAGTGGATTCTCCAATATCACGCATATTATCCACATCAAACTGTCAATATCAGAGCAAAAAATTATGCTTGCACCGCATGCAACTGCAATAGCAGCCACTAGACGTTCGTTTAGGTATGTGAGCGTGGCTATGCGGATCTGGCGGCATGGCTGATTGCTTAATTATTTGCGCCCCAACCTTTTCTCTTTCTCATCACTTTCTCACTCTCCCTATCTTTTGCCTGTCTCCCTCCTTTTCTTTTACTCATTTTGGCAATCTGCCCTGCAACTGCTGCTCCCTCCATCACCGTATTGCCTGACTGCATTCCTCTCATTCCTACTGGCTTCCTGTGACTGGAAGAGGAGTGAGCCCTACTGGCCACAAAACTCAACCTTGGAGTCCACAACATCACACTCATACACTCATTGCACTGAGGGGTTTTAAATGAGGGATCTAATGACTGTCCTCTCTCTATGATCCACTCAGGCCCACATACACATATCCAACATCTCACATGCTACCCAGCAGTGTAGAAATAGTGTGGGGGGGGAAGATAAGAAGAAAGAACTCTATTTACATCTGATGATGATGATGATGATGATGATGATGATGATGATGATGATGATGATGATAACAGAAACACAAATATTGGTGCACTCTATATCATTCCTAATAAAAACTGACAGTGACCACTTAGTAGCCTTAAGATATTGTTTCAAATGTTATGGAAAGTTAATGTAGGTTTTTCATGGCTATAGTTTTAATGTAAACATTTCTAAATGATTCACTGTGAAACGTTCCCATTTTTGTATCAAAATGTCATCAAGACTGTATTCCATTTCATAATCAGCTATTAGGCACTTTAAATATTAGTATTCAAATGTACTTGGTGACATAGTATCCATAACAGTACAGCATTCAACTTTAGAGCCATGGATAGACTTTATTACTTTCTTTATTTTGCTTCTCAGAATTGGTACTTGCTTTCAGATATCAGCTCCTACAGGTATCATTTTCGATTGTATATCATTTGAACATGTAATATACATAACCTTGGAGCAGAGATTCAGAAACCTGTTGACACAGCTATGAATAATGAGGTGTTGATGACGGCTCACGAAAATATTTGTAAAGGCCATAACAAAACAATAAATTAATAAATATTTTGATATTTTGATTTTCAAACAAATTGTTTTAAATTAAAATCGAACTTAAGCAGCAACAGTTACCAAGCACTTTTGACATCTGCAAATAGAAGAGGCTCTGTCTCAAGCATGTACTGTTCAAAATGGAAGCTCTGCCAGAAATTCAATTTGCTTGTGCGAATCTCAAATGATTCAGGAAAAAGTCAAACCCGTGACTGGGGGATGGACTGTCAAGTCCTGCCAAGAGCACAAAAGGAAAAGACATACTGTTGTTGAAATTAGACTGAGTTTTGTAGATAGCATTTTTTTCAAATTCAGGCCGTAATTTCCCCCTTAGGTACACAGTTTAACTGAGCAACAGCAAAGCTATTGACCATGACTGCCCTGGGTCACATGAAATAAAAGACTGACTCAGTTTAACTACATGTTGGTGGTTCGTTCCAGATTGGTTTATCTTAATGGATCGAATGATGTTGTCTTTGTTTTGTCAGAGGGTGGATTTGGCCACAAGCAGGATCAGGAAACTGTAATAGATAGTGAGAGTTCAGTTTGGGAGAGGACATGTGAGAACAGGCAGCACTACAAGTTCAATATTTCTTTCTAAATTGTGGTGGAGTAAGTGGAATAAAATGAAAATAGCCTAAGTAAAGTACAAGTAGGCCTACCTTAAATATGTACTTAAATAAAGTTTAAAAATTAGGTGCGCCAAGCACACACTGTAAAAAATACAATAAAAATAAACTTTAAAAAAAACAAGGTACGCACGCACGCGCACACGCGCACACACACACACACACACACACACTCTCCTTACCCAGCTGAGTTCAGCAGATGGAGCCCTCACACCAGCACACACACACACGGATGAAAGTGAGACTCCCAGCAGTATTATCAGCAGTTTCACCACTGACACTCAGTGAGAAGGAGACAGACAAGTGGAGAACAGCTTTCGGAACAGTCTATCTCTTGTATAATCACCGAAACATTTTGAAGTGCCTCAATGCAACACCGGGCTTAGCTTTCTGTTTGCAGCTCTGCATATACAAGGATACAGTCGAACGAAGTTTTCAGCCGTCCTTTTTCTGACTGTTTCTACCCTGAACTGGCTGTTAGACCCTCCGGTGTCGAATGAAGTTGGAAATGCGTAGTGTTTGATCACCTGTAAACGGTAGGCGATGTTTAACGTTATTTGCTCACGTGCACCGCTAAGTAAGCTAGCAAGCTAAAGTTAAAACTTGTAGCCTAAATACTTAAAAAGGGCTATAATTAAAAATGTGTATCGACTGCTACTTTTACTGCTTTCTTTTTTACGTGTCAGCTACTTGAACTTAGGTAGTGTTGCTTACCTTCTTGTGTGATGAAAAATATCAGCCGCTGGCTGTCGACAATACACTGTAAAATCCATGTTAAACCTTTCTGGCTCGCGTCCAATTCAACAGGTGTACATGATCACCTGGCTAAGATTTGCAGTTCGGTACTCCTTGTATTTAAAGAAATGGCGTACAAACCAATAAACAAATGGCCATAATGATTTCCAAAATCACAAAAAGTGTAGGCTACATGTCATGAGGTCATGACCCAGAGTCGGATGATATACCGTCCAATGGTATTCGCCATCATTATACCTGCTTGAACTAATCGACTGTGAAGGTGCCCTAGTAATTGTCGTAATCTGACAGGCAACAGGACTACTTTAAGTTGATTAATAGGGTAAATTATTATTAGGGTAATAATTATTATATTAAGGCGTGCTAGTCTAGAATTTCCTACAGGATGTATTTCTGCCCATAACGTCATTGAAAAGTTTGACTCATTCACTACTAGGCAACACATGTTTGGTTATTTTATGAACTATGGGGTGGGCAGCCGTATTGTGTGAGTTTCTACACTGTATTATGACAGAAGTCGTAAAAATGGTTAGATCCCACCCAAGCCCCTTCAGTCCTTAGAAAATGAAAACACACATACACACGGCAGCCATGCGTGGAATAATGTTCTCATATGTCCAGGTTCCCTCTCAGGACGGGATGAGGTCATAGCCTTAGTGCTGTTGCAGGGATACAGTTACATTAGTTTCATGTGGGACATGCCAAAGGAATCAACACCACCTATACTCTACCCCTTTCTGTTGCCTGTTAAATTTCATTTCATGAATGTATGGTTGTCTCCTCAGTGTGCAAATACTGTATCCAGGCATGTGTGTGTGTTTGCAAAAGCGTGTCACTGAATAAAGACTCTGATCATAACAACCAGCCCTTTATGCTACCTGATTGGTGTCATCTTGCTCAAACCGTCACAAAGACCCTTTTGCTCCACAAGTTGTGACAAAGCCTATGGGTTTGGCTTTGTCTCAGTCATTTACACAGTCATTTACACAGAATAGGGCTCATATGGCTAAAGGATGAAGTGAATCTTCATCACCATCATCTTAGAATTTTTTTTTTTACTTTTCCCACTTTACACTGGCGATGTAGACATTCTGTTTCTCTCTCTTTTCTGTCTCTCTGTCTGTGTTGTTCTTGTAGACCTTTTTAGGTCCACATAAGTCACCTCTGTGCTTCTACAGTTGGCATCAGCTTCAAGTCACGCTCTGGCCTAACTAGTTGTATGGTAATGCTTGCAATTAATTATTATTAAATAGTGGCACTGCAATGTGGTTGCTAGCAGTCAGTGTTGTTTTGACTTACTGTTGAGGTACAACGCTGGGTTTCACTTTGCATAATGGGCAACCATGTAATAGAAATTCACAGTTATTTAATAAAACAAGATGATCATGTTTATTTAGAGCCTTTTCGGAGTATTCAATTCACTGTGTGGTTTAACACATACTGTAGGTGGAGAGGTGTTTTTATTATTTTTCAGTTTCCTTAAGAGTTGGCCAAGAAAAAGTCTTTTAATGATATTTATTCAGATAATTTCAATGAACCCCAAATTAGGAATTTTAACGCTTACCTGCCTTGGATGCCTTTCTCTCTTTTATATCATGATGAGTTCAGGGTTGGAAGTAGGGCTGCAATAAATACTTTCATTGTCAATTAATCTGCCAAGTTTTTCCTTGAATAATTGATTAATCAATTTATTCAGAAAATGTCAGAAAATAAATTTGGATTGTAATTTTCCAGAGCACAGGATGACGTATTCAAATTGCTTTAATCAGTTCACTATCAACAAGAGAAAAGATGAATCCTTTGTCAAAATAGATGTGGAATTATTTTCTAAAAAGTAATCAATTGATGTAATAATTGGTGAGATGTTGGAGAGATCAGACTAGGGTTGAATCTAACAATTGTTTTCATCATCGATTGATCTGCTTTATTAGCCAAGTATGATAAACAATAAATCAGTTAAGTAAATTCAGCTGTTGATGGGACACATTAAAAATGTCTTTAATGTATTCAGCTTAATAAATTGATCTTACTAAAAGTTCAGTGGATTGGTTTATTTTTACTTTGCATGCTGCATGGATGACTAAGATGACCATTGAGGGAACTTCCACCACCACTTCCAATCTATTAGACTTGTGATTCAACCCTAGTTGAGTAAAGTTTGATAGGGAAACTTGTTTAAGAAGCTCCTCTATTGACGCCAGGTAGGCCTTTGTATATATAATAAGAAACACAACAAAGACAAAGTGAAATTTAGTGATAAGGCCATCATCCGAACATATCCATCCATATCCGTTTTGGGTAGGCCTGTACCTTTGTGCTGCAGTCTAGTTGTGAAATTGAATATCAACCTTTTCCCAGGACAGATAACCTTTAAAAGTCCCCAGTGTTTTCCCAGTGTGTGCCACAGTAGTGCTCTGACAATAGGGACAGTGTTCTGAACCAGCCAGAGCCCCAGATCACATTTCCTGTTCCTGATTTAAGATCAGCTCAGCTGACTACTGATACAAGCTGCTCCTCAAAAACACAGCAACAGGACCATCGCTCTGCCTGTGTATCATGTGAGTGTATGTGTGAAAGTTATAGGGCAAAAGATGGAGAGTATTAGGGAAATCAACAAAGTTCAAACAAAGACAGTAACTTTATCAAAACCAGCAGTAAAAGCAGGCTTGTACCAAAAGACAGTAAGCTTATTCTTACTGACAGCAGGATGTATTTAAAACAAATATACCCCTCTGTGTACATAGTCTTCTAACCTAGTGTGCAATAACAGATTGTGATACACGGGCGACGAGTAGGAAGTGGGCATGAGAACCGGTTCTCTCTGTCAATCCCCCCTCCCCCCTCTTTTTATACCAGACATTTGTATGTAAAAAAACAAATATAAGTGTGTGTGTGTGTGTGTGTGTGTGTGTGTGTGCGCGTGTGCGTGCATGCATGTGTAAAAAGCCACATTCACTCAGGTAACATCTGGTAATGGCAGGATAATAAAGTTGGGGTGGATGTTAGTACTGTAGCTGGAAATAAGGTGCACAGACCACTGACCTGAATCATTTACTGTTTCTTTTGAAGCAGATAAAGGAAGTCAGCTGATGTTCCCGTCAGGTCAAACAGTGGCTCATGCCTTAATTTGCATAACTGAGGGCAATGTCAAGGTGATAATTTGTGTGTGGTACTTTAGTGCTAATACACACCCTCATCACACATAATGTACTGTTACCATTCTCTTGTATGAACAATGAGCAGCTGCTCAGTCATAAAAGTATCCGTGTCAATTCTTTTAGCAGTAACACATATTGTGAGCGTTCTTCTCGGGCAACACAGAGTTTCAGTCTAATGCCAACTGAGTCACATTTAGCTGTTTTTCCCCTCCGAAAAAGATGACCCTTTGAAACCCACAAGAGAAAAAATGAAACCATTTCAACAATTGTCAGTCTGTTTTGGCTGTGAGAAATCATGGTAGTGAATCACACTAAAGAACATGCTAGTTTGGGGCACTCTCATGCGCACACAACTTTACAATGAGTTGGAGACCCCTCATCTTTTTCCCGTGCTACCTCAGGGACACAACATCAAAAGAAGTCTTATAACTGCCAGACCTCTGAACCTTTGGTTGAAGAGAGTTGCAGAGACATTACAAAAATATACTGATGACTCTGAAAAAAAGAAAAAAAAGACTAGACGTTGAGGACTCTCATATTTGCCTTTGTGATTGTCCTGTTGACATCAAGTGGAGGAATATATTGCTTATTGCAATGGTGAAAAAAATAATATAGGCCACATATTCTTGTCATGACAAAGATATTTGACAAGGATTTGGCTTGTAAAATATGTAGAATAATTAGTTGAGAAATGTATCAGATAATTTATTTGATTATTTTCAAAGTTGAATAATCATTTGAATGATTGAGTAAAAATCGCAAACATTGAAAGGTTCCAGTTTGTTAAATTTCATTATTTCTTGCGTTTCTTTGTTTGGTGTCACAATAAATTGAAAACCTTTTGTGTTTTGGACTGCTGGGCATAAAGCAAGCAATTTAAAGTTGCCACCTTGGGCTCTGGGAAATTGTGGTTGACATTTTCTGGTGTTTTATAGCAAAACAATTACCAAACAATTAATCAAATAATTCAAAAATACTTTGCACATTTATCCATAATTGTAAAAACCTTAGCTGCAGCCATAAAAAAGACTTGTAGGATATGACATATTTATTATAGTATATATAGATATATTTTACAGTTACACATCACAACAAGTAGCCTAACAATAGGGGTGGGGGGAAAAGAATCGATACAGCCTGCAATTTCTGTTTACTTATCTGTCAACAACATATATGCCAATACTGGCATGAGCCCATATTATCAGCTCACTCATCATAGCCGGTGGTAGTAAACCCAATTTCTATCCACACAGCTATTTGCAGTATAGGATAATATGCATGCAGCTGAAATTATTGACAGCCACTTGCACACACGCCATACACATACTGAAGCATGTGTGGGCAATTGGGAATGCTATTAATACACTTATAAGCGCACACACACATGCCACACACTTATAAAAACAAGTGGTGTGATGCTATTAATATGTCGAGAAAACAGCAATGCAACTCAATGGCCTAAAACACGTGCACTTGCATGATTACACACAATAACACAAGTGTTTACTGGCAGGTGACACTAAAAATAAGTTGGCATGGTTACGTATACTGAAACTTACACAAAGAGCCACAGTGCTCCTTCAAAAGAGACAAAGAGGCACTATTAATACATTGGCACCAACACACTCCAGCACTGATGCACTGATACACATGTACACGCACCCTCAACTGTCGCACAAGCAGATCCTACTTATGCAAACACAAAGATCTGCTGTGTACACTCAAAAGAAACAACTGCAAGCTATTAATATCTTGGCGCATATAGGATGGACACAAGCGCACACACACAAATGGATGCACACATACAGAGATTGATACTCCAGCTGCTCGGAAGCAGAGGGACAGAATGTCCCCGACAGCTGTGGATTCCTCTAATCTTTAGGACGGGGGAGGGACAGAGAAAAGGACGGAGAGATAGGTGGTGTGCTGAGAGAACCAATGAAGGTGATCGGTGTAGTGGAGTAGCTGTTAGAAAATTATAAAATTGCAGTTTTTTGTTTTATTTCACCTGGGTCTAACATTGGATGAGTTAGCGTTATCAGCTGAATAGCTTAGTGCTGGTGCTATTGGAACCAACGGTGGATCTCGTAAATTACCCCAGTAATAATGCCCAGAATTATACCAAATTTCTACAGTAGTATATAGTAGATATTTTATGTACCCATAAAACAATGGATTGGAAAGTTTGTAACTACACCAGGAGTTTATTTAAATAACAAGTGCCTACTGTCTGCTGCAACTACTGCTACCAGGGTGAAATTACTCCCAACCATCACTTTAAGTCAGAGCTCAGTGTGAGCCTGATTGTAAACATAATGAATTTACACTCAGCACAAGTTGGCATGCTTGATATCTTACTAGAAACAATATTAATTGCATTTGTTTATAGTTCACATGACATTTTGTCTCTGAATTCTTGCCCTTTCTGCTTTGTTGCTCATCTACCCATGCAGGCATAAACCTTGAGCCTGCTGCCAGTGTTTATATATACAAATAGTAGCTAGCACTTAACCTGATGTGTGACTTCCAGAAGTAACTCTATCCAATACCACTGTGGAGTTCACAGCAACAATAAACAAAGCACATTTTAGGGCAACAGTGTGGGTATAAATACTGCTGAAGGACATCTCTAACTCTCAAACTGGAGAAATGAGCCAATGAAGCCATTTAACCAAAATAGCAGCTAAATGAACCAAGAGGATGTTATGGTGCAGACTAACTTTAGAAACAGGAAGTCACTGTTTCTGTGGGAGTGTGTGTCTGTGTATGTGTGCATACACTTACCAGTAAAGCCTATGCAGGTGTGTGTGTGTGTGTGTGTGTTGCTGCAGAAGGCACACAGAAAGAGGATGATGGTTGTGAAACAAATATGCTATTACAGAAACCAGAAGTTTATCCCCTGCCTATTTTTAGCACTGCAATGCTCAAATGAGAGAGGCAAGCACACACACAGATCATATCTAGATGCAGGTCTTCTTATTTTTATAAATGTTCCAGATTTTTTGATTTAAATAGCATTTCTTTTCAGTTTTAAGATGTGTATCTTGTATTTTAGACCACAATTGATGGTTGCATACCATGGAAAACAATGTTGGCTAAAAATACCTGCACCATTGTACTACATTCTTTTTGTGGTGTGATGTTAGAGTAAAACAAGTGCAAATTGTAAATGTCTTCTTCTGAAGTCTTCGTAAGATGACAGAAAGCAATCATCAGCTTTTTAAACCTTTCAGGGTCAGGGTGGAAGCAACCTTGACTGTTTACTCTTTGAATGCATCATGCTGTGACCGAGCTGGTTTTGTGTCCTGTCACATAATGAGTCACATTGCTTCAGTGCTTCACTGCTACGTAGGTTCAGTGTCAGTACACAAACTCAGCCAAACGCATTTGTGTGGAAGAACAGCCTTTCCCTTAAAACTGCAAAAAGATACTGACAATTTAGTAAATAAAATTTGGTCAGTGTTGACCATGTGTCTCTGGGAGGACGTTTACATTATTTTAAGTAGCCTGACCTTTGCTGTATTTTCAGGGTAGAAATATACCATATTTGTTTCTTTTCTGGTTAGATGAGAAGCACTACTGACTTCCTGATAATTTCCTTTCTTGCAAGGGGAGCTGAGTTGTTTGGTAATTGTGTGTGTCTCTGTGAGAGAGAGAGAGAGAGAGAGAGAGAGAGAGAGAGAGAGAGAGAGAGAGAGAGAGAGAGAGAGACATTCTTTTGGTAATACATACTGTTCTGCTGCAGCATGTATTTTCTGTTGCATGTATAACTTTTTTTTAAATTACAGTAAAAAAGCATTCAAAGCCAAAAAAAACAAGTCCTGTCAACTTCAACACTGACATCTTGTAGCACAGATACAAACCAGCTGATAGCGGGACCGGTTCAAATATTTCAGAGATCATGTTTTGTGTGACATGTCATGGCTTCTTTGAGTTACCTGGCATGGTAGGATTCCAGTGGCAAGAAATGAAGTGTAAATTTTAGGCATCATTTTCAGGAGGCTTATCTTTCTGTTTTGCCCAGTCTCCACAATGAGCTGTAAAAAGAAGTTTTAGTTTTCACACAAACTATATTTCTGTTGTTACACACTCTGTTACACACATACAGAAAACATGAAAAACATAGTTGTAGTAGGGTGTTACTATGAACTCTGTATTTGGTTATCAAGCAGGACAACCGAAATGAAACACTTGACTTAAACTGTATTAAATGTTCTTGTACTGTAAATAGTCCTGGGGCTTCATTCATAAATGTTTGCGTAGATTCTATTCTGAAATATTTTAGAAAGCCAGAATTTTCATACGCAAAAACAACATTCTGACACCTGTACAGACTCTTCTCATTATAAATACGGACGTGCGTTATCTTATGCGGTTGTGCACGAGCCTCACGCTCCTCCCAAGGCCGTCCCATATTTGTCCTAATAAGGTCTATATCTATCAATGAATATTCCAGCCTTATAAAGGAGCCCTTGATGACCATTCATGAAACGGAAAAATGGGGGAAAAAACATGATTCAGTGATTGTGAGATCAAGGTGCTGTTGCTGAATCTTCGAGCAAAGCCAAATCTGCCATGCTGTTGATTGGTTTTAATACACAGGCCATTGGGAACTGTAGGGCTAGTTATTTAATTGTCCCAATAGTTTAATTAAGTCCAATAAACCAGTAGTGAATTGGAGTCATATTGGCTTCATCAGGGTAATTAAGTGGTACAGGTGTTTTGGATGCAGACTGTGCACTCTGCATTTTACAACCGCAAATTTCACTCTGCTTCATGCAACTTTTTCTTGCGTAACAGGTTTTATAAATGAGGCCCCAGGTCTTATTACCTCCTTGCCTGTTTTTTATGTTCTGTGTGGAAGTCTCACTTGACCTGCTTAAATAAGAACGTGTGAGTGTTTTTTCTTAAGAGGAATTCTGTCAACCAAAAATGCGTTCACAGACATGAATATTTCTCTCTCTGAGTCAGTCTTGCTGTTGGTAATAAGAGCCAAATAACGCTGCCTGGTCTGTACAACTCTCTGTATGGCTCCTACAGGAGAGAAGTTCAGTGGAACTTGGTTACACCGTGTATATGGAGTTTTGTTTTGAGCCGAACAGCTGAAAGTTAGATCTGACAATGTTATGGAACGAACTTATGGAAGTGTTGTGGGTTTGTTTGAAGCCAATGCTGAAGCTATTTTTAATTCTAATGATAGACTTTGATGACCAAGCCTTGAAAACGCTGCTTGTTAAACTCACACAATCTACTTAACTTACCTTGTATCTGCTGTTTTGGCATTTTGATTTTATCCTTCTTTTTTTAGTATGCCATATCACTGTAGTCAGTTTGATAGTGTTATCTTCTATTTGTTTACTCCTGGATAACTCCTCAAAGAAGTGAATAAATGCAATGCAAGTATGTTTTTCTAAAATACTGTGATGTGAGAGGTAGTGTTGTCATTGCAAAGTTGTTACTGTGTTACAGTGCTGTCCACAGCTCGTAACATAATCCTGCAGGGTTTGCCAGTAAAGAAATGTCCACTTACAGGAATTATGTGAGTAATTCTAAGTAATATTTTGGGTTGCAGTCATTCAGGCATAAGGGTTCAGTACATTTCCATGTCCTTCCTTCCCTCCCACTGTCCCTCTGCCCCAGAGGGAGCAAGGTGTCGCCTTCCCTACTGTGTATGTGTCTAATCTTTTGTATCGGTACCGAAACATTCCTCACCATGTTTATTGGTTTCAGGTGTCAGTCGCAATGACACATGAAAACAGTATCAAGTTATCTGTGAGCTTGCATTTGTTTTTGACTTGCTATGGTGCATCACACTTAACTTTAGAAAAACAAAGACTGATATTTCCTAACTACCAGTTATCATTAGCCTTCCTGTCTGCTTTATGTTTTATAGGTCATAGCATCAGGCCCATATTGTGCCATGCATGCTATAGTTAAATCATTCAAGGTGAAAAGTAAGGTTGGTTTTTTCAGTGGCCTTTGGATTGCATAAATGGATTGAAAACATTTTGCACTGTTCTGCTCTTATAAAAAGACATATGTCCTTCATTAAGACTTGGTTGGTTGGCTTGGTTCAATTGTCTCACTTGTGCTAAACTTAGCTTTTTATTTCTTTCATTTTAGCAAAACCCTGGAATAGAGATGACAGATTGATGTACCTGACCAAAATGCCTTGACCACACAATGTTCAGATCCAATGCCCCACCCTGTTTCATCATCCTTTCTTTTGTGCCCCTCCAATCCTAACACACACAAACACCCCTCTCTTTTGCTTTCCTGAATGCAGTGTTGGACAATAGCCAGTTCACTTGAGGCAGGAAGACTTGAATGAAATGAAATATGACTGGTGATTGTGCAGAGTTCAAGTACACTACACATCTGGGCATACACTTATGCCAAATAAACTGAATGTGCTCTTGATCATGTTTATGTAAAGCACAAGCAGCAAACGGCATTCAAATTGTTCTAGGCCTTTCCTGTGAAAGTAGGTTACCCTTTGTGTTATCACATCTAAGATATTTGTACTGCTTTTAATAATAATTAATCTACAATTATGATATATCTTTGACCAGCATGAAGGACATTGAAAAATAGTCACATTGAAAGTAACAGATAATCAAGAGAGACTAATAATCTTCACCCCACGTTGACACCTCAGACAGTGATACTCATCAGTAAATGTATGTGTTAATAACTCCCTGTCTCTCCTTCTGTAGTGGACTTGATCATTAGCAAAAGGTGTTATCATCCATACATGGAGAATAGCCCATGGACCTAAGTGTGACTCAGAGGTTGTTACATCCAGGCCTAGATTCGGCCATGCTGACCCCTGGCCCTCCCTTCTTCCTGGGACCCCTCACCTCACAGCACTGCTCCCAGTTTTCCCAGCAGCACTTGCAGGTAAGGACAAACTTGAATGTCAGGAGGACAGCAGTCTTGAGTCGGGATAGGTGGATGGTGACAAAGCAAAGCTTCAGCAGTGCCAAGCATAACCAGCAACCGTATAAATGCATCCGCTTAATCCACTATTTATGTTACAATTACCAAATGTTTTAAACAGAGACTTAATACAACTGAGTATGCTCATGAAATTTTGACCTACGTGAAGTCTTGCCATATCTGGGAAGCCAGCTGTTTTTGTAATACGACTTTTTAGGTTGATGAATGCTCAGCAGAAATGAGTAAGAAACAGGTTAGGTTACTGTAAACAGATCTCCCTTTTGCATTAGATTCTAATCAATGCTGATCATGGATCAGCTGGTTGGTGCTGCACCTCTACTGCTATATTTCTGTACTTTGAAGTCATGAAGTCTTATTAAATATGCAAATCAAGAGGCAATATTCAGTTATTTAGGGATATGGCAGTAGCAATGGTTGTCTCCTTTTGTTCAAATCCTATATTCACAGTCCATGCAGGCTGGCCTGGTCAATGTTGATATCTCTTAAATTTTATCTTCTCAGTATAACATTGAACAAAGACAGATGGAGCAGGAGAAAAGAGAAGAACTACATCAGCTGACACAAAAGAGTAAAAATGAGCAGAGTAAGTATCACATTTAATATGTTTCTCTTTATGGTACTGTGCTTTTATAGCTTCTCTAAAAGACCATTTGAATGTTGAAGTGCTCTTCATCTGAGTCATAGCACTCTGTATGTTACATTGAAAAAATAGGGGATTTCCAACAGTGCTGAGATGTATTCTCAGATTCCAAGGAAATTTGTACTCATATCAAACCAAAGTCAAACAACAAACTTGTTTCAAGCACTGTGCTGTTTTTAGTTTTTACCATGTAGAAGAAATGAAGAGAGCTCAGAGGATACTATAGCATCAGTATAAAAACTATTCACATATCTTTATTAAAACATGTTATCATTATTTCACATTATCAGCCCCACTGCCTTCTTCCTGATTTTCTTGACTGGTAGGTGCTGTAGCCAGTCCTCTGGTAAGGCAGAAACTTCGGGACCACATAATTATGAAAAGCCAGCCCACTCATGACAGGGTCACTGGCCACAGCAGTCCTACACCAGGATACAGGTGAGAGAGACAAACAGATCAATGACTTTTCAAAGTAGAACTTTGACTGTGCGAGCTGCAAACACAGCATAATTAGGAAAAAAATGACATAAATTAAACAATAATAATGATTAAAAAACAGAACAAATCTATTCATATCTTTTCATGATTAAACCCGTCTATCCAATATTATTTTGGTTACCTAGGCTCCCAGTTCCTGACATTACCCCAAAGTCTCACCCTACAGCCTGTGACCAGCGTAAAGACCTCGCACTGCGCAGGACAGGTGAGATATCTCTGGTTGTTTGTGTCTGTAATGAGGGTTCCCACCCTGGGGTTAAAACCGTGAATGGTCACTGGTGATTTTCCATTTCAGGTCTGTTCTGTTGGAGTGCGCTCTGTGTAATTAGAGTTAGACTCAAAGTGATCTGAATGCATAGCTCAGTGGGATATTTTGTCTGTTAAATGCTAAACCTTTCAGTGTCTCAGCAAACTGTCATTTATTTCCCATATTCTGGACTAGAAAATGAGACTGGAGAGAATGAATGTACAGTGAGACGAAGAAAATTCATTGAGCACCACACCTGCAGGGCCAAAGAGAGACCATAAAAACAGAACAGTCATAAAAACAACAGCTAGACACAAAGACCAAAGCAGTTACATAGCTTTATTTGTAAAATGAACCTTGTGAGAGTACTGAGCAGGTCTCCCTCACCATGTGAATGAGAGTGGTTTTGTCTTCCTGCACATCTCTGCAGGTACACAAACATTATTTATCTGCGTTGTCCTAGAACCCCTACATGCAAGTGTGCACACAAACACGCACACTCCCTCCAGTGATTTTATTTGGCACAGCGACAACACAAACCTGCCTTTTATCTGCTCTGAGCCAGCCACTGATTGATTGTTTTGTTTGAGCTTATTGGAGCCTGACCAATGTAAACATCGGACTTTTTATGCTATTGGCTTGGGTTGAGGTATTTACTTGGTTCAGCTGTGCTGCACATTGATTTAACTTAGTTTTGTTATGGAAATTGAGTGCATCCTTACATGTGTATTACTGAGTGGAAAGCATTCTTGCTGATATAGAAGATGTCTTACATCAGTCGGTTTATCATTAATTTTTACGTTTTAAAAGCCATCTTTCCTTTTTATGATACCTTTGGGTATAAGTGTGCGTGTGTGCGTGTGTTTCACATATTCATTTGTGTTTATTTGTCCATGTGCAGTTTCTGAGCCCACTCTGAAGTGGAAGTTAAAGAAGCTCATCAGTACAAGGCCAAACCCTCTGCAGCGTAAGATCAGTGCCCCTCCCGCTGTCAAGCATAGGACAGAACCTTTGGGTAGAGTATTTATATTTAGTTGGAACACTCTCATGATCTTCTGTTTTATTTGCACTGCTCTTTTAACTATTTGAAGTTAATGCTGCTTTGATATTCCATTACTATATCTGTTACTTTGTTACATGTAATTTAAACACATAATGTACTGACATAGTTTGGTATATTTTTCAATTTGATATGAGTTTCTTTTGGTGCAGTATAAACACTATTCTGACACTATTGTTGGCTATCATTAGTTGATGGGCATGTCTCAATTGTGTCACCCAGACTCCTCTCCCAGCAGCAGCAGCAGCAACCCAGCTTCAGGGTGCAGCTCACCAAATGACAGCCTCCATTCGGAGAACGGGCACCTCCCGCTGGCTCATGAGGTGAGCCCTTCTTTTATATTTATATTATAACCATTTAGCAGACTTTCTTGTCCACATTGGCATATAATAAGTGGGACCGATTGTGGCAGGATTGCTGTGGATGAAGTGACCTTACAGAGGGCAATACACTGGTAAGAGCAAATTAAGTTTAACCATGTATCCAGCTAATTTAAAAAGCTCACATTACTGTATTGTGTGAACCAGTATTGTAGTACTTGAGATCGGTCTTGGTCTTAAGACTGCTCTCAAGACCACTTTTTGAAGGTCTTGGTCTCGTCTTAGAATCGACCGCATTTTTACTCTGTCTCGGAGAAGACTCTTTATGGATTTATTTCAAGATCGGTCAAGACCACAACTGCAGGGATATCACAAAGTTGCCTGTGCATTGTCTAATTTGATATGTCTGGCACTGGTCCGGTCTCAACCCCTCAAAGTCTTGGTCTTGACTTGACGATACACTCTGGTCTTGGTGATGACTTGGTTTCGGTTTAGGTGGTCTTGACCGCAACACTGCTGTGAACAGTTATCTTCATTTCAAATGAATGGTGCAAATGTTCCACCAAAAAAAAGTTCCTTTCCGAGACCATTTGGCAGAGTGAATGTCGCTCAGTCCAGAGTTTAACGCCCCCAAAACGATTGTGATTGGTTTAAAGAAATGCAAACAACCCAAAGCGTTATATTCTCCTATCCTGCGATGTATGTGTGGAGGAGCCACACCTTACCCCACAGCTCTGTGGGGTAAGGTCTGGCATTACAAGACTACATCAACACAATACAGGGGATAACAAATGTTCAACCGTCATGCACCTTTTGTTAAATCTTCCCTTTATGGATTTAATCATGAAATGTTTCCAGGAAAACCTTTTGCTTTCTTTTTATAACGGTAACATAGTATATAGTCCTTGTCTGGTGATTTTACCTCTGTTCTTTTAAGGACAACCACCAATAGTAATGATTAAATGCTTTTAAACACGGAGATTTGACAAGGCCAGATGGCCCATTGTACAAATACATGTTACTTGATCACTCCAAATTGATCTACAAATTCAAATATTATTATATATCCAGTTTCTATTTACTTTACTTACCATAATTTTCTGGGTTACAACAATAGTGGATTTTCTTGTATAATAACTATTTTGAAAGCATCTGAATTAATTTGTGAAAGTGGATTTATGGAACTAAAGAGAAAAGTCAAATTAACTGTATGTTAAATATGTGTTTGTTGTTTTTGTGTTTGATGATGTGATCTTTTGTATGCGATTATTTGTAAAGATAATCGCTATAATAAATATTTCTGTCTCATTCAGGCACAGCGGTTGCTGGCCCAATTTACCTTGCCTTCCAACCCCACTGCCATGCCCAACATCACTGCTGGACTACCTGCACATGTAAGCTACAATCCTTCTAGGGTTTCCTTCAAAATAGATATATAAACTGTTGACGTGTTATTTCACAACTTAAAAATGTACAGACCAAATGGGAAGACATTAATGCTTTGAATGTATGTGTATCTAAGACTGAATGTCTAAAATAGTGCCTGCACACTTGGACACTTATAGAAACATGTGGTATTCAGGCTTTCACTTCCCTCTTCATCTCTGTGGTGCTTTCATATCTTGTGAATCAGTCATATGGTGGTTTACTCACTTGATGACAATATTAACATGTTTTAAGATGTGTCTATCTACATTGTGAACAGCCCATGATGCCCTTGTCTTATGCACTAACTCTTCATTTAGCACATTTGTGTTAAGGTGCTACCATGGCAAGGGCTTCCCTAAACCTTAGTGACCTCTATGGAGCCTTCTCCCTCTCTCCCCAGGCTGACCTGCGAGTAGCCAGACCATTGGCAGTACCTGCTCTTCATCAGGTCTACCTGCCTCGGGAAGGATGCAGTCCAGCCCTGGATCAGCGCCTGCAGCCTGTGCTCATACTGGAACCACACACCGGACTGGTGCACTCCCAACTTGTCTCTTGTGAGTTGTGTAGCCTTAAATGTATTGTACAACAGAAACAAATACCTCAATATGCATATAACATATACAAAAGACACGCATTCAGACAACACAATGTGTAAACATGCCATCTTAGATTGAAGATCTGACTTTCGTGCAGTTAATGGATCGTGGGATTTGTTAGATTTGACACAGGTAGCTGGATCACTTCCTGCCAAGGACATTTCAAACAATCAACAGTATGCATACCAATGACTCCCTTTGGGGTTATTTCCAAAGAAAAACATACCATGAAAGATGACTTCTTAGTGTTAATGCAAGGCATCTTAGATAACCATTAGGAGAGGGATAGGAAGCTTGTGTGCCTCCTTCTTTTTGGGGTGTACCATCTGTAAAAACCTGCTTCCCTTACCTAATCCTAACCCTTGCTATTGATAATTTACATGTCCAGTGCAGCCAGTGGGTAACTTGGAATATGACAATTGACATGTTCACATTCACCATCCCTAAATCCAAGTAACCATTCAGTTGAAGAAGTGTACTCTCAACCATGAACATTGTGTTGACCCCCTGAGCTTCTTAGCCCAGTGACAGTTCAAGGAAGGCTACTTTGAAGAGAGCTTGTATGTCAAGGTGATAACTGGAACACTTGTCTGCCCACAGAGAAACTCATAGAATGGCAGAGATAGCAGGACACACTACAGGAGTGCGCATCGGAGTGTGAATGTGTGTGCATGTTTATCTGATGAGCAGGTGGCACCTTGTACGGCAGCCTCGGCCACAGTGTGTGAATGTGTGTGAATGGTGAATGCATCCTGTATGATGTAAAAGCGCTTTGAGTAGTCGTTAAGAATTGAAAAGCGCTATATAAATACAGCACATTTACATCAATAGGCTTAATTAAGCGTTAGTTTGCGTTAGCGTTAGTTGCGTTAGTTCATGCAGGACAAGGAAGTCATATGCCCGCTGATTGAATGATCATTTCTCTCATCTCATCAGTTACACACTAATCACAGCCATTCTCCCATCAAGGTGGCTCATTTAAATATGGCTGCTGGCAAAGCTTTGCCTCCACCACTCCAGCCTCCACCTTCCTAGTTCCTAGTTCTAGTTCTTCAGAGTCCTAACATGACCCAAAGGTTAAATTGGTTTTCAATGGCTTGCTTTGGGCCCACTCTTGTATACCGATTGGGGGTTTTCTGCATTGTGCTCCCTGTTTCAGCTTAGCATGCTGCTTGGCTAATTTAGGGAGCATTATTAAGAGGTTTCCTGACTGAAATGTTCCTCGCTGTTATGCTTACACTTTTAAAAGTGAAACAAACACTGAGCTATGTTTCTTTTTCTGTCAATTAAGGCAATTTATGCTTTTGTGTATGTTCAATTGCTTATCTGTAAGAGAAGCATAGATTGATATATTTTATTTTGAACATGTAAATAAAAGAAAAGAAGAAGAAATAGTGATTAAAAAAACAGCTGAACAACAAAATAAAACTTAAATACTACTTAAATACTTAAAAACCTCTATTAATATGTGCAAAAAGGAAGCATTACCAAATGTATGTACACTTTTGTTTTTCTTTTACTGTATCACCTTTCCTTTATTTAAGTTCTGCCAATCACAACAAAAAGCCTGTATATTAACTATTAGCAATACTCATAATGGACCTTTTTCACAGCAGGCATTTTCTACTTTTTTTTGCAGGATAAACACAGGTGTAAACAAAAATGTCAATATGAACTCATACCCTTTAGGTGTGCAGGTTTAGGATGCAAGTGACACCTGCACTCCTGCTAAAATAAGTCAAAATAGTATATTTAAATAAAATCCAAGACTGTAAGAACATTGATGTTATGAGTATTTCTTTTGTCTAAATATTTTAATATAAACAGCACAATGGCGCCCTCTACTTGATACTTGATGGTGATGCAGTTTTGCAAAAGAAATATGGAAATTGCTGTAAATTCAAACATTATCATTGAGGCCTATTTTCCTTTGCATTATTTTGAACATACTGTAAATACAGCTATGGTATATTTTACCCTGCACTTCACTTTCTATTTCTGATTCAGATATGGATAATTGATCTAGATTATTATAATTAAAAGATTTATATCAGCCGTCCTATTTTTTCTCCATATCCCTCTTTTCTTTCCCTTACACCTCGTTGTTTTTTCTGCTCTTGTTTTTGTCATGTTTATCTCCATTTATCGGGCATCTTTATTTTTTTTCTCCTTCACATGTAGCCTAACCCCTCTGCCTTCTCTTGTTCTGTCAGCCCCCATCTTTTTTCACCACCATTTAACCTGTTTCACTCTCTCTTCCTTGCTGCAGTTCATGGTTTGAGCTCCACTCCTCTGCTGCAGCAGCAGCCTCACCTGTCCTCCCCCACCAGAAGGGAAGGCATAGTTACCTTTCCCTCCCACAGACCCCTGGAGCGAACACGCTCAGAGCCTCCGCCCTACAGCCACTCACCCCTTACTGTGCATGCCAGCCGTCACTCACATATCCACCACCATCTGTCCCAGCAATATCACAAGAGCGGGCTGGAAAGGTTCAAGCAGAATGCACACATGAGCAAGGTGAGAGGAGAGGAGGCAGGCGTGGACACAAGCATGTTGCATGAAAATAAATGAACTAATACTGACAGTTGCAGATCTATATGAGGTTTATTCTGTGGAGTACTTATGTTGACTTGTGCTTGGATTTCCCTTAAAAATGTATTATTATTTTTTTATTTGTCCAAATACAGAAATCATTTATCAGTTGTATAGAAAGGCATTGATAGAAAGATTTGTTAACACTGTTAAACCTATAACTTATATTAGCTAACAAGCAAGTCCATTGAGAAGCCTCTTCTGACTGAGATCCCATCGGAGGACATGGACCTGGAGGATATTGGATCAGGATCGGGTTCGGGGCCAGGGTCCGTGTGTGATTCAGAACCGGGCTCAATGTGTGAGGAAAGCTACCGCAGGAGACAAAGCACTGCCAGCACAGACTCCGTTTACGACACAGAATCCACTACCTCCTCACGGGACAGCTTAATCGAGCCCTCTCACTCACTCAGTCAGGTACTGATATAAACTGTCATTTGCACAGATATGCAGAGCTTTCTGGGGAGTGATGTTTTATTTTCCTTAAAATAAAAGTGTTAAACTATTTATTTTTTCTTTTAACAAATAAATAGTTTACATGTGTATTCCTAGTCTCATTTACTTGAATTCACAAGCATGTTTTTGACATCAGAGGGCGCTGTAGCTTTATTTATACATGATGAGAAGGGCAAGTTAAATATTGTGGGAGCATGCTTGGCAGTACTGTATTTTCTATATCAGTTGCTTGTTATAGACAAGCACTATTAAATTGACCAAATAATGAGTAGTTGCAATGTACTGAAGAGAGGCATTCGACTTCGAGGTTTATTTCAGTTAGTCTTTGTAATGTGCTGCTCGTTTTTAAATTCTCCTTCATTCCCTTTTTCTTCTCTTCACCCACTGTCCTGGGAACAACAGAGGCAGGTGAACCTTCGATCAGGTCTCCAGCTTGACCCCCTGGGTGTGCCTGCCCTAATTTGGCCTCACCAGCCTCTGGTTCGAACCCAATCCTCCCCAGCCTCCACTTCCCTGCCTCCTCCTCCACATCCACCCACAGCCATACCTACCCTGTTACTGTCCAGCCCTGTTGCAGATGTCAAGCTACGCTTCACCACAGGTGAGGGATGCTTTTTTGAACAGGAAACTGAAAAGAGGCCATGAATCTCATTAACTGGTGACATATTTTATGTACAATTCATGTACAATTGGATCATGAAATATTGAGGAAGATAAACAAGGTTTAGATGTGTGTGTGTGTGTGTGTGTGTGTGTGTGTGTGTGTGTGTGTGTGTGTGTGTGTGTGTGTGTGTGTGTCCAGGTCTGGTTTATGATGCTCAGATGCAGAAGCACCAGTGTACCTGTGGGGATAACAGCCGCCACCCTGAGCATTCTGGGAGGGTCCAGAGTATTTGGTCTAGACTGCATGAAAGAGGTCTCAGGAATCAGTGTGAGGTATGACACACACACTACACATACTGGCAGATCCATACCCCAGAGTCAGTTTTAAATTAAGTTGATGTGGGTTGTGTGTGTGTGTATGTAGCGCATTCGCAGTAGGAAGGCCACTCTAGAAGAGCTGCAGTCAGTCCATTCAGAGAAACATGTGCTTCTGTTCGGCACCAACCCACTCAACCGCCTCAGGCTGGACAACCACAAGTTGGCTGGTAATATCAGTAATACTTATTTATAAATAAATAAATCAATATATATAATGATAGTAATAATAATAATAATATTGAAATAATTATAGTAATAATAACATAATATAAACATACAATAAAAATAATATAATATAATCTTCTGCAGGGATCTTGTCTCAACGGCTTTTTGTGATGCTGCCATGTGGAGGAGTTGGGGTGAGTGCCACACACAGGCATGAACACACATACCCACACACACACATCGTAGACCCCTTTAAAACACAAGTCACGTGGGAATCTTTCCACTTATCTAATTGCGTACAGCAAACATTACATGGCTGATTATGCCTCATTACACAATTAAACTAATAATACTACAAATTGCTAATGCTATTGTTTTTGGCTAAGATAACTTTGAAACCCAATCAGAAATCAAAAGCCTGTACAAAGGTGGGATGTGGAAGAGAAAGAGAGAGAGGAAGAAGGGAAAAAAAAGGTACACATAGAGACTGTAGCTTGGAGCAATGCGTTCCAGTGAAACTGGATTATATTCAGAGAGAATGGGTGTGTACAAACAGGGAATAAGAATACAGAAGACAAAAAAGACAGAAGAAGAACTTTGAAGGTAGTAATAAATAATAAATTCAATTTAACAATGGACTATCAGAGAAGGAACAATGAAGACGATTTAAAAGGACATAAACGTTTTCTCCTCTGATGTGGCAAAACACAGATAGAAATGCCCATGACAAACTGTTGTGAAGCACAATGACAGGAGATGAAGCAGACAAGAAAGTAGGAGAGGAGATGAGGTAGGAAAAGAAGAAAGGGGCTGGGTGTTAGTTGATAAGATGACAGATCTGCCTGGATTTCCGGACCTTGCCTGCTCTGGTGAAGAGCAGTGATTGGAACAAGATGGCAAAGACTGTGATAAAAGAAATTCCTCTGATTTCATTGTTCCACCACGGCACACCACCAAAGTGAGTTTTGAAACATGGAGCAACATTGAAACACAAGACAGGGTGTATAGAAAGAATTGTGGATACTAACAATTGTTAGCATCCACAAATGTTAAAAGTCCACCTTCACACATTTTTTTTAATACAATATAGGAGTAGTCATGTCCTCCAATAGAAGTCATATCTGTGGCTGACTTTGAAACTGACTCATCTCTTTTGTACTGACAGGTAGACATTGATACAATCTGGAATGAACTTCACACATCAGTAGCTTCCCGTATTGCTGCAGGATGTGTCACAGACCTTGCACTGAAGGTGGCACAAGGAGAGCTAAAGGTGTGTCTTTGTTACCAAATACCTTTTCAACAACTACATGTCATTTTTACACAATTTCAAGAGCTGCAGTGGGGTTATGTGGGGTAAACAACCATTATATACACTTCAACAGTAGAGCTTTAGTAATTCCCCTACAGTAGATAGCAGTTGTCTACAATGAACATAGCTGTACAGTAAACAATTTAGCCAGGTGTAAGCTTAACCCCTGAAAGCAGAAAGGTTTTAAAGTTTTTGCTTTCCTCTCACAGAATGGCTTTGCAGTGGTGAGACCTCCTGGACACCATGCAAACCATTCCTCCCCTCTGTAAGTACAGCAGCACACACACACACACACACACACACACACACACACACACACACATATCAGGAGGTCTTGACAAAGTGTTTCAAAGGATTTATTACAGATCTGCTACACTTCTGAGCAAGAAAGAGAGAGAGAAAGAGCAGCCTATGTCTCTCTGTCGCTGTGTGTGTGTGTGTGTGTGTGTGTGTGTGTGTGTGTGTGTGTGTGTGTGTGTGTGTGTGTGTGTGTGTGTGTGAGAGAGTTTGTATGATGTGTGCTACCTGACTGATGCCCGAGGCAATTTACCTTCTCTGCTTAGTTTCTTTTACACTTTCGAGACTTCAGAGCAAAGCACCTTAAAAGAAACTGTGCATGCGAGTGTGTACACTGTATGTGTGTGTGTATTTGTGTGCATTGATTTGTGTCAGTCTTGGTAGGAGGCATTAGCCAAGTAACCACATTCAGCTGGGACTGTGTGTGTGCTCAGCAGTGCTTGTCACTGTTTATTTATGGGATGATAATGACTTTTCTTGATGAGCAGATTTGGACAGCATTTATGATATACCATCTACACACACACACACACACAAAGGCACACACAGTTTACGACCCTTGCTGACACTGCCAATTGTTTTTCATACATCAACACTTTTTTTGCATACCTTTACTGTAGACAGCGAGTGTTGAGGGAACTGCTGCGCCAAGTTGTAAGTTAATTTCTCTGAAATCATCTCGCATGTCCTGCCAGCAATTCACGTTGTCATTATTTGGAATGTGAAGGGAATTTTATGATAAACTTGGTTTACTGTTTGTCACAAAATGTGTGGGTTCTGCATTTCCCAGAAGTACAAGATTTTAGGCTCAGCATAATGTTATAATATGAAAAGCCGGTTTTCGTTTGTCAGCAGTGGAAGATGAAATGCAAAACAACTTGAAATGAAACATCCTCATTTCACCAATATTTGCAGTAAATGTTTGCCTGGCAGCAGTTTCCCTCTATGACTTGCACATTAAAGTCAGTGCCGTGATTGTCACAACCTGGACTGAATAGCCAACACATGACGCCACACAACTGGAGACATGTCTTAGAGGTTCCTAAGGTCCATATGGGGATTCTATTATATTCATTTTCTGAAGATGTTATTCTGATAAAAACATGTGGCTGCCTCGCTTCCTGTCTGTTTGTCCACAGGGGCTTTTGTTTCTTCAACTCTGTGGCCATTGCTGCCAAGCAGCTTCAACACAAACTCAACGTCAGCAAGATCCTCATCGTGGACTGGGTGAGGACCCACCGCATGACCAGCGTCACTGGTCCCCACATGGATAGGAATAAACAGACGAAAACACACTGGCACACAAATGTATCATGGAACAAGGTCCCAGAAGCCGAGTAGTAGCACTTCAATTAATCTTTTTTTTTCATTAAGGCATCGTTATCTCTGGTCTCCATGTGAGATCTGAACTGTCACATATACAAAATCACACGCAGTCATATGGACACACACCCACACACACATGCAGATATTGATCCGCAGCCAGGTGGTTGTCTCTGTTCACCATGTGTGTTTACGTGAGCCTGTACCATGTCTTTACACACTGTGCTCTCTGACATATTACTGCATCAAACACTAATTACTACTTGCTTCATCAAAAAGCTTTTAAGATTGAAACACATTTGCCATTGACAGGGAAACAGCCTTGTAGGTATTACAGACCATGCTCTCTATTTTGGGTCATATGTTCTATGCATACTTCATAATAGGCGAATAAACTATGAAGTTCTCTTTTGAGTGATTTAAATTGTTTTGAACAAACATGTGAATCCATCAAGGTTTTAATTATGTGTGAAATACCTGCTTTGGTCCTCAGCAACTTCTTAACCTGTCATCCAATCACTGTACAGGATGTTCACCATGGCAACGGCACCCAGGAAGCCTTTTATAATGACCCGAGCGTGTTGTACATCTCTCTACATCGCTATGACGATGGCAACTTCTTTCCTGGTAGTGGACATCCCAGTGAGGTTGGTAGTCTTCCACAGCGGTGTTGTGTTTTCTGCTTTGTTTGTGTTGTCATGGTGATGGCTGAATGTTTGTGTGTGTTTGTGTGTCTCTGCATGTACCTAGATACACAATAGAACAAAATAACAACACATGAGACTATACTGACAACACAGGTTTTCTTTGTAGAGTAGATGATCAGAGTATATTCTATTACGTTGACTCCTAAGAATACAGAATTTATAATAATACCTCCCATGTGGAAATTGATATGTTGGCATAGAAATATTTGGTAATTATGTGATTCCACTGGCAATTAGGGAGATCAAGAGCCTTGTGTTTAGCATATACTTGTCAAAACTAGAAGAATGATTGTAATAATAAATTTTAGAATAATCAACATGATTTAATGCCCCAATTATAACCTTAATTTGATCATAATGACGTATCACAGTATGCATTGCACTGGAGAAAAATGGAACAGTTTAGTATGGATTATCTTGCAGTTTACAAGGGATTACGATTAAAATATCTTTCCTACAATTCTGCATCAGAAATCTTGGATCTATCTTGATTAGATTAAACATATTTTACTCATACCACTGGAATCTAAGCAATGTTATCTTGTAATTTTAGCTGCCTACAATAACCAAGCTGAACACAAAGTGCTTGAAGTTTAATCTGAAAATGTATTTTCAACAACATTTAGAATTTTTTATAATTTTAGGGGTTTTTCTGAACATAAATAACTCATTTTAGCTTAGTTTGCTTTAGTTTGCTGTCATTCTTGCAACTTTTTGACTTATTCAACATGAAATTTCGAAATGCTGCAAATTTGTTTATCCGGTGAACTTGCCGTAAGCCTATCACCTTTTGATTTTGTGTATCTGCTGTAGGTTTAGTTCCCTAGTTTATTTCCCTAGTCAGGGTTTTGGATGTAATACTCACAACAGGATGTGTACAGTTGAATTGCATGCCTATGTTTGCATAAAGGAAATTGAGATGCCTATGAATTTGGCATGCGGTCTTACCAGAAACCAAGTGTGATGACTATCCCCAGTCAGATGAATTGACCCCAACCCATGGTGGCATTCACAACACATTCAATCCCCCCCTACATCCCCTCCTTGTACTCGCCCATCCTCCCCCACAATAATGAGGATAAAATAGTCAATGTTTTCCCATAAAATCCCCCGATGAAGGACGGTACATAAAACGCACTGCTGGCTTGGATGTGGCTTTGCCTTAAGTGGCCCCTCAACCTCTTTTGAGCTGTGTGGTAAACCTCTGTAGTCTCACTGTCCCCCGTCTAGGTATATAACACACCATGGGGCAGGGGTGTGATGTCATAGCTATAACACAGAGTGCCGAGTACCACACAAAAATCGGCGACGGCTTAATCCAGTCCAGCAACTCTTGAAACATGAAAGAGTTAAAGAAGACAGAGAAGAGTGCAAGACACTTGGAGCAATAGCAGGAATTGGTGTGTGTGTGTGTGTGTGTGTGTGTGTGTGTGTGTGTGTGTGTGTGTGTGTGTGTGTGTGTGTGTGTGTGTGTGCGTGTGCGTGTGTGCGTGTGCGTGTGCGTGCGCGGGTGTGTGCGGGTACATTACCAGTTGGCAAAGGACAGAAGGCCTCATGTGTTTTTAGTTTGCCCTGTGAACATCCCGTCCACTGAGAGAAGAATGGAGACAGACGCTCTGCAGTGCTCATCAGCATTCTTTCAAACATCCTCTCACACCCATACACACACATTTATACACACACACAAACACACACAAAGGAAATTACCACGCCTTGTTGCCAAGAGTATGTCAATCAACCTCCTCATTCTGCCCTCAAACTGACACATTGACTGATGGTGAAGGGGTTTGAGAAGAGCTAAATGGCTGCTAGCAGGACTACAAAGAGAAAGGCAGGAATCTTTAAACCTTCTTTCCAAGAGCCGGTCCTCAGTTCACTCTGCCCCAAATATTTGAGGTCAAACTGAAAGAACCTCCATCCACTCTGGCATTTTGGAAGTACACGTCAATCTCAGTACAGCAAATAAAATTCACTAAATCATTTACTGTATGTCATAAAATGTAAATATGTATGAGTAGTATTCCATGTATGTTTTATTTGACATGTCATACATACCAAACCTACTAAATGTCTTACAGAACACATATACAGTCATTCCAGTTAAGTACAAATATTATATTTTCAGTATATAAAAAGAACATTTTACAAGATCAGGCACCAATTTCCAAATGTGAAATATTTCCCAGTATAGCTATATCCTAAATCTTGGGAATCATAAACGGGTGTAACTCTGTTGTGGCTCAGAGTGATTTATAAGGCCATTTGACAAATTGTATCAAAATCAAAATGGAGGGACAGGGGTGTTGAATTAATAGCCATCCGTTTTTAATTTAGAAATCATAATCACTCCCTGGTGTTGTCTTAAAGAGATGCAGTAACTTTTCCTCGATTGGTGCAATGCAAGGTTTTGGAAGAGCCTTGCTTATTTTATGAACATTTGACACAAATCTGTCATTGTCATGCAGTTTCTCAACTTTGTCTGGGACTTATTAACTCTATTGACATTCACAGAGACTCTCTCTCTCCCTTCTTTCTTTCTCCATTCAGGTGGGTACAGGTGCAGGCGAGGGCTTCAATGTGAATGTAGGCTGGACAGGGGGTTTAAACCCTCCCATGGGTGATGCAGAGTACCTGGCTGCATTCAGGTAACAAATAGCCGCAAACTTTCTTTATTAGGCACATCCTATTTTTTTCGATACTGTCGTACTCTGCAATTTATAACCTAAATGTAAAGGTCTGCACTGTTGTTTTGTTTGTGCAATTCTATTTGCTACAAATTTGATATACTTGCATACATCTAGGCCGTCATAGGTTTGTGTCACTGCTTTCAATCAAATGTGTTACTTCATTGTCAAGATTATTATTTACATCACCTCAAGTACTGTTTGCTGTCAGTCCCGGGAGGACAAACAATAAGCCATTAGTTCTCCTCCTGGTTGAAGCCTACTGGAATGCAACACCTTTGAGACTCAAGGTTTCATCTTTGAGTCTGATCTCCCCTATAAAATGGTTGGCAGTAATCAATGTCTACACATTTTGTATGAAATGGATGAAACGTTGATATGGTTTTTGCAATGGTAAAAAGCCACAACTTTCCATTGATTGTTGTTAGTAAAACTCAACTTTGCTCTTACCACAATTTTCATTTAATTTAAGCTATTTTTCCTGAATGAATTAACTTTGCTTCTGCTCTGCACTGTGACAAACTTTGTCAGCAACACTGGCTCGCCACTAGATGATTAAATATTATGTGAGCTCTACATGGTTCTGCATGCAGCAGACACAGTGGGTGGGCCCCTCGTCAAAGGAAAGATGCTAATGAGCTAACCCATACTGGTAAAAATCCATAGAGCCAATAGGCAGGCTTGGAAACACTAAGTCCAGTGTTTACTGGAGCTCTGAATGCTTATTAAGACACAAATGGTCTTTTCCTGAGCAGGCGTCTGGTTTGGGTATTTTTCATCCAGTTTGGTAAATGGCAAGTGTTTTCATGTGTAAAACTTCCTCAGTTAACCACACTGTAGTACTGTGCCGTATTGTGTGTTACCCCAAGAAACTTTGCCCTGAATCAAAGCTCTGTGGAGAGAGAGTGTCCTGGTGGTCCAGTGGTTTGAGGTACATACCATGTAGCTGTGATGTCCGGGGTGCATATCCAGCCAAAGACCTTTGTTGCAAGTCATCATGGGGAACAACCCCATATTTGCTGCCACTGTCAACTATCAAATGAAGGCAAAAAAAACCATAATATCAGTAAAACTGTCATTTGCGTTCGCAACTGCAGCAAGATAATCAAGATGTTTAAAAAGCAAAATACATGAAGCGGCACAGAAGGGATTTTTGTAAAAACACATGCTACAAACTTTTTTCAGTAGACTTTGCCACCATTCTGTGGATTAACTGGCGCAAATAAAAGCATAACACGCTATGCAGACAAAATTTAATGCATCATGAATTCATGTTTATGCAATTAAGTATCTAGTCTGGTGCCAGTTCTGTAATTCAATTTAAATACATGATTTAGACGACGGGATGTTCCAGACTCAGTGTTTCTCATCAGGATGGAACAGAAAAATAGCGGTTGTTGATGATGTGTGTGTCTGTTTTCGGGTGTGTGTCAGTGACAGGGGAAATATTGTGGTCGAGAGTGGCAGTAGGACTCTAGAACAATCAAGAGAAAGCTCAGCTGCGTTGAGATTAAGTGTCATGACGTGTGTGTGTGTGTGTGTGTGTATATGTGGGGGATTACTAAGGTGGTCAGAATTTAAGGGCAGTCTAATCACCGGTAGCACAGCACACACACACACACGTAACGGTCAGTTTTAAAGAAAGCCCAAACGTATATATATTTTGGCTTGTGCATAACATATATGTGCTTTTCTCAGTGGCTACTTATGAATGACAAACTATGGAGGAGAGGAAAGCATAAGAGAGAGAAGAAGTGGGGGGTGCATTGTTAGGGAATCCAAAGGCGGCGTAATTAGGCCCAATGGATCCCAGATGGCTGGCTGTCAGTGACGTGAGAAGAGGGACGAGCTCCTAATAGGAACCAGACGCACACAAACGCCTTTGAACTGCCGCTGAGAGAGAGAGGGAGAGAGAGAGAGAGAATCAAACGCGGCATGGGCCGTGCGCTGTTGCTAAATAACTGGCAGCGGTAGACGAGAGGAAGTAAGGAGGAGAGCATAGAGGCGAGGAAAGTGGTCTCCCCTGAGTAGAGTATACAGTATGTGGGCGTCTCAGTCCAGATATGTCAAAGTTCTCATTTTTATCTGCTTGTGTCACTTGCAAAAACAGAAACTTTTCAGTGTTTGCCACCTGCCTAAATATGCTTTACTTTGACCGTTTTTTAATCTTTATATATCCGGGAAAGTTTTTCAGTGCGCTCATGCTTCTTTTTTTCAGAAGTGTTCTGCTTCAAATTTAAACAGTTGCACACATTCACACCTGGGAGCTAGCCCGCCTTCTAGTGTTGGCCACTTACCAGAAGTGGATCGAGAACAGAGATCAAGCGCTTGGAACATGGCCTTTGATAATTTATCTTTCATCATTTTCAAATGGATGGAGTTTTCAACGAAGTAAATGTTTGCAGTAAACAATCCAGAAAAGTATTTCATTGTACAAGTGTTATGGTCGCATATCAATCACCTCAACTCTGCAGTGATTTCAGTTTGATGATTACCAGCAACTTAAACATTGTGTTTATACTATACAGTAACTAATCTGTTTCAGTCTATTCTGATGTTAAACAACCCCTCAATGATTTCCCCTCTCACATTATTCTCTTCTATTCACTGTTCCAAGTTATCTTTTTTTCTTTTTAACAAATTATGAACGACTGTTGAAAGCATGATTTCTTAAATGTACTATCTAATTTCAGTGAGGCCAGAGGACTTGCATGAATGTAACGTACGATACAGCATTTGGTTCACAGCATGATCGTTGTTTCCTCTCTTTCTCCTCAGAGCCGTGGTGATGCCCATTGCCCACGAGTTTTCCCCTGATGTGGTGCTGGTGTCAGCTGGCTTTGATGCTGTCGAAGGACATGTGTCATCACTTGGAGGCTACAAAGTCACAGCCAAGTGTAAGCCTCAATCAGCACCTCATTCTAATACAGCACACATTCACATTACAGTAACATACTCTTATGCACAGAAAATACTTTACATAGTTATGAATCAGTGTGAACATCACTAAAAGTGCAGTCTGAAATCCAATCATACTTATTTATACATATCTGTAATGATTTCTCTGGTGTTGAAAGTGTGTCTTAGTTTCCTTAAGGACCTAATATGAACCTGCTTTTAGTTTTATTTTATTTTTTACCACTGTTAATAGTTAATATGATGTTATTCTGCATTTTATGTTAATATCCTTATTTTGAATGCAGGATTATAATAACTTTTAGATACATGATGTGCATTGATATAAATAGAAATGAATGGCATCTAGAAGTTAGGGAGCACTGTTCTGAGATATAGATGGTTACCAACTCTGAAGAAATCCTTTAATCAATTTATTATCTGACTCAACCTGTGTGTGTGTGTGTGTGTGTGTGTGTGTGTTGTTCGCTACTAGGTTTTGGCTTCTTGACCCGTCAGCTGATGTCACTGGCTGGGGGTCGGGTGGTCCTGGCTCTGGAGGGGGGACATGACCTAAAGGCCATCTGTGATGCTTCGGAATCCTGCGTCAGCGCCTTGCTAGGCATGGAGGTGAGGTGTGTGTGTGTGTGTGTGTGTGTGTGTGTGTGTGTGTGTGTGTGTGTGTGTGTGTGTGTGTGTGTGTGTGTGTGTGTGTGTGTGTGTGTGTGTGTGTGTGTGTGTGTGTGTGTGTGTGTGTGTGTGTGTGTGTGTGTGTGTGTGTGTCTAGAGTAATATACAGTGTGTTTTATCTAACTACTTACTCCTTTGTGTCCCAGGTGGAGCCTCTGTCCCAATCCGTGTTGGACCAGAAGCCTTGTAAAAATGCTGTCCAGTCACTGCAGAGAGTCATCCAGGTTCAGGGTGAGAACTGACACCTCAACACAACACAATCTGTATGATTCAGAACCCTTAGCAGCACATCAGTCAAAGGGTTTGCAGCACTGTGAAAAATATTGTGTTTTCTATGGTGATGGGTTGTAGGTGCATCAACAAATAAATCCGCCACATGTTAACACACACACTTTTTCATCTTTCATCTGTTGGCCAATGGAGCAAAAAAATAAGAATGGTATAAAAACAACTTTCAATGGTATAAAAACAACTTGCGTGTTTCCAGTTTTACAAACCTGCTGCTCAGCATTGGAAACGACCCGTTACTTGCAAATTATCGCTAAAACAATTCCAGACCAGACCCGGCCTGACACATTAAAATAAGAATCACAACCTTATATTATCAAATAATCTCAAAGCTAATATCTAATCAAATATGCTCTGATCTGACTGCTGGGCAGTACAGTTTATGCAAAATCTGTAGGGTTGCATAACATGGAGGGCTTTAAATACATATACTGTATTTACCACTATATGTATTTAAAGCCCTCCATGTTTTTTAGTAAATTAATATTATTATAATACTATAAACTTTTATTTCCGCCTGAGCAGACCAACTTGATGGCAGAGACACACACTGACACCTCTTCAAAACCAAAACCATATGTAATCCTGTATTCCTCACAGTGTGGACACCTTCATTAACTATCTAAATCCTCCAACAGGACACTGGGATGTATCTCTTAATGGAGCTTGTGCAGCAAGCTGTTCTGAAAGATTCAGTTTACACATGTATATATTGTTTATATATTGAGATTGTTTGTAGAATAGCAGAATAGAAGCAGCTTATTAAATCTCATTTTACATTTTAGCATATTGTATTTTTTACTGTTTAAGTCAAGTCCATTTTCATTTATATAGCACTGACTCACAACAGAATCTTATTTCATGACACTTTTCATATAGAGCAGGTCTTGACCATACTCTTTTAAGGACATAAGGCATAAATTAGGTTTTTCAAAATTGAAAGGAGGAGCAGAACCATAGAGTTCAGAATGTATTATTTTGCCTATATTATCTGTAAAGAATTTTTTTTCTAAAGTTGTTTCTTTATCTAACCTGCACAATTTCTCCTTCACTCCATTATTTGTCTCCATCGCTTTTAGTTTTTCCACTCTCTCCATGGGCAGTCATTCAGTAAGCTTCTTCAGTTGACGAGCAAATGTCACAATAAATGTGAGATGTAAATGTAAATATATTCCTATCAACAGATTTGAAGAAATTAAGCAGTTATGCAGTACACCAACAAGAAAAATGAAAAACAAGAACAAGTTGTTTTTGCTCCCTGGTGTTTGCTAAAATACATGTGTTAAGTTAAAGATGAGGTCAAAGAACTACGCCTGTTATGTTGCACCAGATAATAGTTACACCACGTTCACTACCTGAAACATGAAAGGATTTTAAGTACTTTTTTAATATAGCCGCAAATGACATATAACTTCTGCTTTGCAACCTTGCTTCTGCTACTATTGTTTTATTTATTACAAACATTTTCAATTGAATGAATAATCTATTGAATATTTGTCAAGTTCTCAATCCACTTTTCTAATATTAAAATTCCATCAGTTTCAATTAACAGAAAATAATTCAGTTTGTGTCTACAAGCTGTAGACTGTTTGTTTTGCTTTTCCATACATACTTTATTTCTCCACACAGCACTCTTTCTTCCTCCGTCTCCTCATCCCTCCTGCTCACTAGCCACCTCTCCTCCTTTACATCCCTGTCTCCCATCCCCCTCCAGCCATCACACACACACAAACACACACACACACACACACACACACACACACGGCCACCCTGGCTCCAATTATCTTCAAACACTTCTCTGGCACACGACCTTCGCAACATCCCCTCCTGATTGCACACAAATGTTATCCCAACTAAATTAGATTAATTAAAAATATTTGCAAAGCCACAAGAATGTTAAGCCCATAATTTTGGCCCGGGGTGAAATATATGTGAGTTGCATGCACAGCCAGAACACACACGCTCATAGACGAACCCATTTACAAACACTGATTGATTTGACTTCCACTGTGTGTCACAGGACTCAAGTCTGGAGACCCTGAGAGAACAAATTTAATTTGAGTTTACATTTCTGAAATTATAAACATGGATATTTGGACCCCGGGCTGTTTATAAGACAGGCAATGCTTATATTCAGATCAAACAGCTACAACTGGTGGGTCAAACACCATGTACTGCTTTCTAATAATGCAGTGCAGGCACTTTCCCTCAAGGAAGCATTCTGAATGAAAACAACACTGGAATACCAACAACTGAGGCCATTAATCTTGCTCTCTTTCTCCTCCCTTCGTTCTCTCCCTCTTTTTAAACTCCTGCAGGTGAGTACTGGCAGAGTGTGAAGGATTCAGCCGCCACAGTGGATCTGACCTACCTGCAGGCGCAAAGACGCCGGTTGAGGCGAGACTCGGACAGCGAGGCCGTCAGCGCCATCGCTTCGCTGTCGATGGGAGCAATCACCTCCGACAAGTAGAGACAACATTGTATTTAATATCTTCTGCTTTAGCGACTTTACAGTATCACACTTTATGTATCATACGATCTTTGTCTTTTCTTGTTCATTAAGGAAACAGACACGGCCAGAAAAACTGACAGAGAAAGGTGATTCACTCTGAGGAAAGAGTATCCTGACTGCTGCGTTCAACCAAGTCTATAGAAACACACACACACACACACACACAGACAAAGCTATGCATTTAGACCATCACTAGAAGCAGATGTCCTCCTCAGTTCGACCACTGTATTAATCACCTCACAAAAACTCCTCCACCAGTAGAACTAGTGTCTGCAGTCTGACACAAACACACTGAGCAACAGCATTCACCTGGGAAACATTCATACTCTCATGACGCCTTGACAGGCTTTTCCTGGTCACTAAACTGAGAAAAAGTGGAACATAAAGACAACCAAAGGTGAATTCATGAAGGATCTTCACTCTCTTGTAGCATTGACATGAACACGCTTGACAAAGCACAGCTCTGCAACTTTAAACATTCACCTTGTAAATAGTCCCACAAGACCTGCCAGAGACTCCTCGCACTGTTGAAACCTTGAAGGCGGGGTCAAAGGTCACCTGGGCTTGCTGGAGCCAATCACTCTGAGCGGAAGGAGTCGTCCTTGAAGGACGTGCCGGTAAAAGAGAGCACATATCCTCCACGTCCCACTATGATGATGTCATTTGTCTGAATGTGACAGAGATCAAGTGAAGGAAGGAAAAAAAAAAACAGGAGCTTCTGAGCGTTTTGCACTGCACCGTTCTGTAATGTGAACTTGACAAGATGGAGGAGACACAGCCATATCGGCCATGTTGACAATCAAACATTTTGTTCGTTTGTGTTTTTAGTTAATTTCAATATTCTTTCATTTGACATTTGGCGCACATATTTGTGAATGTCAGCAGCAGATTTTTGTTTTGTTTAAGAATCCAGTAAGAGTGAAGCTATAGTGACGTCTGTGATACATATGTTTCATATTGTTTTGTATGTCCACATATTTTCTTAAATCATCTTTTTTTCTCTTTTTCTTGGCCTGTCATTGGAGCACATGCAGCAATACTCTATATGGATGCAGTTATTGTTATGGCTCCCTGGCAGATAAAAGAAGACACAGCAGTCTTTGATGAAGTGCATCTTAAAAGCGTAGACATACTGTAGATGAAGAGCTAATGCCTCTAGTCATTGGAGTATCAATATCAGGGGAGAAAGACGTTCTTTACACGTCAGCAAAACAGAAATCACCCATGATGCTTGAGTGCAGCGTGACCACTCCGAAATTATTGTATATATGACAATGCAGATCACATTTTGGATGAGACCCATCCAAAGACATCATGACAATCCCACACTTAAAGTGCACTTCCATTGCCCTCAGGATTCGAGGATCACAATGACTTGGGTCTTAAAATCTGAACTTTGAAAATGTTTAAGTGGACCAGTGTTTCTACCTGTGTATGAGCATTCCTGCTGTACTTTGTAAATGTATTATTTAACTTAAAAGGACAAACGGACGTGTACTTCGTTCATCATCAACGTAGCAGCGTTCTGTTTAGCGTCAGCGGCGGGGATGTTTTGCTCCCCGGACCAAATAACAACATTTTAGCAGAAATAGTTAATACCGTTAATGCTCAGATAGTTGAATAATACTGAGATAGTTGAATATCCACACAGTGCAATTGGACACAGGTTAAGCGCAACCAAAGTTTATGAGAACAATGTGCCGTCCCAGGACTGGCATGGCTTAAAGAACTTCAAAGACTTTGAAGAGTTTGTGAATGTTTTTTTTTTTTTCTATCCAAACAGTTGAACAGCACAAAAAACACAGGACGGATATATACACAAATTAATAAAAAAAAATAAAAAAATCTATTCAATTTAGATTATGTGTCTTTGAAGTGCTCTTTGTATGTCTAACACAATTTTGACGGTGCTATGGATTATTCCTTTTTAAGTGCAGTATGTTTGCCAACGTACGTTTCTTTCTTTCTTTCTTTCTTTATGTTGCATTGTGAACGCAACTCAAAACCTGTCAAATCTTTAATGTAATGAAAATGTGAAAATAAAGGACGGTGAGTTTCAACTCCATATCTGTAGGACAGTCTGAGTGCATCTTGAAAAGTTTTACGAGAACATTTATGACAGTGAGCTGACATATCAGATGTCTTATTTTTTGTCTTAATTCATGTAAATTGCTTATTTTTGTATTTGATCTAAAAAATGAACCCTGTACTTAGAGACCAAATCTTCAGCCTGTGTGCCTTGGAGTATCATGCTGTGTGAAGGTAGCCTTAACAAACTGGATCTAAGTTAAGACTGCAGGCAAGTCCAGTTTTCTCTTAACTGACTCCCTGACTTATATCTGCACAGTGTACATAATGAATTTGTTTTGTGTTTTTGTCTATCTTCGTCTTTTCTACTTATTTTGTTTTCAAAAGAAATCCTTAATAAAGGTAAATTACCAAATTCACCACAGCTTTCTCTCATATCTGAATTACTACTGAATGCTGACACGTCATGCATTATTACTTTGATTATCAAAATATTCCACTCATATACAGCATTAGAAAAGTTTTATTGTCCACAGGAGCTGACACAATAAAAATTATCAAAAGCAAATGCAAAACAATACAAAATGAACATGATCAAACAGTAATTAGACTATTATGGTTTCAAATGAATCCTCTATATTGTGTCTGGAATCACTTTGGCGCATTTTTTTAATTTTTGCATTACTGCATGAAAACAGCAAGTTTGCAAAGATATTTCATAAAGCTGCAGGAAACAGACATTAATCAGATTGTCTCGCATTTTAAAATACTACTTTCTGCAAAGCTCACAAATAACAGAAAAGCTAAAGTGAAAAACAGAAGTGGAATAGTGGCTAAAATGTGATCAGTGGTTTAAGACATTTTCCAATGGGCCTTTTTCATTAAAGTGTAATGCATGAGCAGAGTCAAAGTAAGACAGAGTGCATATACAGAATTCACAAACAGATACACTTTAAAAAAAAAAAATACACAGAAAGCTATCCAGTTGTTACAGCACAACAAAGTAGAAGATCTACGTCAGATTCCTCATGCTCCTCTTTCCCACAAGACTGGGCTTTGAGAGCCAGAGCGATTAGCTTATTAGCATTTTAGCTGTAAACATTCATTGGCTGTGACCGCCCTCTAACCATCACTGTGCCATTATCATGAGTCATCTTAAAGTCTGTCTGGCAGTGAATCATCCGATGTGAAGAGTCGGGTGGATGATGGTTATCACGGTGTTACCCAAGGCACTCAAACCAGCAGCCATTTTGTTTCATTGTCAACGCAGGCCAGCTGTTGTTTTTTTTCCCTTGTTTTCATCATTCCAAATGTTCAGCACTTGACTGTCATGTCCTCACCAGTGTTTCTGAAACACAGGACTGTTAGAGTCAAGCTGCAAGAGCGCATCTCAGTGTCATGAGTCGAGCATGTGTCCAGAGAAATAGAAAAAGGTTTTTTGAAAGATATATATTAAAAATATATAATATGGGTCTTGTGTGGCAGGAACAGATATCTTCTTTGAGTGTAGATAATTTTCCATTTGTTGGTTTTCTGCAGAGATAAGAAACACAGAGATGACGTCAAATTATGAGTAACATATTCAAGATAAGAAGACATGTCATACATGTGTGTCATTCTGAAACATATTTCTGCAACAGAAAAAAAAGAACTTCATGGAAAGTTTTTGAGATGTGTGTTGAGGTTAGAAAATGTGTGTACAAACAAACACTTCTGTTTAGGTAAAAGTGGAAAAATCCCTACAGCTCCTTTAACTTCTCTCTTGTTTTAACAAGCAAACATTTCATCTGGAGCGTTCTCAGCTCACCCTAATTACAGTGTGTCTTTCCACGCTTCAAGAAAGACACACAGAGAGAAGAAGAAGTCAGAAAGAGTTAGATGTATGTTTGTGGGTGTCAGCCCCTCACATGACTTTAATTTTGCCATAATATGTACAAACTGTAACACAAATGCTTTTATTTTGTCATGTAATGGAAGTGTTTGCATTTGCTTTTATCTTGTATGAGCAAAAGTTACTTTCGATGCTGACATGTATCTGTTTATCTTGTTTTTCAAAACTCAAAGTTACAATCCTTAACATTTTAATAAAATGAAGCCCTATGTTTGATATTGCTTGTGGTCTGCAATTTTTATGCAGTAGTATGATTTATGTACATTCAGTAATTACCTCTCGGACTACACCAATCAGGGAGATTTAGATGCCTTGCCTTGCCTTGCCTTGCCTACGTTGAAGAAAAACATTTAAATGTGCTTCTGGAGTATTTTTGGGAGCATTTAAATTTTTCACTGTACTTTTTTTTATTATTATTTAAACTCTTATTTTAAATCACACATAACCCTTTTTTGTTTCTGTGAATTGTGTTTGTAAATGACAGATCCTGATGCACTTTGGACCCAAGTTAAGCTGCGTTTGGTTGCCTACGTGTCAAATCAGAAGTCAGTCCTCCATAACTCTCTAGTCCTGCAGCTGTCTGAGCCAGGACAACACACATAAGCACATATGCATGAAGCAGTGAAATGCACACACGCACACACACACACACACACACACACACACACACACAACCCTCCCACCTGTGCTCGGCTCACAGGCTCTCTAAAAATAAAGATGACTATCAGAAGCCACAACTTCTGGATGAGACTTTTAAAACGAGCAGCAGAGGACTTTACATCTGGTCCCAGATCAGTCCGGAGTGGAAGCCAGAGAATTAATATGCACAGTAGAGCATCCAACAGCTGGTCAATCCAAACTGTAAAACACACTTGCACACACACACACACACACACACACACACACACACTAACACATGGACACACAGATGCAACAAAGCCAGGAGTTCCGGCAGAAGAAAGATCAGTGACAGGCATTTTGATTATAGTATAAACAAAAGGGAGAGTATTGCTTTTTTCCAACTCAAACAGAACAATTCTCTCATTCTGGAAGTTTCATCCTGAGCCAGACACCCACGTCTCAAAATCATGCTCATCAAAATGTACAAATCTGTCCGTTCTGTTCATGTTCGTGTGTGTGTGTGTGTGTGTGTTGCATTCTATATCAAGGTTCTCCTAGTGACAGTACAAAATATCAGGGATACGTTTCATGAAGTGTATGCATGGTGTAAACCCAGGTCAAATCAACCCGTTGTTGTTGTTTTTTGGAAAGAAACTATGTTGGGTGGACAAAATACAAAACACCTTCTACAAGGAACTGCAACCCAATACATCGCCATGAATTACAGCCTCAACTCACATAACATGAAACGTTATACAATTTAACATATTGTCAAGTTTACAATTATTTGTCCATCCCCTACATACCACCCACCATAGAGGTGATGTGGATCAAGAAAAGCTGAATTTTTAAGCTTTCAGAAAACTTAAAAAGAGGCTGCAACTTTACTTTTTGGATGTCATTCTTGATATTTTCTGTGGGTATTTACAAATAGAAGTGACTACACTGCATGCCATTAAACGCATTTATACATACGGTTTTAAATTACACCACACAGAGACACAGACAGACGCACACACACACACACACACAAACACATAAACACACACATGCTGTCTTTGATATGTCTCAGACTCTTTCTAACCTCATCATCTTTCCTAAACTTAGATGTTCTGGTCAGTTTCAGGCCTTGAATTTCTAGCACTTTCTGTGGTGGCCCCTGCAGAGCTGATGATAACAGGCAGAGCCGGCAAAGTGGTAGGTAATAACTACCACGCTGCGTTCAAGGACACTCCGCTACCATGTGGGGCCTTGGCATTTCATCCACAGCACTGAGTGGAGACCTCAACGTCTACTGCTGGAACCACTGGAGGTTTGATAATAACGCAGAGTGGAACACCTGCAGTGTGCACATGGCCGGGGGCTTGCATGTGTGTGTCTGGACAGTGTAATGTATGTATGTTGTCTGTAGTCTTTGTAGTACTACAGTGAATAGCTTGAAACTCTATAAGAATACATTTATGTCTGTTCAAATATCTGTCAGTGTATGTATGTGCATGTCAGTGTTTACCTTGACCTCATCCAGCTGATTAAAAATTGTGTATTCCTTCCAACACAGCAACACACATTCACCTCCACACAGTCTCTGCACCTTGTCACATTTCTGCCCCTTGTTCTTTTTTCATTGAAGAGCTTGTCTTGAATGTTGTCATTCATTTTAATTTGAAAGACTTCCTGGCTGCCTTTTCTTTTTCAAAAATAAAAACTGTAAGTCTTATAAAACTAAAACCAGGAGACGGGGAAGATTAAATCACTGAAACAACATCTGCAAGTGTATACTAATCTGCAGAACACACACACACACACACACACACACACACACACACACACTGCCCAGGTAATTAAAGTTCACTACAAACACACACATAAACACACACCATTACACAGGCCTGTGTGCCTGACCCTAACCCTGGTACACACACCTTCCTAATACCTCACAACTGTTTCCAATCTAAAGGTTCCTGCTAGTCTGGGCCCCGGCAGGGCCTGATTGCACGATACAAGATCCTGAGGAGAGAGGGCAAGGCTGCAGAGAGAGAGAGAGAGAGAGAGAGAGAGAGAGAGAGAGAGAGAGAGAGAGAGAGAGAGAGATGTGCCTCCACTTATTTCTCCCCATTCTCCATTTCTTTCCCTCCTTTCATGCTGTACCTGTGCAGGAATCTGGTGTCTGTTAAACTGGTTAAAAAAACCAGACCCTGTGTGAAGTTGATCCTACAGATTCTGGAGGAAAACATTTGTCTTAAATACATCAGAGGTCTGTCAAACACTAGAGAGTTTAGATTATGATGATGATAATGTGCTGTTAGTTCAGTTTAATCAAAGTGAAACAACAAAAGTGCTTAAAAAAACTTTCTATCAAAGAATGCTCCTAAACCGTTGATTATGTTTAACTTATTGTATTAATTGTGTTCTTTAATGTTCACTGTTGCCATGACTTCAAGAGAGTTTTAAGATGTGTTTGGACAGGCTTTATAGACATTTCTTTTTTTTTTTTACAAACATTTTAATACTTTATCTGACTTTTGAAATGAATATTTACATTATACATCATTTGTTGACATTTTTTATATTGTTATAATTTAATGTGATGCATTTTGTATTGTAATCTTACATGAAATATTTTATACAAGCTATGTATTACGTGCAAATTAACTTTGGTTAGATCTGTTTTTTTACTATTGTTATTTATTATTTTTAAATGACTTTTGACATTGACTTGTTTGCAACAGTTGCACCCTGAATGGAAAAATGATTTGCAAAAACTGACACAGAAGCAACACTTTATCTGGTTACTTACTTTAAGTAATCTGAGCTAAGTAACATTTATTAACCAAGTTTTGTGTAACAAGCTAAACTAACAGCATATTACCTTTTACAAAATAAGTAAAATGTCCTAGAACAGTTTTAGTTTTGTGACTGAAGATTATGGATTCAGTACTAGTTTGAACTAAAAAATATTCACATTCAAATATCAGAATTAGATATATAATTTGTATTCAAATATAACTGATATGATTTTTTCCCCAAATGTTATTATATAACTTAAAGAACAGCTTCGTATATTTGCAAAAAAAAACATAACAATGTTCATTATATATTTTTACACCTAAATGCAAGGCTAAACAAACTTCATAGCTGTAAAGTACTGTATGTAAACACTCAGTTAATGTTAACTTAACAGTTTATCTTTCTATTGAAATTTCAACAGTTTATGCGCAGTCATAAATGTGCTATATAGAACAACTTTGCTTGAAGTTGTTCGGTCTGAATACGATCTGTGATCGAGCCTTTTCATAATAATTTATGCTGCATGTCTCACAATGATTCATAACATAAAATGGTTTGTTTTATCTTTGCTTCCATTTGAACTGGCTACTTTAAGAGGTCTTAACCAGCGCATTTTAAATTCCTGCCTGGGGATTTTATTTGCAATGTGCATTTGCGGGATTTATTTGTTGAACTGAAAGGCTACAAATAATTTACTGAAACATTCTTGAGTCTATTTGGAACATAGAAGGAAAGACACATGTGCTGATGACATGGTGAATACGGAAGTGATGTGCATGTTTGTGTTTGTATGAATTCTGTATGTGTTCATGCTGTGTGCGTGTGTGTGTGTGTGTGTGTGTGTGTGTGTGTGTGTGTGTGTGTGTGTGTGTGTGTGTGTGTGTGTGTGTGTTGTCCATACCTGAGGGGCTGCAGTGGAACATCTTGTTGCACTGGACTAAACTGTAGGAAAGACAAGGGAGAGCAGTGGAGGTGGAAACAATGAAGGGGAACAGTGAGAGGTTTTAGCTGCAAAGATCAAACTCTGAATGTTAATAATGGTGTAGAGATGGAGTGAACCATTATAGAGCATATAGAAACAGCAGGAATGTATGGAAAGGTTTTAGATGAAAAGGTTAGGATCAGCCTAAAAGGGGAAGAAATCAGAGGTCAGAAAATGGGGGCAAACACAGACACAGGCAGCGGGGTGGAGATGTGGAAACGAGAGGGTTTAGGAGAGAAGTTCGATGGGATCCTAGTGGCTGGCGGACATGGCCCAGGCCCCCTCCATCCTCCAGACGGAGAAGGCGTAGCTCAGTCTTTCATGGGCCAGGTAGTTGCAGCTTGCCAGCTTGGCGTCCATCTCGTCGCTCTGCAGCACCTGGTAGAGGAAGTCAATGTAGCGTGAGGCCAGCTTCAGGATCTGGATCTTGCTTAGCTTGTCTGAAGGTAGCGTGGGGATGATTTTGCGTAGCGAGGCAAAGGCATCATTCAGGGACTGAGTGCGTTGACGCTCCCGCACATTGGCGATGACGCGCTGAGAGTGGAGGTCCTCGAATGGTTGATCCAGCCTGGGGCCCAGCGACGTAGGGCCCAACGACACAACTGTCGAAGGGCTTTTCTTCACCTTCTTTGGAACAGACGGCAGCAGGCTGTTGGGGCTGCCGGTGCTGCTCTCCTCTGACTGACAGAGACTGTCCTTCTTGGGGTAAGGTGAACGTTTTCGATTTCCTGTTTGGAGGGTCTTCTTCGATCCTCTTTCCAGTTCCTCTTCGCTTGCCCCTAGACCTCCTTCGGGGGAGTTGGTGCAGGACACCTCTTCTCTCATTGTACCGTCCACCAACAACCTTTTAGCCTTCACTGCAAAGGAAAGACGCTGTTCTTTTTCAAGCGACAACAAACCTGAACTTGACAAGCTTGTTTAACAAAAGTTTTCTCTCTTGACAAAGAAAGTTACGGCTTCTGAAGCTCCATCGGATTGGACGTGGCTGTGGCTGCCCTGTTTCCTGGTTACCTTGTTAAATCTCTCACTTTCACATTCCCCCTCTCAACCTGGCAGACAGAACAACAACAAACCATCTGACAGGCAGGTCCACCTCTGCCTCTTTTATACCCAAACTCTAACCCGAGGCCTACGGGCAGTTCTCTTTGGCTAAGCAGACTTCCAGAGGGCGTGGTCCGGCCTGAGACAGGCAGAGATGCAGGAAGTGTGCGTTAGCTGGGCGGGCGATAGAGGAAGGGGGTAAGTGGCCCTCTCAGCCAATAAGAAGTGCTGTGTCTAATGTTGCAGGGATGTCTGAGGCTTTATGGGTTCCAGATTTGGGGCTGAAGCGTCAGTCCATATGCACCCTCATGTCTGCATTCTTGTTCATCAACTCATTATTAGGACATAAATTAATCTAACCCTTATATTTCTGACAGTCACTGATGCAAACTTTAATATTGACTATTTAATATACAGTTTTTCTATGACCACACATTCTCAACAGCTATTTTTCTTAAACATTAAAGCCATCAATCATGTGCATTGATGCAGCGCTAAAAGTTTTTCACTTTTTCCTCTAACATGGGATGAAAACAAGTGTGAGTTCATACTAACATTTGTCTGCCATGGTTTTTATCATGCTGATAACCAGACACTATAAAAACAAATCCGTTAAACCACAGGTCACAACTTTGAACGAGTCAATGAAAATACTGCAGATTAACGGACTGAAGGAGGATTTATAGGTCAAACAATGCATTTTATGATGTAGACTTTATCTTTATAAATGGTACAAATTATACATTTTGCCATAACAGACTGCAAAGTCCTGCAAACCAAAAGAATTATTTTTCATAAATCTATTCAACTCCAGCAGCTACAGTAGATCTGAGACAAATTGTGAAGTTGTGCAAGCACACATCCTAGAAAGAATTTCATAAAATTAGCTTTTTCCTGACAAATTGTGTGTGTAAACACTGATGTTTACTGAACTACTGAAAACCTCTAAAGACATCTGTTATCTAACACCTAACCAGTGCTTGGTTTAGAATAGTGACGTCAGCTGCTCCTAGTCATCTATATGTTGGGTTGGGGAGGCAGCTCAGACAGGACCCTAAATAACCCCTAACCTTAGTGGCCCAGTGACCTCAGTCTGTAGAGGTGAGAGAGCGCCTAATTGTGCCATCCATGGCCTCTGGGCAGAGCTGACATATGTTCCACCTCCATACCGCGAACCCATCTGGGTCTGCAGCCACTTAGAGACATTTTCTAAACGTCGGCAGTCATGACACAGCAGACAGATTTCAGCAGACAGATCTTGAGAAAATGACAAGACATATAGCTCAGGTTCATGTTTGTTCAATCCTTGTAAAACAACCTACAATTTGAACAAATTGTTACATATTGTGTAAATATGCTTTTGAGATTCAAAACACTTTCCCAACATTGGGTGATTTTATACCTTCAAGCGTCACGACTTGAATGACTCATGTGTGGATCACTGCAAAGAAATCTTGCGGGGAGTTTTCTTGGGTATTTTTTTGATGACAACATACTTAATGGTAGCCGTTATATTTCAACACCTACAAACATTTTTTACAAGAGTTGTTTCATCTTTGATGTTCTAAAACTGTCCATGGATGTTCTATGAAGATGCAGAGACAAGACATTCAGTAACTTGTATAACTCACTTAGTATTGATTCTCAGCAACTAAACCTCATTTCAGTCTTGACACGCTGCTTGACAGCTTTAGCCAACCATTTGGGTGTGATTGCCACGGCATTTAAAGGACCGTGTGCGCTGAGAGCAGTTCAGAGGATTTTTGATGAGCCTCGTGATTGCACTGGTTTACATTTTATTCAGAGAGGGACGTTGAACGGAAAGTAGCTTGATCCCAGTTGGGTTCAATCAACTTGGAAGAAAAAAAAACATCAAAGCAAGGCCATGGACAGAGACAGTGAATTATATGAGGTTGTATTTACATAACAGGCTAAGTTGACTTCAGGATTAACTGGAATTAGAATTGGGTCTTATTGGTTTGAGACAGTGGAGGGATAGGAAAGTCATTGTTGCCGGGGCTAATCTCGGGAGCTGCCGCTTACCTTTAGTGAAAGCGTGGCTCCGTGCCACCATCATGGAAAAAATGAGCTAACAAAGCGAGTAGGCCTACAGGAATGTCATGGCATATAGAAGAACAGAAGGGGAGAGAAAAGAGAGGGAGAATGGGAGAAGAATAAGAAAAGGGGAAAAGAAAAAGAGAAGAAAGGAAAGGGAGAAGGGGGAAAAAAGTGAGGCTGTCCAAACAGAACCAGATGCAGGAGTGTGGAGGCTCGTTTGATCTCTGTCCTCATAGGCTGATTGATGTTGCACATTTCATTTCCTTGTCAGAGTCTTGACATAATGTTTCACTAAACACTCGGGCCCTGCTCTCGTCTTTGTTTTATTTCCACGGGGGTCATAATTAACCCTTTCTGGAGCTGAAAATAGATCATACGCATATCAATATATATATATATATATCAATATATATGGGCTTACACACACACACACACACACACACACACAGTGGTGCTTGGATATCAAAGAAGACCAATGCATTGTCTGTTTCTGTCTCTACAACACATGGTTTGGTCCTGACTGAAATACTGCACTGAAGAGCGGCCATGTTGAAACTTTTGAAGTTCTCCAGGAAAAAAAAAAAAGAAGGAAAACTGTTTCTTTACATCCATAATGCAGTCAATTCAATTACCATCATCCACCAAAAGGTTGAAGCACTGCAATGACGTGCTCAGCTCAGGAGCGCTGCAGTGTGACCAATCATAAATGATGTGTTTGGAAATCCACGCTGGCTTGACAAAAGGAACTAATCATTAAATTCCTCCTCACCTTCACCTCGGGATTTTCTTCACCCTCCTGGATGCCGTTATTGATGTTTGTTCACAGCACACTACACCCTCCTCCACTGCTCCTCCACCCCTTACCCACCCGTCCACGGCTCCATCCCTCCCGAGGAGCCCATGGTGGCACAAAGGCAGACATCTGGGACCCATTTCCCCCCTGGAGAAGCCCTTCCTGTGGGGTATCCACTTAGAGGGGTTCAGGAGGAGCGTGGTGGGGGGACTGGAGGGCTGAAGGTGCATGGTATGTGGGGGATGGTGGTGATGGGACTGGGTGGAGTGAGTGGGGGGGTGCTTGCAAAATGATGAGGACAAGAGGTGTGGATGATAAGCAAATCTAATGCAAAATGTGTAAGGGTGGGAAAAGGTTCAATGGTCAAAGTTTGACCCCCATTGAATCATACCTGCCTTTTCTAGATGATTTCTAGATAAATTAAAGAAATAGTTTAGCAAATTGGGGAATCACACTAATTTACTTTAATTGCCAAAATGATAAGATTGATATCACTCTTTTGATTATTGGTTAAATATGAAGCTGCATAGCTTAGCCTAGCTTAGCATAAAGACTAGAGACAGATGGAAACTGTTGGCCTGGCTCTGTCCTAAGGTGGGCTACAAAACCAGCCTGCCAGTACCTCTTAAACTCAGTAGCTAATTGACAATTTTTTTATCTTGTTCAATCCTCACAAACGTATAGGTAGTCTATATCCTTGACGTTCCACTTTGGGGATTGCTTCGGTATCGCAGGAAATTCCGCTGGATGCATGTCTTTTGCCGATTTCCTCATCCTTCCGCTTTCTTTTTTGTTTGAATTTTAAACTCCGGTGGATTTATGAGGACTACGGTTAATTGCTCCTCAGATTTCTGCAGGGTAAATTCAGACAGCTAGCTAGACTATCTGTCCAATCTGAGTTTTCTCTCGCACGACTATTTTGCAGCTGCTCTGTCCGGTGCTTAGCGCTGCCCAAAGCAATTGCCAATAAACCCAAGCATGTTGCAATGCTCTATGCTCCAATTTATAAAGAGTCTATGCAAAGCGGAGCTTGTAAGAAGGTGCCCACAAAGGAACATAAACATATTTACAGAGAATATATCTTATTAGATATTCTAATTTATATAACTAATAAACCAACATAGGCCCAGAAAATTAGCACCTCATTATGAATGAAATTGCATATGTTGACAAAGTTGGAGCAGTTTTGATTATTTCACATGAGAGATTTCTGTCTGTGTTGTTTTTGTCTGTGGTCCTCTTGGTTCATATGGAAAAAAAGATAAAATAGGCCTACATCTGTGCACAATTCACAGTATTTGAATCAAAATGGCACAGTTGTGGGGCTGTTTGCACATGTTGCCAGGCCACTGTCAATCAAGTCACACTAGACCAATACAGTCCTGATGAAGCAGATCTGCTAGGTTTTTATTTGATAAAATCTTTAAAAATAATAGCTTTTTTTGTTCACGTTTTTGTTATTTGAGTGTTGCTTATTCACTCATGAGAATTGTATGTAAGTTGCATAATAATATGTTTTCAGGGACTTTAAAGTGCTTAGAAATAGAATATACAGTTCCATAACAACGGGTAACCTACATCTGCCTAATGAAGCTCATGTACAATTCAAAGCTCCAGAAGATCAACTAAATTGATCTTGATGTGTTTTGTCAAATATTTATAGGTACCTTTGTTTTTCAAATATAAAAGTGCAATCGTGCATTAAAAACACTTCCCTCCCGCGCTGCGTGCAAGCCTGTATTATTCTTGTTTAGATGTGACTTATCTTCTCGTATTAGGCCGTAATTTATCATAATATTTAGTACTCAAGCTTCCTTCAAATGTCCCTGCTTTCATGTGTAATTTAGCCAATATCCTGCTCTGGCTCTGATTACAGTCTTTAAGTGCTGGGGTTCATCCATGGCACATTACAAACAGTCCCAGTGGAGCTCACAGCTGAGCTGGGGTTACAGCATGCTGGGCTAGTGTACGCTGAGCAGCAGGTTAGGCTGGATAAAGCCTTGTGTGGCTTATTCTGGGACATCCAGGGTAGACGCCGTGTGGGATAGTAAGGAGCAGACATCTATGTGTGTAGTTGAGACAAATTTCAATACCACTCACTAATAAGGCACTCTTTATAAAGGGCTTTTAAGTTGTAAAAGCTTTATAAATCAAAGTTATAATCTATTAATAAGAACAAATGTAGGGTTGTCAGGTTGTGGAAACCTTCTTCCCTTTCCTAATAATTAAGTTATAGCTAAATGTATAGGTAATTATTTAAAAAAATACCTTTTCCAGAAAGTAAATGGTTATATGGTCCAATTAGTCACATCCTGGCAACCCAAAAGTTGTTATTTTTAATGACGTTAACATTCATATAAGGCAGTGATGGAAAACGTCCGACTTGAGTCACTCTCCGGACCCAGGACTCGACTCAGACTCTTGACTCGGATTTGGACTTGGATTTGAATATTGGGGACTCAGCTACGACTCTGAAATAAGGCATTACTAAGTTACTTATTAAAGGTTAACAAAGCCATTAGTTAGTAGAACATAGAGTATAATACCTTTACAAACGGTACCTTATTTAAAAAGTGGAAGCCAAGTTTTTTTAAAGAAATTTGTCAGTGTTTCCACACACTTGGCAAACAAGCAAGTGGTAGATATCACATGAAATGTTTTAGGATTTGAGGCTAGATGTGTGTGGGCATTTGTGTGAGACGGAAGGTTTTCTTGAATGTTGCATCACATCATGTCCTTATGTGCACACAGCAGGTCATATGATCTCCATGTGTATGTGCTAATGTGGTACAAGGGCCACAGAAAAACACAAGAACAGCTGGACAGTAATTTCAATGTGGATGAAAAGGAATCCGATCTTTGCGTTTCTATCAAACTCGTTACCGTACATGACAAATTGCAAAAACACTGCTTTTCAGTTAATAATGCTGACTGATCAGCCAGGCAGAAAGACACTGACGTGATTTAGTACTAGGCTATATGTAGCAAATAGTCACATGAAAAGTAATTTTTTTCGCTGCTGAGTCAGCTATTCAAATTCTGTTTTAGATTCAGTTTCTTTCCAAACACTAAAAAGACTCTCGATGAGTCTGCAAAACAGAGCTGAGCATGTGGTCGCTTAGGTTGGTAAAATCCTGTTTCAGCCTGAACTTCAGAAAGTAGCATATCAAGCCACAAGACTGCTGCTTACAGGGGAACTTTGTACAAAACTTTCTACTACACCTGAATGCTCACAGCAAAATAAAAGTAGCCTATGTGAAAAAAAACCTGTATATTCACACCAATGCAATAGAAAGGCTGTGGATAGAAAAATAAATCAAAATCAGACAATAGTGGATCAAATCTTCTCTTGTTTTGATGGGCTAGGTACAATGAGCTCTCTTCTCAGTTGCCACTACAGTAAATCAGAATATCTTATTGTAAGGGCAATTGAACACCTTTAGACTATCTCCGAGCTTGGCTTCTTGTTCTAAAACCAAAAAACCACCCCACAAATCAATTTGAACATCATGTCTTCAGATAAGGAGCCTGTCAGGGAGTCAAACAATCTCACACTTCAAATACTGGTTACTGGAAGCAGTGTCACCAAGGATCTCCGGGATTAGGCACTATCACGCATCCACTCCTGTCCAACTCACAGAAAAGCACTGCCTGCAAGGTAGAGAGGAATGCTATGTTTCTACAACAGAGCTATTGCATTAGAAACATCAACAGGGCCAGCTTCAAAGGGGTAGTGCCTTCACATTGAATCAATCCTCACTTCCATTAGATTAGATGAATTCACCAAAGTTACATTGTGCTAACGTTTCTTTATGGGTTCTCAAATCCCTCGCTCTGGTTCTGGTTCCCCCTGTGAAGCCACTTCAAACAGCCTCTGCCATGGCATATCCCTTTGTGCTCTAAAACAGCAAATATGTGTCTCTCTAAAATGTTTCAGATGCGAGCTCGCAGTGGTCCCAGAGGCACAGACAGCATCGCACACAGAAAACTCAGATTCAGAGGAGGGATAAAAACTAAGGTAGGGCATGTGCTGTTAACAGGCAGGTCTGCAGGGAGAGTTTGAATGACTGATGAGTGATGAGAGAAGCTGATAAATATAATACAGAGACAAAGAAAGGAAAAGAAAAAGCAGATAGTGTGGGAGAAATCCTGCAGCAGTAAATCAGAGTGGTAATAAGGAGAGGCGGGAGGGGAGGGGGGCTGCAAAGGTCTGGAAACATGTGTTTCAGTTTGTAAATAAAACAGTAAATTGCTATGGATATTGCTTAAATATCTGTGGGCTTTTGTACCTCACTTTGCGGAAGTTCCTCGGAAATCATTCTGGGACTGCCTTCTTAAAATGCCAAAGCGGATTCTTAATGTCAAAGAGGCCATCTGGTTCTCGACCAATTCAAGATGTTTGCTTTTCATTTAGCGTTTTTCCTCCTGACGCTTCTTTTTTTAGATCAAATGCTTCATTTTTTGTATCATTTATACCAATGGTTGGATTTCACAATCAAACAGCCAGCACATATCACAGACATGAGTCAGCTGTGAATCCCTGTTCAACTTTTGGTGGAAAGTAACTAAGTACTATTACTCAAGTACAATTTTGAGGTAGGCTACTTGTACTTTATTTGCATTCTATGCTACTTTGTACCTCTACCACACTACATATCAAAAGGAAATATTAAATGTTGTTACTCCTTTAGGTTTATCAGACAAATATATACTTTAACAATCACCATTTTACAGGCTACAGAACATACGATCAACCTGAAACATATGATGCATTGAACTTTCTAATAGTATATAAAGTAGTTAAAATGCCAACATTAAAATGCTGCTTTTACACCAGTAATAATAATCCAGCATTATAATATATATTTTGCCACCTAAGAAGTGTTTTTCCCTGCGATAGCCTACTTTTTATACATTTAGTTTCTAATACACTTGTACTTAAACTAAAGTAATATTCTGAATGCATGACTTTAACTTTAATACAGATTTTAATAGTATGATATTGCTGAAGAATGCAATACTTCTTTCATTACTGCCATAAATAAATTACAGACCACACTAAAAGGGTCAGATACAAATGATCCATTACAAACAAAATTCCTGTATTCACAATTTAACTTAAGCAGAAGTACTGTAAGCAAAAGTACTGTATAGAAGTATTACCAATATAATCTAGCCTAAAGAAGGTATCAAAAGTAAAAGGTCTCATCATGCAGAATGGCCCCTGTCAGTGTTGTAACATTATGTATGTCATGATTATGTATGAATTAATATGTAAGCAGTAAGTTAATGTTGTAGTTGGTCAAGAAACCTAATTTTAAATACTTTACGCTGTTGGGTAGTTTTATCCATGTTTTGGATGCCAAATATAAATCTGAAAACAGTAACTAAAGCTGTCAAATAAATGTAGAGGGGCAAAAAGTAAACCAACTCCCTCTGAGATGTTATGGTGTAAAATGTATAACAAAAATATCCACATAAAATACATGTTCCTTATACATGTACCTTTAGATCTGTCAGCGAGTATAAACAGGTCTGAGAGGAGACGGGTGGATGCTTGTAAATAACCAGTATGTTTGTGTCCATTTCAGATACTTGAATTCGGCCATCATCTGCTGTAAAGGTGTGCACGTGTGCAATACAAGGGAATCATTTCAGGTTGTTCGTTACAGAATTTGATTCAGCTGCTGTTGCTCTTTAGTATACAGGATGTTTAGGATGGTTGTGTTATTTGAATGTATAAACCTTTTGTTTCCAGTCTCACCACACTCTGCCAGACTGCCAGTCAACACTTGAAACAACTTCCTTCCTTGATTTGGGTAGAAAGGAGTCCCATAATTGAATAAAACGAGACCCTTCCCTCTCTTTACATACCACACAAACACACACACACACACACTCACACAGACATACACACACACACACGTTTTACAGGCTGGTGTATAAACTTAATAGGACGCATTTGGTTCCAAAGCCCCCAGCTTGCTCAGTGGAAAGTGAGCCGGATTGTTTTTCAGTTTCTTAATGTCGAAGTTTATAACGGCCAGATAAAAAATGTTGCCATGGTGATTTAACCACAACATCGCAATTACCTTGATGCAATGAGACTCTTGGGGCTTACAAACAAACCAGTGTAATGCAATTAACATATAAGTACCACCAAAAATGTCCTTAAAACACAGTGGAAGGATGCAGGAAAGCAACAAAGTGAGTGAAATAATGATAGTGGCTTCTTAAGGATCAAAGTTACCGAAACTTCTAGTAAATAATGAAACACCAAGCCACATTCACTTTCCTTTACACTTAGTTTTTCCTTACCGGCTGCGGGATTCAAGAGACACATTTCTCCACCAGATATAGTCCAGAAAACTATTACTTAATAAGTTATAACGCATCAAACACTGATATGATTGCATGACATATTTCAGTCACATATTTTTCATATCAACTTCAAAGTTCTTCTATCAGGCGGCTGCCTTAACAAAATCATATACTTAAAATTCTCGGAACCCACCCCCCAAACCTTCCCTTTGAGGGGTAAAATAAAAATGCGGATGGATGGAATAATTGCCCGACTTCAAAGTGCAGATTATAGTCTTGCATTTGCTGTTGTGATTGCAATGCTGTGCTTTTTTTTTTCTTCATAAATGTGGCTTGGGTGGGTGGGAAAAGTGGTTCATTCCTCTCATGGCGCAAATCCCACTCTAATGCCCAGCACTGACCCTCCTGACCCAGGCTTAGCAGGAAGAAGGATGTGTAGCACCTTCAATCTGCCTGTGACATTTTCTCATGTTATACGAAAATAACAAGGCTTATAAAGAAAATAATAAATTTACTTTCTGCTGCAGTTAATTCCTTTGCAAACTACAAAGAAATTAAATGTTTTGGAGAAATTGAAACTGTGAAATACACATTCCTTAAAAAACTCCTTAAAAACCAAAAAGAGGACACAAGAGGAGGAACAGTCATCAGCCTGACATGTCTATTTCCAGATTTTGTTGTGGAGACGTTGATGCACAGGGAATGTCAAAAAACATATTTTATTAACTTGACTCTCAGACACATTCTTATACAAATACACACTCTTACATTCAATCACCTGATACATGTGGCTACGCAATGCCATTCTTCATTTCTAACACGATAATGTGAAGAAATAAAAGAAATGCAGCAAAATAATCTCATTAAGCTACAATATGTCATAAATGGTTCAGATGAGGACAATGCTATGTAAAGCAACATGCATATCACATTAGTACTGTCCCTACTGTCACACATTAAAGCCATAACTGAGTGCCAATTTCTCACTTGCCCTTACTTTTGTTACACTGATAAAAAATACAATACAAAGTCTTTACATTAAAATGCCCCTTTATGACTCACAAATATATCAAACCAGGACATGTGGTGCTTATTACATGAATGCATTCATGTGGATGCTGCAGGATTTTAGGTGACCTGCCCCCTGTAAGACCACGACACACTCTGTTAAAGCGGTGCTTTGATGTAAATCATGTATTCACCATTGGATGGATGCATTGGGATGTGCAGATTTTAACATCTGACCGCTGTATGTGCAACTCTTCATCATTCATAGAACAACAAAAAAATATATAATAATACGAAGATGTAAGTCGGGTCAAGCACACACATCCTGTACATAGTGTGAACAGTTGGAAGGACAGCACCATCTAGTGGCTACAGCATGAAAATACAATAGTCACTGGTTATATTAATTCCCTTCACTGAGTCATGAAAAACAATGATATTTTATATTTAGTCAATAGTGAATATGCATGACTAAGGAGGGTGCTGAGGAAGTGAAAATGAAAAATCTATCATAAGATCATATAAAATAGGGCTTCATTTATCTGTAAAGTGGCAAAGTCAGCAACAAATCCTGCACACACAAAAAAAGGAGGTGGTCATCCACAACTCAAAAGTATTTCAACTTCTTCTCTGATTTCGCTTTAAATGTCCTTCATCACCTTTGGATTCTCAGGCTGGGAAGCCAGTACAGCAAGTGTACTCCAAAGTCTGTGTGGTCACTGCGGGATGTTTTTGCCCTTAGAAGTCACTGAGGATGCTGATATCAGCAAACTCTTTGCGGTAGCGGTGAGCAGCCAAGACAAGCAGGAAGGACCATTTCAGGCTCATGAAGCTCCACACACAGGACAGGTAGAGACTTTGAGGGTCAGTCAGGGCTGTGGGAGGGAGACACAGACCATGGCCATTAATCAGCTGCTAGAACAGCCTCCACATTTTTGCACAGGCTTTTCACAAGATGTTGGAACATGGCTGCAGGGATTTGCTCCCATTCAGCCACAAGTGCATCAGTGAGGTTGGCCACTGATGTTGGGTAATAAGGCCTGGGCATACACTTTAAAAATTACACTCAAGAAAGCTTTAAAGACCCAACAGGAGTAAAAAAAAAAGAAGTTCTTCCCAAAAAAACACAAATTAGACACATTTATCAAGCGACTTAATCATACTTACTGCGAAATGAGTAACCTTTGAGAGCAAGTGATCTCATGTAGCCGTCATGATGTCGTCATGGCGGTCAGTTTTTTTTCTCCCCGTTTTGTGTGCCTTGTCTGTTTCCCATCATGGTTTCCCCCCCCTCCTGTGCTATCTGTGAGCTGTGGCCACGGCTTAGCTGGCAGTGGGCGCCAGGTGAAGCTCATTGCCCAATCATCCTGCTGCAGTACTTAAGGCCGGCTCGGTGAGCCACTTTTCACCAGATTGTGCAGTCTACTAGAGTGGTATAGTGGGACTCCTGGCTCCCTGTGTTTCTGATGTTCTGTCTTGTTGCAGCCTGCTTTGCTTACTCATGCTTCCTGTTTGCCTGCCTGCCTGCCTGCTTCCCCGCTCACTCAATGCTGATTACTAGGATTGGATTCAGCCTCAAATTGTTTGTTGGACTCCTCACCACTTGGTCAGTATCACTAAGTCACTAGGCACGCTCTGGAGAGCACAACGCACCCCTCACTCACCACTGGATTGCCTCGACACCCCTAAGGATTCACTGTGATGTTTAACATTAAAATTGTGTGTGTGTCTGTCTGTCTGTCCGTCCCCCTCTTCAGGTTATTGTAGGCACAGTTTATTATGCAACTTCATTTTATACAACATGTAGTAGGTTGTCCCTGCTCTATTTCTCTTTCAGTTAAGGGGTCCTAGGTTTAAAAATGGTTGAAGACCCCTTATCTAGAGTATCAATTAATGTGAAATTAGGGATAAAATAAAATCAGCTGAAATGAAAACAAAAAGAAACCCGAGCAGGAAAGAAATAAAGGAAATCAAAAGTAAAAGAAAGGAATCATAAGGAGAATGTAGTACCACATTGACAAGTGCATACAATGAAAAGGTTTGAAAAGTGAAAAAAAAAATCAATTCCAGCTTTATTCATGTTTGAACACCTCAAATGTAAATGTTAAAATCACATGAAAATAGGTTATACTACCTTATTTCTAAATTATACAGATTATCATTCACATGTCTCAGAAGGTGGGGGGTTAAATTTGTTTCTGTACTGCAGCCATCAAGGACACCTCTGAAGCTTTCTTAAAAGGTCCCATATTGTTACAAATAAAGCAGGTTGAGGAGCTATTTAAATACTTTGAAAATATCAAAATGCTCAATAAAATTTGTCACAGTTCAAAGATAAACTATGTATATACTGTATGTCAGGGTGCAAGGCCTCTCATTTCACAGTTATTGTTTTTGTATTATTGCTCTGGTTTTAAGCAATGGCTTGCACACAGCCTATATTCAGAAACTCTTCTGAATAGAGAGAGAGAGAGAGAGAGAGAGAGAGAGAGAGGCGCTACAGTGCTGTTACATCCATTCCCTGGCTGCTATGGCGGTGCAGAGACTCAAAGTGCAGATGAGAAAGACCCAGAAATGCTGACCAATCAGAGCAGTCCGGGCTTTTTTGGGAGGGAGGCAACTAAAACAGTGTGTTTCAGACAGAGGGTAAATACAGGTATATATAGACAGACAGTATGAGAAAAACAATGTATATTCTAAACATTAAAGTATATAAACATGTCGAAACCTAAAATACAAGTATGAACCTGAAAATTTGCACAAAATGGGACCTTTAAATTTAAGAGCATTTTTTACTTGTAATCAATGTGATAAATGGCTTTTATTCCTAAGTTTGAGAGTAGAAATAAAAGTGACTTAAAGTTACTTATGTCCCTTTTAGCAGTTTGATAATGCAGACCAAACCAAGAAAAAAGTATAAAAAACAGATTTTTCAATTTAGTAGCTTTGAGGAATAAAAATGATCTGTAAGTTGCATTTGGCGTAGAGGATGGGCGTTCTGACAACTGGAGAAACTTGCTCCACAAATTTCCCTCAGGGCTGTCAAAGGTCATTCTGGGAATTGTAGGAAATCTTCACATGACGTAAACTTGTGGATCCAGAGTGGAGACACCAAACTCCATCAGGACTTAGTCATCTGACTCAACAGGTTATCCAGCTTCTTTCAGTTGTCATTTTATTTGTCGTTCATGATGCATCTTTTAGTATCTTGGATTATAGTGATTATTTACATTATTGTAAGCTTCAGGGTGCAATATGTAATACTGACAGCTAGTGTTTAAAATAGTTACCGCAGTACAAATTCAAAATACTGGAGAGAGTCGTCTCCTCTCTCTTGGCTGAAAATAACACCGTTGTCGGTTACGGTTGCTGAAAGGGCTACACGTTGTAAACAGCCGTTAATCCCGTTAATTTGTTTGCTGCTTTCAGGGCTGTACTAATGTTGCAGCTGTAGCGAGCTGGGTTTATGTTTTTACAGGTAAATCTGGCAACCCGGCCTGGCCTTCAAACTGGGTAGTTGATAACAACACACAGTCACGGAACGGAAATTTCAAAAGGAGAAAATACAGGCATTAGCATTGTCAAAAAAGATAGTCTTTCATCTTAGCATGTTTTCTTAATATCTAATGATGTAATGGGGTCATTTTTGATGTATTACAGTAAATGTATTACATATTGGGCCTTTAAATGCTGAAATAGAGAAGTAAACTGATAAATGTAACAACAGCATTTTGTGTTTAATCTTTTTTGTGAAAGACCAAAACCTTTCAATTACGTATTGAAATTTACACTTACATGTTGTTTGTTGGGTCAGTTAGTTATGTGCAATTAGTGTGACGAAATACAACTGATTATACCATACCACAGTGCATAAACACATTTGGTGAAGACCAGCATGCACATAAATTATGTGAGACAGGAAATTGATTTAGAAGTACTTACACTCCTTGTTGGTGATGGCAATAGATAGGAAAGTGATGAAGGCCACGACTGCTAACAGAGAAAAGAAGACCCCGATTAAGAAGAAGAACTTGAGGCCCTTCAGCCAGGTCCTCCAGTAGTCCTGCAGGTACATGACGTGAGTGATCAGGGTCCAAAGTGCCAGCACACCTGAGGGACAAACACAATGCTGTTTAAACCTAATAATCACAAATTTAACTAAATATATATTCTAATATTCTAAAATGTCTTAAGCACACTAGTGGAACCATCTAAATCTAAATTCTGATGGTATGTGTGTAAAGTATACAATGGGCTGCAACATGCAAAACCATTTTAACACTCTCACATCTGATGTTAACTGCTCATATGTAACAGCCATTGACCTGAGTTTGTGGTTTGAAGAATGAGTATGCATTTTCAGACACATCATGACACAGCATTATGCCGATTGTTAAGTTAAACCTTATCTTAACTTCTGTTGTCATGTTTCCCTTTTTTTTTTTTTTTTTTTACAGGCAGTGATGTGAATCAAAGCCACATGTAACAGTAATCCCAACTCTCACGTCTGAAACCGTAACAGAAGGAACTAGCCGCATCAATCTGACAGCATCTTCAGCATGTGATTCTAGTGAAAGTCGGGTGCACATAGTCGAATGCAGAGTGAACACACATTTTAGAATACTGTGATGATAGACATATAAATGCATCATGTGTAATTTTGTTGGGTGGGAATATTATGTCAGTCATCAAAGCAGCTTGCAGCAAGTTCCCATTTGGAAAATGCAGATTCAGGGAGTGTGTCCACATCTCAGATACCAGTAATATTTTATACTGGTGCCAATTTGTGCAAGGGAATGCAATTAAGTGCGTGTATGCAGGTCACTAATCTTAGTTGTGTGAAAGTATGAGGACAATGCTACACTTCTAGGAATCAATTAGAAAAGAGCACAGTCAAGTCGATTTGATCTTTTGGAACATGTGTTATGGTTTAACTACCACTAAAATTAATCACAGTTCAAAGGTTATAGGTATGGACTGGCAAATAAACAGTGGCTCAAAGTTCAGCACCATGGAAACAACACTTAAAATAACCAATTGCTTAATTGTGCAAAAAGCCAACAAGTCTCCTTTTTTGGGTAGAACAGGATCAAATGTCCCCTAAACGCCAAGCTGAAACATGTCAGTTAAAATAAACGTCTGCTGCAGATTATACTGTCCTGATTTAAAAAATATTAATTTGACTTGACTGTTGATCAGTTGATCTCTACTCTTCAGCAACTGTGATATCTGTCTAATATCGGCTCATTTCACAATCCGTAGGTTAAGTAACTGACACCTTCAGCCCGAGGAAGAGGTCACATGGTGTTTCAGCTGAAGGCTGGAATAACAACGTGCACATGACTTGTGGAGACCTGTGGTTTACCATAACACACGCTAAAAGGAAAATGCATTGTTGTTACAGACGAACACAATGTTTACCTGCCAGTCCTCCCATGGCTGCAGTCCACGGCTGTTTGAACGCGATGTTCCACACCAAGAAAGCAGAAAACCCCATGAGCATACCAAACGCTGCATAGCCGATACCAATATATGTTTTATTAACAGCCATTTTCACAAAACAAATGCTGTTGTAAGCAGGGACAAAGGCTCGACGAGAAAAGAAAAGAAAAACGAGTGTGTGAGTTTGTCAGTGTGTGTGTTTGAGAGAGAGAGCTGGTAATTTCAAAACTGCATCCGGTTGCTCTGCAAACGGGCGTTAGAGGACCAAACGTGACAGTGTGTGCTGCTGACTAATGATTGTTGTCACTCACACACACACACGCGCCCGCGCGCGTGGGATAGCGTTTCTGATGAGAATTGTCTTTTTTTTTCTGTCCAGCTGCACACACAAAAAATGTTTCAGTCTACGTCATCTGATTCAAACCGGACAACCCTGCAACTACCTCATATAGTGACTGAACGCAGCGCCCCCTTCAGGAGCAGAGGACATATAAAGACATGTCAACTACCCGCATGGAACAGGAACCCTGAGTAGAGAATACTAGAGTATTTACGATTAGTGACAGATTTAAAGCTATAGTGCGTAACTATTATATATTACCTCCGTTACATTCAAGCCATTGCCAAATGAGATGATACAAAAGCTAATCAAGCCCATCAGCTCAACAAAACTCTGTATTTGTCAGTATGGCTATGTTTACTAAATGTAGTCCAGCGATATTCCAGTGGAGAAGCTTGAGTGATGCATTGAGGACATAACAATATAATTACCTCTTTGAAGAGTCCATTAGGTTAGGTCCAGTAAGGTTTTTTTAAGCCCCTGTGTCCTTGATTTGATGGGATCAACGCTACTATATCTGTGTTGAGGAGGGATGGGAGTGGTGCGCAATCACCGAAGGCTTGCATCATGTGGGTGGATGCACCAACAGTGTTACTGTCATCATTTAGAATTTGTCATGGACGTGACAGAAACTACGGACTACAACTTTAATGTGGTTAGATGCAAGAATTTTGATTTGTGAACATTCAAACTTGCTTAACAACTTTAAGTTGTGCTCTGTTTCAAAACTACGTTAACTTTATCCCTGGATTAAGCACTTATTTTGCTTTGGAAGTCAATTACATTTTTAATTTTAAGCTGTGGTACTTGTACTTTGAAATATGACTTAACAAAACAATAAAACACTAAAAAATGCATCATTTGATGAAGAAAATGTGTTCGCTGATGGAATTGTGCAGTTAAATGGGCCCTTTTATGCTTTTTTTATATTCTGTCATATCAAAGTTACAATGTGGGATGTTTATATTAAACGTGGCAACAACGCAGTGATCTAGTGTAAAAGTAATCCCTGTGAACAAAAACCTTTTGTTTCAGACCGTTCTGAAAACTCTGCTTCCAATAGTTTTTTCTACGCTCAGCTCAAACTGAGGCAGTTTGTGACAGATTTTTGTTTGGTCAACTGCTCCAGGCACATTAACTGCAGTGTTTACACTACACTGCTACATGCTAATGTTAGGGAAAGCTGTAATCACGGTTGCAGACTTCAATTTTGGGTCATATTCCTGCTGGAACACGTCCAGTTGTAAAGGTTTTGTTTCAGATGCCTTTGGGGTTTTAACGGTAGAAAGTGGGCCATACCCTGTAACAATTATTCCACCAACTGCAATCAAGGACAGTCAATACAGATGTGGAAGTGTGGGGGTGGCGCTACAGTGGAGCATTTGAGACTACGTTCACAAGTGGGTGGCTATTTTCAAACGGACATTTCATACTCTCCGGTTTCAACATCGTGCACACCTGTAAGTTTTCAGAAAGGTGTTCAGTTGCATCCATGTATACATGCCCTCAAGAGCATGCCAAACCTGTAGATGGCAGTGTAACAAGAAGCTCAAGCCCATGTTAGCCAATCAGAATCCTGAAAATAGCAACAGCAGCAACGAATCACTTCCTCGGCTGCCTAAACCTCCCTTTGTCTCAGTTTACATGCAAACAAAGATTTCAAAAATCTCCACGCTGGCCGGAGTTTTTAGAAGACTCGTTTTCCGAGGCAAATTCTCCGTTTGCATGTAAACAAAGGGAAATGTCTTGGTTTTTCAAAAATAACAATGTACGTGTAAACAGGGCCTTAGATGGGGGGTAAATACAGGTGCAGCAAAATAAAGTTTTCTAAACATTAAAGCATGTAAACATGTTTTTTAATAGAAAACCAAAATACAGGTATGAACCTAAACATGAGCATAATAGGTTCCCTTTAAACATTTTAAATGCCGGTAGTTGAAATACTGAAACAAAAGTTTTAGTTGAAGTAGGAATACAAATACTGAAAGGTTAAAAGGAAAGAATAAAGCTCTGAGTTAAGTTTAAGTGTCAGCTGAAGTGAAAGTGCTGAAAGGAGTTGAAATGTCAGGTGAAACTAATGCATTGTCCTGAAATATTTAGTGCATTTTAAGTAAATAACTGAAAATTATGTCTGTTACAGTTGATTGCGGTGTTGTGTAGTCACTTAAAGCAGTTGCAGTAAATAGTGTAAATTGTAAAAGTTAGAGGAGCACACATTCAAATATTCAGCTTGAAGTCATGTACTGTTTCCAAACTGCAGTAACATTTACCATTTATTGTGCTTGCTAGTCTCTTGAAATTCCCCATATGTGTCAACATTTGAAGCATTAATGCTTCGACTAACATGAAAATGCTTTGTTGACAAATCGACAAGAAAAAAAACAATCTGCAACAAGAAAAAAATGCCAAATATACCCTTGTTCCAGCTTCTCAAAAGTATAGATTTGCTGGTTTTCTAAGTCTAAGTAGGATATTAAACAGTATACCATCAGACATAATCCATGTGAGCTTGGCCTCTGGAAAACTGAGGTAAATATGTTTCACCATTTTCTGACCTATGGACTAAATGATTAATATAATAATCAAGTAAATAAACAGCAGATTAACATAAAAGTAATAGTAAAAAAAAAAAATCTTTACAGTAGGTGCAGCCCTAGAACAGGGCACCTTTGGAGTGTAGCAAGAGTGGTAAACATGTCAAATATAACACAACTTCAGTTTCAAATTGCATTTGGTATGTGTAATTTCAAAGTAAAAGAAAATAAAAAGTTCCAAAAATGTAACAAAACATTAGGGGTCAAAAAAGATCACATTCATGTAGTTTACAATCTCTTAAAACTTACAACTAAGGACCTGAGGGGAACAGCAAGTAGAGCATGACAGCAGTGTGATGATGCTCAAGCAGCTGTTAGCTCACTTAAAGCAGATGTGGCAGGTAGAATTGGAAAAAGAAATCATCCAACTTCTTCTTCATGACCTTGATAATAACCAAGTCTCTGTAGATGCGTTGAACCAGTATGTCATTTCTGGAGAACACCATCAGATCACACCACTCCATGCCCGTCACCATCATCTCTCCTTGGATGTGCCAATAGTGCGAGTGGCTCCTCTTCAGTTGCAAGACTCCATCCTGGCAGGACAGGAACCCACAGTCGATGAAGCTTGGAAACCTGACGCATTTGACATGCACCAGCCCAAAACTGTGTTTCTCCTTGGGGTCGTACACCAACCCGTCAGGCAGCGCCCCCAGCCATGGAGCATTCGGATGCACAACCAAACCGCAGGGGGACCAGTTGACACACAAATGGTTACAATATTCCCGAAGTGCCTCAGCCTTCATTTGCTTTTCTTTCTGTGTCGTCTTGCACATGGACAAATCTTTCTGCATCTTGAGCATCAGAAGCTCCGCATTGCCCCATCCTGGTTTAAGTTTGCAGATATCCCTAAAATGACTGGTCAAGCGCAGCTTACGCAGCTCATTTACTGCCTCCTCGCATACACGTGTGGAGTGCTCCAGACAGCGTGCTGCCTCCCAGGTGATTTGCATGACTTCCATATGTTCATGCTCTTTGGCATTGAGGTTAGGAGAACCCAAGATTGGCTCCAGTTTGTGATCACTCAGGGGAAGCAGCGGTCGAGGGGGAGCATTGTCATGAGTCTTGTAATCCTGACCTGATGGCACAGGGAACTGGTAGGACAGGGGGGAACCTTTAGGGACTTTGCCAAAAGCACAGTCCACTAATTCCACATTCTCCGTGAGGCCCATTTTGGTTATCAGAGGTTTCTTGTCATCTGGAAAATCCTTGAAGGCGTCTGTGAGCCTTGCCAAAAAGGACTTGCAGTCAGTTGGGGCAGGAATGAAACATTGTTGGGGCACCATCCTGTATGAAGCAGGTTAACACCATTTGCTATGAAATACAAATTAAACAACAACAAATAAAATTGCAGTCATTTAGCAGTTCGACATTCTTACCTTGGTAATTCGAGCATGGTTTTCTGCAGGGACCTCTTTTTCTTCCATTTTTTTATTTTTTTTAAATCAAGAAAAGAAAAACTCGTTATTTCACAAGTCAACTGTTTAAAATAAAACAGGCTTGCAATTTAAACAAGGACATCTTCGGACAGAGAAACTCTATCCATCTTTTGTGGCAGTCCCATTTGAAGATTTTGGTTGGTTTAAAGGTCCAATGACATGGTGCTTTTTGGATGCTTTTATATAGACCTTAGTGGTCCCCTAATACTGCATCTGAAGTCTCTTTCCCGAAATTCAGCCTTGGTGCCAAATTACAGCCACCAGAGCCAGTCCTACAATGAGCTTTACTTAGGCTGTGCTACTTCTGTGTCTGTAGCTTTAAATGTTATTGAGGAGAGAAGGGAGGGCAAGGTGGAGGCTGGGGGTGTGGCCTTGACCAACTGCCATGCTTTGCTTGTTTTCAAGCCATGATGTCTCTCTCTTTCTCATGGGCAGGCCAAATTCTCTGGGCGGGCAAAGCAGAGAAAGGGGAGGTAACCTTCCCCCTTATGACATAAGAGGGAGAGATTCCAGATCGACCCATCTAAGCTTTCATTTTCTCAAAGGCAGAGCAGGATATCCATCACTCTGTTTACACCTACTGCCATTTCTAGCCACTGGGGGACCATAGGCAGGCTGGGGGAACTCATATTAAATGTTAAAAAACCTTAATGTGAAATTCCATGTCATGGGACCTTTAATGTACACATTGAAACAAGGGAATAGTTTGAGGAAAAAAACTCAAGTTATCCCGAGTCAGTTTCAATGAAGAGGCAAATCCTGATTTCCAAATTCAAATTTAAAAAATGTAACTTGCTAAATTTATAACAAGTGGTTGGCTAATTGACAAACTGTGGGGTTTAATGGTTGTGACACACCAACCCGATCATCGTGCGTCTGGCGAGGTCAGTGACTCAAGTCTGTATGATGTGTTCCGTGCCGTCATCCATCCAGAGCGGTCCGGAGGAGCCTAACATGCTCAGTCGGAAGGCAGGCATTGCCGGCAGTCGGACTTAAAACAACCAATCTGATTGGTGGAGTGCAAACCCGTAAACCAGGAGCGGGATGAGCGGGACTAGTCTCTCAAAATCTGACAAAAATCTTTTAAACTGACCTTTGTCAATCTGAAATGAAGACGGATTCAGCAACTGCACAGCCTATCTCTCGCTTAAAATGTTTTCAGTTTCGGTGAGTAAAATATATTAAAATAAGAGATTGTATTCTGAACAAGCCGCCATGACTGTCTGGCTTTGAATTTCCGGAGAAACCAGACCCACGTGATGAGTTTGTCCAATCAGCTGCCGGTATTAATTTTTGGGCAACAATACAGATTAGCGCTGTTGTTATGGAGAAATATTAAGTCTCGTTGCTTTGGTGTGTTCCGAGGCACTTTTTTGACCAACTCGGGGAGACTGATCAGTCCAATTGCCTTTTCTGCCGACAGTCAGCCGTCTGGTTGGTGTGTCAGTTCCTTAAGCGTGATCTCTAGAAGCTCTATTATTAAACACTGAAAACATCAGCTTTAAACCCCACTCAATTTATAGTAATAGAAACAGGAAAAAAGCAACTGTTTGCATTTGTGTGGTATGTTAGCAGCAACTATGCTGTACTTGTGTGCTTGTAAATTAATACTTTTAGGCATTGACTGATCACTTACTTAGTTGCTTAATCATTTCAGCACTAACATGAACTGAATAGTTAAGCCAAACCTTCGCTCTGTACCCAAGCTGGTCAGGGAGCATTGTAATTGTGTTTCTGATAAAAGCTTAATGACATAATTTTTGCTTTAATCTAAAAAATGTATGCTCCAGTAGGCTCAACCTTTAATAAATGCAATGACAAAGTGATCTAAAATCAAGGATGTGGCGGTATTTAATGACTGACTGGTGACACGGATGTAAGAAATGGCTTTTTGAATAAATAAAGCTTCTCCAGCCCGTCAGATCTATGGGGTGTAGGGCATTAAAACAAGCTTACCATTAATCTTTCCCTTGACTTTATATCACTTGAGTTTTCTTCGCTCCAAGATAGCTTTGGGAAATCTGTAAGTCTCTCTGAGTCCAATTCAAAACAGTCCTCATCTTCACCAGCTGAGAGAGTGTCTGGAGAATCGGGGTTGTACTCGATCACTTTTACGTGGAGTGAGTTGGCGATGCAGAGCATTCTTGCATCTTCTTCTTCTTCTGGGTCATTTTTCACACAATCTGGGGCAATAAAGTGTTCAGCTTCACCCAGCCCATGCTGTTTCTCTGTTTCCCAACTTATGTCATATTCAATTTCCTCTTCTTTGGGTGTTTTAGACAACTGCTCTGATTTTTCCATGTCCGCCCTAGTGTTGATGTCAGGGGGCTGCTCTCTGACATCTGTTGTTGCTCCAGTGTATTGGCTACTAACATCTATTGTGGGAGAAAAAAAAAGGAAAACATCCATATTTAATAACTATAACGTTACATCTGATGCTACACTTTGGTTGTAAAAAAAATTATACAGCCACAGTAGTGGCCCCTTGAATCTGTATTTTGCTATTTTCATTGTTATTGTCTATATTTTTTCTTTGATCATACCGATATCTTTTATTGCGCTCAGGTGCGAGACTAGGCATAAAATACAACATGTAAATAGGTATATGAACGTACGTATGCTATGCTATATTGCTAGAGCAACAAAAGCTAAGTTAGCTCATTGTCAAGCTTATGCAAAGACACACTGCTGCAACCTACTTCAACAAAGAAGGTGACATTATATAATGTCACCTTCTAGTATCTCACGTTATTCAGTTCAGAGATTATCTAAAGTGACAAACCTATCCTCGGTAACTTTATCTCGGGGTTGATGACCATGTGCAGTACATTCCTCAGGCGTTTGTTTTCCTCGTAGTACGCCTCCACAATAGTTTCAATCTCTCCAAATATCTCCACAGCCACGGTAGTAAATCGTTCAGTTAAAAATCCCCGAAGATTCTGTAGTTTGGTGTTCGACATCTTGAACACGTAGCTAGCTATGTACTTATTAGTGTTAGATTAAAATATTTTGAGTTTGAGGAATGTAAACGAAGCGCGCGGAACCTCAAAAAACTCAAATCAACCGGAACATGAAAAAAAAAAGACTTCCGTTGGGAAACGCCTTCTTCTTTAAAAACGTTTGGCATTCAATTTGTTACATTAGCGCCCTCATAATGACGTTTGTCAGTGGATGTGTTCTTGTCTATGATGTGTACCTTATATAATTTAGCATTAATTTAGTCTCGCATTGCCAGCCCTATCTCCGCAGTCAGACCTATCTCTCCACAGCGCTGTAGACTAGCTAGACATCAATCAATACAAGTCAATATAACCATTTCCATCAGTTATGGGGGGCTTCCATAACCATATCATATTGCTAGGTTACTAATAAGCCACACTGGCTAGTAGAATCATTCTACTAGCCAATGTGGCTAATGTTGAGTATTAAAAGTTAAAATGTATGACGGAGCAAGGTTAAAAAAATTGCATACCTGTGTCACCCATTCTCCCCCCTCATTACCACTGACTGTAAAGAATTGAAGAGGTCAATTCTGGCATTTAACATTTAACACCTGGAGGAGGCCGCTTGTCTCCTACCCCCTAGAGTCTTAGTCTAGGCTAAGACAATACAATGTTGATTCAACTGTATTCATGTCAGAGGTTCACATTTACATGATAGACCCTTTTTGGATCTGTAACCACAAACGACCCCCAAAGGGGCAGAGTTTACCAGCATGTTAACTCTCATTGGACAGCAAAGGTGTGCTCGGCATGTTGTCATGACAACAACGGACCAATGAGAAGGGATTTGAATGCACCAGGTGAAAAGGAACAGCCCCCAGGTGCACGGCATAAATGAGTGCGATTTATGGATATTCGGGGCTGTTTACATGTGACTCCGTCAGGGGAAGCGCGGATCCAGTCCGCTGTCAGCTGCAGTGTTTGTGTTTGTATTTGTCTTTGTCTCTGTCTCATCATCCTCATCATTCTGTTGTATTAAACCTTTTTCTTAAATTCTCAATTCGACCCTCGAGCCTCCTTCCTCAGAGATCCAACAGAACACGACGTTAGTCTGAAAATTCTAACACTAATTAACATTCCGAATGTAAAAACCTGTTATTGTAGTATACAGGAAAAATAATATACTAGGAATTCAACATAAAACAATGATAGCAATAAATATATTGCCTATAACATTTTAAGTAATATAAGAATAACCATACAGTTGATTGTTGGCATTTTAATAGTAATTATGACAAATATAAAAAGCATTAATCAACTATCAGTTTCATATATATATATATATATATATATATATATATATATATATATATATATATATATATATATATATATGGCACAAAGCTCCCGTTCCACCACATCCCAAAGATGCTCTATTCTGTTGAGATCTGGTTCATTGTCATGTTCAAGAAACCAATTTGAAATTATTCGAGCTTTGTGACATGGTGCATGATCCTGCTGGAAGTAGCCATCAGAGGATGGGTACATGGTGGCCATAAAGGGATGGACATGGTCAGAAACAATGGTCAGGTAGGCCGTAGCATTTAAATTATGTCCAATTGGCACTAAGGGGCCTAAAGTGTGCCAAGAAACCATCCCCCACACCATTACACCACCAGCAGCAGCCTGCACAGTGGTAACAAGGCATGATGGATCCGTGTTCTCATTCTTTTTACGCCAAATTCTGACTCCACCATCTGAATATCTCAACAGAACTCCAGACTCATCAGACCAGGCAACATTTTTCCAGTTTTCAACTGTCCAATTTTGGTGAGCGCTTGCAAATTGTAGCCTCTTTTTCCTATTTGTAGTGGGGATGAGTGGTACCGGTGGGGTCTTCTGCTGTTGTAGCCCATCCGCCTCAAGGTTGTGCGTGTTGTGGCTTCACAAATGCTTTGCTGCATACCTCGGTTGTAACGAGTGGTTATTTTAGTCAAAGTTGCTCTTCTATCAGCTTGAATCAATCGGCCCATTCTCCTCTGACCTCTAGCATCAACAAGGCATTTTCGCCACACGACTGCCGCATACTGGATGTTTTTCCCTTTTCACACCATTCTTTGTAAACCCACAGAAATGTGTCAATGTGTTTCCTTTTATTTTCATGACTATTTACATTGTAGATTCTCACTGACAGCATCAAAACTACGAATGAACACATATGGAATTATGTTTTTCTTAACAAAAAAGTGTAAATAACTGAAAACATGTCTTATCTTTCTTCAAAGTAGCCACCCTTGGCTCTGATTACTGCTTTGCACACTCTTGGCATTCTCTTGATGAGCTTCAAGTGGTAGTCACCTGAAATGGTTTCCCAACAGTCTTGAAGGAGTTCCTAGAGATGCTCAGCTCTTGTTGGCCCTTTTGCCTTCACTCTGCGTTCCAGCTCTCCCCAAACCATCTTGATTGGGTTCAGGTCCGGTGACAGTGGAGGAGCAGCACTCCATCACTCTCCTTCTTGGTAAAACAGCCCTTACACTGCCTAGAGGTGTGTTTGGGGTCATTGTTCTGTTGAAAATTAAATGGTGGTCCAACTAAACGCAAACCGCATGGGATGGCATGCTGCTGCAGGATGCTGTGGTAGCCATGCTGGTTCAGTAAGCCTTTCATTTTGAATAAATCCCCAACAGTGTCACCAGCAAAGTACCCCCACACCATCACACCTCCTCCTCCATGCTTCACGGTGGGAACCAGGCATGTAGAATCCATCCGTTCACCTTTTCTGCGTTGCACAAAGACACGGCGGTTGGAACCATCCATCCATCCATCTTCATCCGCTTATCCGGTATCGGGTCGCGGGGGCAGCAGCTCCAGTAGGGGACCCCAAACTTCCCTTTCCCGAGCCACATCAACCAGCTCCGACTGGGGGATCCCGAGGCACTCCCAGGCCAGGTTGGAGATATAATCTCTCCACCTAGTCCTGGGTCTTCCCCGAGGCCTCCTCCCAGCTGGACGTGCCTGGAACACCTCCCTAGGGAGGCGCCCAGGAGGCATCCTCACCAGATGCCCAAACCACCTCAACTTGCTCCTTTCGACGCGAAGGAGCAGCGGCTCTACTCCAAGCACCTCTCGGGTGACTGAGCTTCTCACCCTATCTCTAAGGAAGACGCCAGCCACCCTCCTGAGGAAACCCATTTGCCGCTTGTACCCTCGATCTCGTTCTTTTGGTCATGACCCAGCCTTCATGACATTAGGTGAGGGTAGGAACGAAAATTGCCCAGTAGATCGAGAGCTTTGCCTTCTGGCTTAGCTCCCTTTTCGTCACAAAGATCTCAAATTTGGACTCATCAGACCAAAGCACACATTTCCACTGGTCTAATGTCCATTCCTTGTGCTTCTTGGCCTAAACAAATCTCTTCTGCCTGTTGCCTCTCCTTAGCAGTGGTTTCCTAGCTGCTATTTGACCATGAAGACCTGATTCGCACTCAATTTGTCTCCTCTTAACACTAGAGATGTGTCTGCTGCTAGAACTCTGTGTGGTATTCATCTGGTCTCTAATCTGAGCTGCTGTTAATTTGCGATTTGTGAGACTGGTGACTTGCATGAATTTATCCTCAGCAGCAGAGCTGACTCTTGGTCTTCCTTTCCTGGGGCGGTCCTCATGTGAGCCAGTTGCGTTGTAGCGCTTGATGGTTTTTGCGCCTGCACTTGGGGACACATTCAAAGTTTTCACAATTTTCCGGACTGACTGACCTTCATTTCTTAAAGTAATGATGGCCACTCGTTTCCCTTTACTTAGCTGATTGGTTCTAGCCATAATATGAATTCTAACAGTAGGGCTGTCAGCTGTGTATCAACCTGACTTCTGCACATCACAACTGATGGTCCCACCCCATTAATAAGGCAAGAAATTCAACTAATTAACCCTGACAAGGCACATCTGTGAAGTGAAAAACATTTCAGGTGACTACCTCATGAAGCTCACTGAGAGAACACCAAGGGTTTGCAGCCCTATCAAAAAAGCAAAAGGGTCGCTATTTTGAAGAAACTAGAATATAAAACCTGTTTTCAGTTGTTTCACACTTTTTTAAGTACATAATTCCATATGTGTGTGGAGAGAAATGTATTAGTAGGCTGCAGTTGTTTTCCCATGCATTACAAATATCGCATTTTTCAGTAATTTTATTTCCATATTGGGAACATAATTACTGACAACATGTTTTATGTTTGATCATGTTGTTATGCCAGTGGATTATAGAGATGAGGTTTTAGGAAGAAATCACAATCTGATATGCCGTGGTCATTCCAAGAGTTGTAAGGGATACCCACGACACGCAACACACCAAAAGTGGGCGGTAATGCACCATTGAGTATCACTAGCTACCATAACTATGAAGAAGAAGAAGATGTAGAAAAAGAAGAGGGGGGCAGGCAGCTTCTGACAGTGAACCGCTCCCCCATCAGTCAACAGACATTATCGGACACCTCGGTGTAAATACAATAGTAACGTCTAATATTCACGGGGGATACGTTTAACAACTTTGAGCCGATTAGTTGGTTCCCGCCCGCATTAGTGCTACGTTATCGTTGGTGATGATGGCAAATTGAGTAAACAACACTGTTGCTTCGAGTTTTAGCATAACGTCAAGTTAGCTAGCTATCACGCTAGGAATATAGCAAGCAGAAGCTAGCTAAATAAGTTTAACCTCAGTGTTTACGGTCGCGTCGAGTAGCCAGTTGCTCTAGTCTGTCACGTTATCGACACACAACCAGGTGGCCGGTACTTGTAAAGATGGGTGACATAAACCCATCGACATCCAATGCATTTCAGTCAGAGGTAAGAGTAACGTTAACTGTTTTACATTGAGTAGTCTGCAGACATGGCTAACGACGTTAGCAAACGTCAGTTGATCGAGGTTGTCACCACACTGTAACGTTAGCAGCTGCTGGTTAGTTAGCGTTAGCTTACTGTGCTAATGTTGTCATAATGTTAGCTGTAGGGGCAGAAAATAAATTAGACATGCTAAGCATTCAGACAAGCTTAGTTCAAACTGCCAACTTTGTGTTAAAGAATAGCTACGTAATTGTTACTTTAGGTGGTGCTTACTAAGACTGTTGACGTTAAAGCTAGCTTAACGATTCATCGAAAAGAAAACATCATTGCGATGCATGCTAACATTAACGTTGGCTCACTAGCGTTAAGCATTGTATTCACACTATATGCTTTATCGTCTGTTGGATAACACTGATTCTTTTGAATCTCTGACTTATCGACAGTCTTTAACTAGAATGTATTAATTACTTCATAGTTTTGTTTTGCTAGTTAAACTCCACCGAAACTATCCAGCAGCTAGCTTCTTGGCATTATCGTTAGTTACTTATTTGCTGTCTATTGCTAGCCGACCTAGCGAATTAGCTGTCGTTTATAGTTTGTCTGTGGGGGTTGGTGGCTTGGAGGTTTTACGGATGAGTCCAGAAAGAAATGTGTCCATGTGAATAATTAACCGCCTGCATATGTTTGTCATCACGTATTTTTTTATTAATTTTTGTTAAATGTTACGTCGCATCGAACCGACGCCGTTTGCTGAGTAACGTTATGGTAGTGTGCCAATCACTTGTCGCTAATGTCAGCGCCATGTCGGGATGTGTAACGTTAGGTTTAATGCTAATGTTCCTTTTGACGGGGCTGTGTTTCAGGGTTTCAGTCCGCCATACCGGAGGAGGACAGTAGAGGATTTCAACAAGTTTTGCACTTTCGTCTTGGCCTATGCCGGTTACATCCCATACCCCCAAGAGGTGAGCTACTGTGCTACACAGTAATGTTACGTGCACTGCATTTACATTAAAAGTTATAGTTTTAAATGCACTTGTTTTATTCAACTACATTTACGTGACATACCTAATTTACCTCTGGGGACTGCTGTATTGAGCACAACACACATTACTGCATGTTTCATGTAAAAGTCAAATGGTATGAATCATGATTTGTTTGTTTTTTATAGCTTAGAATTGATTATTTTTTTCTCACAAAGTGTTGATTGCATGTTTATTGCACACATGAACCGTAACAAAACAAATTGTCAGTACCAAAGAGGCTTTTTTGGCACCTGTAGCACTTTGCGCATCACCACAAGTGCTTGCAAGCACTTTAAAACCTATTTTATACAGTCTGTTTAAAACTCACAGAAGAAAGTAGCAGCATTTGTGATGCAGTCGGCGCGTAAAATTAAACGAGAGTCAAAGTCATAAAAAACAAACTTGCCTAACTCTATGATGGTTTAAAGTGCCAGGTATCCTTGCTACTGCAAATACAGCTCAATTGTTGTCACGTCAGAATGAGAGCTCATAGAGATCTCAATTGCAAGTGGAAAAATGTAATCTACATATTGCAGGCCACCATTCAGTCATTAAAATGTACATTAGCTTTGCCTGCCATCTGATTACTGGTCACTTTTTGGAACACATTAATAACACCACTGCTGTTGCATTGTTAGACAATGGAAATGGAATTTATAACCAAAGACAGCCAAATCTTCATAACCTGAAACTGTTGTGAAATGTTTTTTTAAAGCATTTAAACAGTCTAAAGGAAATGTTAAATTATAGTGTGGTTAAAACTCACTATTTACCGAAGTTGTCTGTTGTGTACTTTTGCTAGCTTGTGTTATGGGATGAACGTGAGACGCTAGATGCAAACAAGTCCGTCATGTTCAAGTTTGTCCACTTTCTTGTTTGTAAAACAAAATCCTTTTGAACAGTAAATGTTCACAGTAAAAGACAAGCGTTTTTGGTTGTAATTCGAAGCCATTCCACACACACACACACACACACACACACACACACACACACACACACACACACACTCTAAGCTGATGCAGTATATCATGTTAATTATTGGAACAAATGCAACGCATTCATCTTATTGTTGAGTGGATGGATCTGTTAATCACCAGCTTCATCCCCGGATTTGAGTTTGCACTCACTGACCCTATGTTCTCCTATGTTGCAGGACTCTCCACTGCGCAGTAGTTCCAGTCCTCCCAACAGTACAGGCAGCACCGCTGACAGTGATGGCTGGACTCCGGGACCCCCGACCTCTTGCCCGCAGCGCCCTCCCAAGGTCCCCCAGGACAGGAGCAGGAAACGTCAACAACCAGGAGCCACGCTGCCCAGTCACGCAAAAGATGTGAGTTGAATGACGTCCCGTCATTAGCCTTATATGTTCACCTTCATCCGTTTTGACATGCATGCTCTTTTTTTTTTTTTTATTTTTATTTTTTTTCCCTGTTCTGCAGTACACAATCACCAACCTGCACCCAGATGACCGCAGGAAAGGTGACAAGCTGAAGAAGAAGAAAAGGAGAAAGGAGAGGGAGCATTTCATTGGTGAGGAAAGCCAGGTTCAGCAGGCCCACTCATCGGTCCTGGAGCTGCAGCACCCCATTTCCTTTGGTGGCCGAACGATCAAAGAAGAGCCTGAAGATGATTTCTGCATTCCACTCCACCCCCAGCACCTGCCTAACCCAGCCCTGTGCAAGGAGGAGCCCAAGGAGGAGCGTCGAAACTGGGATGGTCAAGACCTTGAAGAAGGGATAGTAAAGGTTCAGAAGGTGGAGGGCCTTTCAGGAAACAGAACAGTGTTCCGCCAAGGGAAACAGGTGGTGTTCAGAGACGAAGATGGATCAGGCGAGGATGAGGACATCATGGTAGACTCCGGTAAGGTTTTCTTTTGGTGCAAATATTACATAGTTACAAGTTTTACAAAATGACCACGCTTAGCTCAGCTTATGCTCTCCCCTGTCTTTTCAGATGACGACTCGTGGGACCTGGTGACGTGTTTCTGCATGAAGCCTTTTGCGGGCCGGGCCATGATCGAGTGTAACCAGTGTAACACCTGGATCCATCTGTCGTGTGCTAAGATCCGCAAGAGCCACGTGCCAGAGACATATGTGTGCCAGAGCTGCCGAGAGTCCCGCGGAACCGCAGATGCCCGCCGTTCCCACCGCTCACGCATAGGCCCACGCAAGCATCTGCTTGACTGACCCCAGGCTGAACTCTGACCCCTTTCCACTCCTGCTTCCCCTCCACCTGCTGGACTGTCCCTTCCTCCAATTCAAGTCATGCACCCTTCAGTCTCTGTCCCTTATGGTCAGCCATGAACCCACATTTTCTATAAACACATTGATGGACCTATCCCAAGCCCTTATCCCATTTGAAAACAATTTGAGTGCTATTTTAGATTTACTAAGGTTTGTTCCTGCTTCCCTACAGACCCTGTGCGTAAGGCAATCACTGAATGGATGTCCGTTTGTGGATGATATTAGCATAGCAGCAAACCTCTACCATTGGGACTTGGTGTCTCATGAACACTGGAAACCTTTGAACTGCCATATAGAGAGAATACCCTCACAACTGCCACCCACTATGGTGCATGCTGTGATTTGTGGGAAAGACAGTTTGCACTTTTCTGACTTTTTTAAAAAGAATCCATATGACTGTTCTGTCATAGACAGGTACATCTTTCTGACTAAACTGGATTTGATTTCTTTTAGATTCCCCTATTAATGTTACACAATAACTGTTCAAAATGAGAAAAATAGTTAAGACTTGCGTTAATTGCTTCAGATGGTGCTATAGTATTAAGCTGAGGTATAATCCAATAGAACAAAGATGTAGGATCATAGACAAGAGACTCCATCTGCTTCATGTGTTTGTTCTGTTCTGTTCTGTTTTGTTATTTAAGACATTGTGAAAGAATATCATTGAGGCTTGAAGCCTGTACAACTGAACCAAGCGCTTGTTCCTCTCCCTTCTACTTCACAAACTGTCTTCCAGCCTCGGCTACGCTTCTAAATCAAGACATTACTTGGCCACACACAAAGCTTTCATACTATTAGCTTTTCAAAAGTGTTGAAACAGTGTTCTTATTTAACCAGAATATGTTTTCTGGTGAGTTTTCTCTCTTCGTAATAAATAACTATTATTTCACAGTTTTGAAAAAGCCAGATAATACACTCAGACAGATTCCGATGAGTTTTCAGTAAAGGCGTTTTCTGTTGCCTCTGGTCAGTGTTTTTGCTGCATTTTATGACAGAGGTATCGTTATTACCGTATTTGCCAAACCGTTAATTTAAATTCACCTTTGTTTTCAACCGTTACATGCTCATGAGTTTTCAGAGACAAGTACATTGACGGAAGGCAACTCATATGGCCGTCCTGTTTTAAGTATCAAAAAGCTATCTTTACTGGAATAGTGTTAGAAAGATTCTGTCCAAGAGTCCATTTGAAATTAAGCATGCAAGTTTGTGTTTGTTTGAATGGGTAAAACTGTAAGGGTGCAGGCAAAGCATGTCCTGGTTTGGCTCTACTAAGCTTCATGGTTTTTGGCCTTTTGTAAGATGGAGTAAATGGATATCTGCAAAGTGCCATGGGCAGGGTCTGTTTGTTTGTTTTTGTGTGTCTCTGAAGGGTCAGATCAGAAGAACAGCTCTTGGTCTCTTATCACCTCTCACTAATGTTTTCACAGCAGTATTTGTTTACTTCCATATGCAGCGGCTTGTTTTGTAGGGAACGTTTTCCTTGCTGGAAATTTGATTTTAAGCATTAGTATTCATGTGCCATCTGCTGTTTCTGATTATATAAAAGCCATACTGTAGTGACAGATTCTAGACTCAGAACATTTATCTTAGTCGAGGATGGGATTTTACAAAGCAGAGTCAACGACTTGGCTAGGGAATGACTAACACATAATGAATGTATAGTATGTAAAGAAGAAAATCTCTGCACTTGTCTTCTGGTATTTACAAATGTTGGTAAACTAGTTCGTACCCAACATTTGCCAGATCTTTAAAAAAAACAAAAAAAAACAACCATCCGTTTTGGGGTGTTAAGATGTTTCAAGACCCAAAATAGTTTTCAGTTTCTCAGACACATTCATGTCTCAAAAACCTGAAGAGACTTCTTCAGGCACAAATTTCTAATTTTAATCTGCGTCTTTAAGACATCAGTGTAATTAACAATGCTCGTTTATTCTGATCTTGGATAATCCTATCCCCTTATTGAGAAAGCGTTGTCTGTACTGTGGTGCAAACTGTTTCTGTGAAACTATTGTAAACTATTGTAAATAAAGAGTTACCATTTTAACTTGTTGCCTTTTCCCTTAATATCACATGCCTTGTTTTTTTTTAACTGGATGGTACATCTGCAATGCTCTTGAAATTAAACAAGACTCTGATCGCTTCATATTTATTGTAGTCTTAACAGGACAGAGAGAACACAGGCTCCTCAACCATACAGTCAATTCACATACCAATGTGGGTCAGTTGTGATGATGGGCTGGAGTGTAACAGCAGGGAGCAGTCTAGAGCAGCGGTGACCAGCTGAGCTGTCAAAGTACTTCACAGCACACTTTAAACAAATGAGAGAATACAAATCCTACAAACAGAATCTGTGCAAAATGGCTGCTGTTATAGCGACCCCAACACAAGCGTTTTGCATCTCCCTGAAGAGACTGACTTCCTTTCAACTAAATACCAAAACATATCCATCTTAATTAGGGTTGGGCGGGAACACGGTATCAGTTTCATTACCGCCATTAAAATACCGCAATGCACTTATATAGGAGACAAGGACTAATATTTATTTAATGCCTAAAAATGCTTATGTGTGGTTGTCATGTGACAATGGGAAAATGGAGGAAAGATGGCAAGTTGCGCACCGAGTGACCTGTCTCAAAGAACACGAGTTCTGCAATTTGGCAGCATTTCAGGTTCCGACCTAATGAGAAGGGAGCGGTGTTTCAGTATTAGTGTTTGCTATTCATTTTCTGAACAGTGTAGGCACAAGCAAACAGTTGAGCCTTACGGTATAATTTTGAATTAATTACAGTAATACCGTAAACCGCAGTAAAATAGGGAGGTTTGTTGGTATCAAAATTTGGATACCACCCAACTCTAATCTTAATGCTTACTGTTCTGAGCCTATACACGCCTTTAGGTCTTGCAGGTCAATCACAGCAATGAAGGAAAAAAAAAAGTCAACCGGACTAGTCGTAACTTCTTAGATGTAAACCCTGGAGTTCAGTAAAACTGTACAGCTTTAATTAGGTTTCAGCACCACTTACGATATGCTTTATGGTTTAAATACTTAACATTTTGTGCAAAACATTCCCTTGTATTCAATAAAATACCATCGATATCTTATAGTAGTGGTTTTGATAGTGTTTTCAGGGATTCCCCATAGCCTATGACATGGTCTCCCAACAAACTTGCTCTTTTGGCATTTCCCTTTGTAGTCAGTGTCAATCCATACATAGGAGTTTCTAGTTGTAATGTTAATTTAATTAAATGTGCATTTACTATTAAAAACGTTGGGACTATTGTGCAATAGAAGAAACATAGGCAGACCCAGAAAGCCATCATTAATTTCAATCAGGCTCCCAGTCTGGCAGAGTTAATAACATCAGCATGCTCTTCTGACCACTGTCGCACTTGTTGCTTGCTCTGGAGGGAAATATTAGAACTGTTGGGTCCTTGTAAATTATAGAGTGTGGTCTAGACCTACTCTATCTGTAAAGTGTCTCGAGATAACTTGTTATGAATTGATACTATAAATAAAATAGAACTGAACTGAACAGCACATCTGTATCTGAACAGAAAGTGCATCATAGCACATTAAATTTCCCCGTGTCAACCTCACTACTCTGATAAGAAAAACATATTATTAGTTATTGTATGGATTATCACCTCAATGACAGCCAAGTGGCACGCATTGTTTTAACATTATATACCATATATAAGAATTGACATGACATTGGCAGACAAATCTGAAAGAAAAAATAAAGAGGGACAGAGGACGTCAAATTAAAATATATGGCACTGGACTGGTGTACAAACTGAACAAAGTCAAATAAATTAATGCAGCCGTGTACATGTGCCATAATCCGTAGAATAGTTTCAGTGTGGCTCAGAACTTTACTTATGAAACGCATTGTAATGAATTCTGTTTTGGGCTGCAACTGCACAGCAACAATCAATAAACATATTGAATCGAAGTGAAGTGAAACTTCTGCCTTTAAATTGCAAGAGAATTCAAGCATTTCCCTCCTTGGTTTGATAACTACCATCAAAGGGCATCTCTAGCACTTTCCCTCTCTGTACAATCCCTCCTCCAATTTCCATATCCCAACCCTCACAGATGCAAGTTTTTGAGCACCAGTTTACACCTGAGCAGCAGACATGTCACTAAAAGGCATAATACATTAGGATGGGACATTTCAACAAGTAAACAATAACATGAGTTACGAAATCAGTCCTCAGTCCAGCCTCAGGGTCACTGAGACATGATCCTGCATAGTGTTACTCTAACTATTTGCACGAGTTAGTGAAATTACTGGTATGTTATAACATTATTAGATTCAAACCTACCAGGGTGATACACATACACGACAAAGACGACAATGATATGGAGTCAAATTACAGCACAGCTTATATAATTGACGTATCAAAACAGCTGTGCTGTCATTTTACATCCATAAATGTATTTTGCACTTTTAGCTCATCATTAACAGAAATGGTCACCACGTCCGCAGTGAACATCAGTACCCGCTATGTAGTGCATATATAAAACTAAGTTCAGTGCCCGTGTCTGATCTCCTGCAGCACGCAGATATTTGAGCAGCCCTGTCAGGTGTAGCAGGCTAGAGACACAAACGGTAACATCTTGTAGAAACTCTGATCTGACTCCTGTATTCTGCTGAACCTTGGAGATGGGCCACAGGAGGAGGAGGAGGAACTCGATAAACAGATTTACTAATAACATGTTAAAGAGGACCAGAGGAGAGAAACAGACTCGTTGTTGTGTCCTCGTCATTCTTGGGTTCTTCTGTTTACACAAGGTCTGTTTTGTTTGTTTTTTGTCCTCTGGTGTGTACAACAGTGGTGGGTTCCTAGGACTCAGACTCAATTCTGTGAGCTGAAAAAGAAAAGAAACATAATTTGGATGCATGCATATAGTGTCGTAGTGTGCAGCTATAGTATAAGAAAACTGGGTCTTTAGGGTAAATTGGCTGCATACTGACATTGCTTGGGTATCCGTAGCGACTCAGTGTCTGCAGAGATGACCTGATGCATGACACCTCTGAACTGGTACAGTAATTTGAGACTCTTCTCCTCTCCTACACAGGGGTCGTAGAAGCCCGGCAACCCTGCCTGCCCGCAGAGAAGCAATTCATATGCATGCATATACAGATTTGTGGACTAACAAACGGACAGACTGACATTTAAACACACAAACCTTAGAGGCCTCGGTGAGGATGAGTTTGGAGTCCTTGACCAGGCACTGCAGAGGCACAGTAACATCGATGACCTTTGCTTTCTCCTGTTTCTGGCTGGTGTCTGACACAAACTTTCCATACCAGGCATTCAGGATGATCAGACCTAGACAGTAACATACATGGTGTAGTGCTTTACTTAGGGGGAGGATACACAGTATATGAATTATGATGCTCAGTTTAAAAAAATAGAGAGCAGTACTGACAGACTGGAACAATACACAGGATATGACAGACACAAGGAGTGCACAACTGTAAGTGTTATTGTGTAAATTCCTAAATTCCTACTATAGCTCTGGAAACACAGAATGTCAGCTACGTCAAGCTGTGGCATGGCAACAGCAGTCCTGCTACTATGTTAGCTTGATATCATTACTGCTAACAATTTATACCTATTTTTCTTGGACAGAGTATCTAGAAGGTGCTGTGAACACATCCCATAGAGTGACTCTTCAAATATTTACATACACCGTCTACACAAATATAACAGGAAATCCATTAGCACACTGGAAGTATAGTCTTGATTTATACCACACTTTGGTATTCTGTGCACAGACTTACAAGGTTAAAACATTGCAGCATGGAGATGGGCTACATCTTCATCATTTGCTTCACAGCAGAAGATGAAGAAAGTCACACTTAGAAAAACACAGTCCTGGAGCTACATGTATCACGGAGTTAATGCAAGCATGAAAAAAAGTGTTTGAATTACACATCTGTCTGTCTGTCTGTCTGTGTCTGTGTGTGTGTGTGTGTGTGTGTGTGTGTGTTTCCTAACCCATCTTGGATTCTTCCGCTTCTTTGATTCTCTTCACAGACTCCTGCATCAGCAGAACCTGAAAAGGAGCCAAGGGAGAAAGAAGAGGAGGAGGAGAAGAACAAAATAGAACAGAATATGAGAGAGGACAAGATCAGAGAGATCTGATCCTTAAAACAATGATCAATGATCCCCCCACACACAACAAATAACTGTTTTCATGCGAGTGTGACTACTCACAGCAGACTCTGCCTCGTGCTTCTTCTTGGCAATGTCTGTGGCCGAGCTCTTCCTCTGCAGCTCCAGATCTCTGAGAAGCACAAAGCGGACATCGAAAATCACCCACTGGGATTTCCTATCCCTCATACATGCAAATAAATATGTTACAAAAAGGCAACGCTTAAAGGTGCACTATGAGTTCCTACATGATTTCAGCGTAATTTCATTTTTGTCTCAAATTGTAGGCATCTCTCCTTGATCTGCTCTGCCTGCCCCCTGAATACAGTGTAAAAAAGTGTCTCGGGAGACAACACAGGGCTCGTAAATGTCAAACACTAGAGAGACAGCCTGTGCACCAGAATAAAACAAACCACTCCAGCCAATCACCGACAAGATGGTTGGGGGAAGGGGTGGGGGTTAGTGACACACCAACCCGATTATTGGCCGTTGGACAGTCTGGCAAGGTCGGTGACTCAAGTCTGTTTGGTGTGTTCCGTGTCGTCGTCAGTGGAGGAGCCGTCGGCTTGAATTTTGGCCGATTTGACATTGGAAGACTGGCAGACGGACTCAATAACTAATCTGTTTGGCGGAGTGCTAACCCGGCAATGACAAGTAGAATGAGTGCAACAAACGGCTCTCAAAATCTGACAAATATCTTTTAAATTGACCTTTGTCAATCTGAAATAAAGACAGATTTAGCAACTACATGGCCTATTTCTTACTTAAAATGTTTTCAGAAACATGTTTCGGTGAACTATTTTCGTAAAATACGAGATTGTATTCCGTACGAGCCACCATTACGGTCGGTTTTGAAATTCCGGAGAAGCCAGACCCACACGTGTGTGTCCAATCAGCTGCCGGTTTTCATTTTTTGGACGACAATACAGATTAGTGCCGTCTGCTGTTGTGGAGTCGTATTACATCTCGCACATGTGCAGAACGTACTCAAGTCTGCATCGCTTCGGTGTGTTCAGAGGCACTTTTTTGACCAACTCGGGCATAGATATACAGTATATACTGACATTTGCAACTCAGGGAGGGAGTCAGTACGACTGCCGTTTCTGCTGACAGCTGGCCGATGGGTTGGTGTGTCAGAGCCTTTAGTCAGTTAGTCACGACAGTTATGGAAACATGGGAGGAGGGGCGAGCATGCTCTGTTTTGTTTGAAATTTACTTGGAACATCAACAGAAGTGACCATGCAGGAACTCAAAGTGCACTTAGTAGTTCAAACGTTAAAAAATAAAGATTTTGGAGCGCCTGGATATCTCAGTTGGTAGAGTGGGCACCCATATATAGAGGTTTACTCCTTGACGCAGCGGCCCAGGGTTCGACTCTGACTTGTGGCCCTTTGCTGCATGTCATTTCCCCTCTCTATGTCCTTTCTTGTCTTCAGCTGTCCTATCAAAATAAAAGCCTAAAATGTCCCAAAAAAAAGTAATCTTATAAAAAAATAAAAAAATAAAGATTTTGTAAAAGGTAAGCAGATCACTGTCAAATTCTGGCAAGGTGAGATGCTGACTGAGTGTCAGAGGTTATGAGGACAGGAGATGTACTGACTGCTCTTTCTGTGCTTGTGTATATGGGATGATGATCAGTCTGTGGATGGCCATGTAGACCAGCAGGGGTCCCACAGTGGCGTAGAAGACAGCACTGGGCAGCAGCTGATCTGTTAGGTGGACAGGAAACAGGTACGTCTGACTGGCACGCGCCAACCTGCACGGAAACACCAGGACAAACATGCACACACATTAGATAACAATACATGTAGATAAGGACCCACAAGAGAATGAGATCATATTTTGGGGTGGCCAGTACTTGATCTTGAGTGTGACTCCCTGAGGGACCCCAATGCTGACAGTGGCTGACAAGACACTGTGTCGACTGATCTTCCTCTCTGCTCCATATTCCACCACAGTACCAAACCAGCCTGTCCTGTGGAGAGGCCCACACAAACAAACAGAGACCATTAGGGTACAACTTAGAGATTCAAACTGTTGAGCTAATGGTCTCCGGTTTTCTTTTTACAACTTCTAAAAAATTGTCTAAAAAAATGTCTTGTTATATTTCCTTTGACATCAATGTCCGTATTTATGAATGTTTTATGTATTTATGAATTTGAACTTAGGTGCCCAAAATGGCTTGGGTGCTGCACCTAAGCCTTATTATCGTAGATAAAACGCTGCTAAAAGTTCCTTCACTAATGATCACAAAACATATTTTTGGTCCTGACATTACTAGGATTTGAAAAGACAAACTGCTTTCTTGTAATTACAAAATACTTTTTTATTAAAAGCTTATATCACAATAATTTCACAATTGCCTTGCAATAACAAGAAAATGTAATTAAAAAACACTTTAAATCCTTCTAGACACTTCACACACACACAAGGAATAATTTAATACCAGGCAGAAAAGCAATGTTTTCGGCTGTGTTAAATTGCTTTGACAAGGAAATTCCATCTGCTAATCAATAGATTATTAGTTTTTCTTAGTCTATGTTTTGCACACCGCCTGTCCGTTAAACCAACTCATTTATAGAAAATAAGTCCTTTAAGACAGGATAAGCAAACAGACGTACTTCACAGAGCCTTTCACTTTGGTCTGGTCCTCATCCTGGAACTTGTACTGGTAGCTCATCATGAGGTAGGACTGAGGCACACCCAGCTGGAAGTGGTGGGGTTAGGAGAGAAGTAATACAGGATGCATATAGTGAAAAAAAAAATCTAATGTGTCTCTTGCATTTGTGTGTACCTGCAGAGCCAGAGTAAAGTGGCTGCTCTTTGTGTCTCGGACCAGGCTGGTGGTCATTGCGCTGTTGGGCCCCCAGCGCCACTGCAGATAGCCCATGGTGTTCTGGTCCAGGTGGCGTGCTGTCATCAGAGAACAGCTTGGCCGCGGACCTCGAGGTGAGAACTGCAAACCACACTGGGCTGTCAAGAAACTGGACAGAGAGGTGACAAAAAGAGAGGGAGAATACTGTGCATGTGTCAATACAGTTTGTATTAGAGTCCCTAATATCAAACAATTAGGCCTTACCAACGTGAGGTTAGGTTGCGAAACACCTTTAACCCAATCAGAGGTCCAAGTATGTCTCCGGCACCCAACTCCACCTGCAAATCCGAATGCACAAAAACATGTATTGGAAGACGGGCAAGTCTGTGCCAAAATAACTAAAACAACCCTATTCTAACATTTAACACATGCACTTTGTAGTTTGTGTGTGTATGTGTGTGTGTGTGTACCTCTCCCCAGCCCTTGGCTGATGTAACCCTTCGTATGGTCATGTTAATGTTGCCCCCACCATTCCCATTGTGTGTAGAGAGTGAACCAGACAGCACCGCCGTGTCAGAGTTTGTCAAAGGAGCCTTAAAAAAGACAGGAAAGTTGTGCCTGATGAGACAGAGAATTATACAGTGACCCTGACTAGGGTCACTTCAGTAAGAAAATGCTAAGTGTGTGTTTCGTTTTACCTCTATGGACTGAGAAATGTGCATCTTGTTGATTTCAATATGAGGAAATCCTCCTCCTGGCATCTCTTCAAAGTCCTCATCATAGCGGTCAAACAGGTCTGTTGCATCCACACCCACGCTGATGGTGCCCTGAATAATGATGGAGTGAAGGGGAGAGTTTGATAGAATGAGTTAAGAAAGAAGGAAACGGTTGAGGGACATAGTGAAATGAATGTGGAAACAATCCACAGTCAACTTTGAGTTGTGTAATGTATTCAGTAATATATGCATAAAAGTAGCGTCCCACACAAGAAATACAGTAAAAGTAGTGACAGATGTGACTGAGAAAACCTTGGGGTTAGTTCTTTGCTGCAGTCTCCTCTCTTCTCTTTCTCTCTGCAGCCTTTCGTACTCCTCTCGAATTTCTGCCGGAGTTCTCTTCCTCTCTACCACCTACACAGTAACATCACCATAAGTTATGGTAATAAAGAAATGCTAATGTTGTGTATGTATTATGTAGCAGCAAAATCACAAAAGGTTTGTTTAACAGAATACATACCTCCCAGCCTTCCACCTCCAACCCTTTCTTCCCAAAGATGTCATAGATGGCTCTAGAGTGAGCATCACTCAGCACTGAGGGGAAAGAGGGGGATTACGGTTCAGTTTATGTAGGTGTTTTGTGTTACTGTTTTGATTTTCTTTGTGCTTTAAATGACATTTTGTCTGTTTCAATGCCCAGTTTAAAATCATCTGTATTTTGTTTTAAGAAGAATGGCAATGAAAATGTAAACTAAATGGTTTAAATTACAATTGGTGTACACCTGCAAGCATCCTTACCTTCATATGCCTGGTGCACCTGGTTGAAAAGCTGTTCAGCCTGGCTTTTCAGCTCTGGGTCTCGATGTTTGTCAGGATGGTAGAGCATACACAGCCTCCGATATGACGCCTTTAGCTCCTCCAATGTAGCCTGTGACAAGAGAGAGGACGTGTCTCACTCCTATAGGACTTTAACCAACAATTATTCTTATTATTTAGTTGATTCTTCGATTAACCATTTTATTTGTAAAATGCCAGAAAACAAGGTTTTTTAAGATAAGGCTTTTTTTTTTTTTATCCAAACAGTTCAGTTCAATATATAAGACACACTAAAGTAGGAGATCTTTACATTTTAGAGGATGGAACCAGAAAATGTTATTTTTTGCATGAAAATAACATATTAAGAAATTCGTTGCAGATTTATTTTCAATCTGTCATTAATAATCAATAATTCATTCCCGGTGCTGACACAACACTGTTGCATTAACGCTTTCTATTTTATTGAACGTAAAAGAAAAACAGTCCACTGACATTAAACGAGGACTTAAAAGCGTGACAACTTCCTGTTAGGCTAGGCTAGGGTGTCTGCCACAGTAACTTCTTAATGTTAGCTAACGTTTTCCAGTATATATCACGTCCAAAGAGGTCCAGGCCTCTCAGTCTCCCTAGTTTATTGAGAACTGATATTTGAGAAGGTGCTCATCAATGCAGACATTCATTTTTGCAAACATCCAATTCAAAGTGCAAACACTGTGTGGGAAATTATACTCAAAGTATTGTGATTATTCTAAGAAATTATACTCAGGTATTGTGTACATGTTTAGATACTGCGAATGGACTTATGTATAGGTAAATGGAGGGAAGCCCTGATCAAGATACTGAGTGAATCAAGGTACTGAGTGAATCAAGATACTGAGTGAATCAAGATACTGAGTAAACAGATGGGTTTGGGTGAAACCTGTCCTTTTGGTGTGTAAATAAGGACAACACTCCTGTGTCGGGTGTAGAGAAATAAACCACATATGGCAGGAAACCAACAGGAGATCAAAGGCCAGGAGATTGCACTGATTACATTAGCAGTTGTATATGACATCCCCTACAAGACAGGTGTTCAAAACACACACACACACACACACACAGACATATCCTGTCAGCTGAGACAACTTGGCGCGCTCACCCGGCCAATGGAAAGCATTGTTGACATGACTGTATGAACTGACCAGTGACGCTTTAACCAGCAGGGCTCCCTTAAGGAGAACCCTTTAAAAACACTAGCGCATCCCTGTTTTAAGCGCCTTTGATTTGGAAAACCTCTGAACTAGTCACGTTTTCTATCAGGACCGTGCACGTATAACTGCACGGAATGCATTGCTCTGTTTTTATTAATAAATCAATTCGGTATACTTAATCGAAGCTAGAGTGATTCCTTAGCCAGACGTTTGGACCCTCCAAGTTGGGATTCGCAACAAAATGGTAGCAGAGGATGGTTTCGAGTAGCGGTTAAATTTAAGAATCCCACGGAATCAGGATTAACAGTTGTTAAAACTCCAAGTCCAGATTTCACGGACAGTCCACGTCTGAAGGAACGAGACAAAGGAGACATTCTGTGCAAACCTCGGAGGTCTGGTCACTGAGAGCTCTCTACAAAAAAAAGGTAAGCTGAACCTGTTTTCATCAAACTCAGCATATTGTATAATAGTATAAACTAAATTAAAGTGATCAGAGCTTCCGGGTGAGTACGTAATGTAATGTAAAAATATAGACTAAAAATTATTAAGTGTTTTGTGGACATTGAGCAATGCATTCCGTTTTTCTGTTGAAGAATGAGAGAGGAGTGTGACTGAGAAAAAAGCATCTGGGATGCGTATATGATTCCATATGTTTGGAGCTACACTGTGCGTTGAGATCCGATAAACTTGTCAGTAAAACTTGCCGAAGTGATATTACTGATGGGGGAAGGACGAGACGCGATAGTGAGCCAGCGGTCATAGGTGATTCCAAAGTTTTGGAGCCGAGTTATGCGGGTGTTTCGATAAACTGCCAGTAGAAATAATCAAGCTGCTTTAGAGGAAGTTCACAGCGCATAACAGGGGCCAGTGTTCGCCATACGGAGATCCGGTCCATAAGACTGGTCTCAACGAATGTAGACGTTGAAGAATGAGTGTGGGAAGTGTGAATGAGCTGATAAATATGATTCCATAATTGTTTGGAGCTACGCTGTGCGTTGAGATCCGATAAACTTGTCAGTAAAACTTGCCGAAGTGATATTACTGATGGGGGAAGGACGAGACGCGATAGTGAGCCAGTGATCATAGGTGATTCCAAAGTTTTGGAGCCGAGTTATGCGGGTGTTTCGATAAACTTGCCAGTAGAAAGTAATTAAGCTGCTGCCGAGGGAAGTTCACGGCGCATAACAGGGGCCAGTGTTCACCATACGGAGACCCAGTCCATAAGACTGGTCTCAACGAATGTAGAAATAAGATGATTCCATAATTTTGGAGTTACGTTTTGCGAAAGATGCAATAAACCAACCAGTTGAGCTGATTACACTACTGCGAGGGGACGGTCGGGACGCGAAAACGAGCCAGTGTTCATCAAGGGAGACTAAGTCCATAAGACTGGTCTTAACGAATGTAGAGAGTGATTGAGAGATAAGAGATTTAAGAAGAGAAAAGAGAAATAATGTTGTTAATGTAATGATAATGTAATGTTAATGTAATGAATTTGTCAGATGTAGAATTGAGAAGACTGGAAAAGAATGACTGTGTGAGTCTAAAGTAAAGCGTTGACAATTGACCAAGCCTCTGGTCCGTCTGTGGTGCTGCCGTACGTAGGTTAAATTACACGTAAAAATACTGTTGGTGGATCTCGTTATAAGTTCGATAGGGTGCTTTGTTGGTTAGAAAAAAAAAAAAAAAAAGGAGCAGAGACAGCGTGTAAATAAAAAAAAAATAAGCAGAGGGGAGGGGTGAAGGAATTTTTCTGAGAAAGGGAGCAGACGGCGAGCAGAGTGAGTGAGAAGGGAGGGGCTGTTTGATTAGAGTCAGTAAGAAGTGAAAGGGAGAGACAATGGCGACATTTTATGGAGGAAAGCTAGTACAGGCATTAGAAAAGAAAAGCAGCAGAAGTGACAGGAAGAGGGGAAATAAATTAATAACAGCATGGGAGAAGGCTGGTTGGATACCTGTGGAAGGAGTGCCCACTTTTCAACAGATACAACAAATAACTGACTATCAAAATCAATGTTTAAACCATGCAAAGCGAGCTGAAAAAGAAGAAGAAGGAGACAGATTCCGTTTCACTAGGCCAAAACGAGTTGCCAGAAAAGAGGAAGAGGAGTGTCATGCCCTGGCCGCCATCTCCCTTCCCAGACAAGTGGCCATCATGAAATGTAAAGGACACGACACGGTCAATTCAAGGGTGAGCGCTGGGAATGATGCTGCGGACCAAGCAGCAAAGAGAGCAGGAGGCTACACGCCCAAGATGATGATTGTGAGAGCAGAACCACTCCCACGTCTCACACCAGAAGACATAAAAGAAATCCAAGCGAAGGCAGGAGCATACGAGTGGAATGAATGGAAAAGAAAAGGGGCCACGAAAGGTGAAGATGGGCTCTGGAGAGCCCATGACGGAAGACTAGTGGCACCCACCAAACTCTGCCATATGCTCTTGCCAGAAGCACACCGACCCACACATGAAGGAAAAAGACAGACATTGATTAACATGACACAATTGTGGTGGCACCCGCACATGGACAGTATGGTGACTCTGTATTGCGCAGAGTGCGAAGTGTGCGGGGCTCACAACCCAAGAAGACCATTCACCACGCCGATGGGCTCTTTCCGGTTCCAGCAGCCTGTTTCCAAGACATCAGTATAGATTATACAGATATGGGAGCAGACAATGTAGTACAAGGGAAAAGATATTTGCTGGTAATGGTAGACAGATTTTCTAGGTGGGTAGAAGCTATCCCAACTAGACATGAAGATGGGAAGACAGTAGTAAAATGGTTAAAAACTGAACTGATACCACGGTACGGCGTTCCAAGACGAATCAGGTCAGATAATGGCACCCACTTTAATAACCAGATGTTAAGAGAAGTTGAGGCTACCTTGGGCATCACACACTCATTCGGTCGGTATACCATCCACAGTCCCAGGGACTGGTGGAAAGGGCCAACCAGACGTTGAAGGCTAAAATAGCCAAGGTCTGCCATGAGAGCAAGATGAAGTGGGTGGAGGCCCTTCCCTGGCACTCATGGCCATGAGAGCCGCCAAAGGGAGAGACGCACCTCTCACCCCACGAGATCTTGACTGGCAGACCAATGCCAGGTCCACCCAATGATGGAGGTCATATGCCATTATTGGATGTAAAACAGGTAGAAATGTCTGCCTATATGAATGAACTAACCTTTTGGTCTCAGCCCTCTCTACCCAGGTGGAGAAAGCCTACAAGAAGCCAGCACCCACTCAGAACGAGAGGCAGACCATTAAGGTAGGAGACTGGGTCAGGTTAAGGTCCACAAGAGGAAGTGGGTCAACCCCAGGTGGACTGGTCCGTACGAGGTGAAGGAGGTTACTTCACACTCGGTCCAGGTCAAAGGTAAATCAGGCGCACCTTGGCACCACCTGACACATTGTGCCCCAGCAGATCCTCCAACCCGCACTTTAGCGGACACACAATTAGATCTAAAAATGCAGCGGCTACTTAAGCGCTGCCTAGGAAGTCCAGACAGCCCTCAGTCTGGACAGAGAGCACCAAGCCTAAAAGAAATGGGGCTCAGAAGAAAAGTAGTAGTGTTAACTTGTGTCATGCTGGGAATAGGGCGGGACTGATAATGTGGGGAATAGAATCTCTAGAAAAAGCTCCTGTACTCCCTCCAACCAATGATACTGAGATAATAGCCCTCAAATGACCCGCCGTAAAGGAGTCCCAACTCGAGACCCCAAATTGATCTAAATTGTAACGCCCAAATAGTCTTAAATTACACAAAGGGAGCCACTACCTCGTTCACATTCGACCTATGCTCCGTGATTGATTGTGGGGGGTACAACTCCTCATATAGAAGCTACGACGTGTATCTGTGCTACTCATGCAAGGCTGCACAATGTGAGAGATCAGGGTGGAGTAAGAGATGTGACTGGTGTAGGGATTGGTCGGACGTAGTGGAATATACAGGCCGTTGGCAGCCCTCCAGGCCACCACAATATAAAACTTATGATTGGAAAAAATTAGTCTGCAGAGGGATTTTAGTCCGACACAAAACCCCCTTACTTTATCCCTAGACAAGATTTATAGAAGCCCCACCAATAAAAATAGAATTTGGATGATCCTAGGGGTGGAAGTCAGCGGGACAGACCCAATGGGACAAATACAGATAAATATTATAAACCCTATACCGCCACCTATCACTAACACTATTGTAGAACCAGAAGAGCAAGACCCAACACCTTTAACAAATAAAGACGTGATAGTACAAGACTTTTCTAAAATGAAACCCCAAGACATACTGGAACTGACCACAGGGGCAGGTAGCGACAACTTATGGGTAAAATGGTTAGTGCAAAACGCCCAAGATCAGAAAATGGAGGGCTGCGTGGCCTGTGCGGCAGCCCGACCGGCTATGTACACTGAACCAGCTCCCCTTTACCCAGAAAGTGATAAAATAGGGTATCATTGCATGTTGAACTTAACTCGAAGTAAAACCCTCCAAATTGCACCACCTTATCAGCAGTCTACCCACCAGGTTTAGAGAAGCCAGGGTATTTTACGGCCATAAAAGGAGAAGGAGCACGATACCAGTGTTTTAATTTCACAAGCTCAGGACCAGGAGTTATTAGGCTAGGATCTATCCCAACAGAATGGTGCAATAGAACAGTAGCCGGTAATAAGGGTGGAGATGATTATATAGGGAACGTCTCAAGATTAGGACTGTTTTATTATTGTGGAAGGCTAAAATTGTACGCCCAGATTAAGTTGCCTGATAAGACCGCGGGCCTGTGTGCCATGGTTAGACTAGCCATGCCCATCTCCATAGTCGGAAACCGTGTAAAACAACGCCAACCATACCCCAGAGACTCACCCAAAGGCGCCGCCCACATCATGAAGAGGTCAACGTTTGCATTTGACCCCTTCATAGGCACCCCCACGTACTTAGACGCTATAGGTGTGCCTCGTGGCGTCCCAAACGAGTACAAGCTAGCAGACCAAATATCCGCAGGCTTTGAAAGCATTCCCATTATTTCGGCACTTTTCCCAATCACTCCCAACAAGAACGTGGATAGGATTAATTTTGTACATTATAATGTTTTACGCTTGTCAAACGCCACTAGAGACGCTATAGACGGGTTGGCCGAGCAGATGGCCCCCTCTTCTCTTATGGCTTTGCAGAATCGGATGGCGCTGGACATGATACTGGCTGAAAAGGGGGGCGTCTGTGCGATGTTTGGAGAGATGTGCTGCACCATCATACCCAATAACACTGCTCCGGACGGGAAAGTCACCAGGGCACTGAACCAACTGAAGGCTCTATCCAAAGAAATGCACGAGGCATCAGGTGTTGATAATCCCTTTTCAGATTGGATGTCTAACTTGTTTGGCAAATGGAAAGATCTGATGATGTCCCTCATGATTTCAATTGCTGTGTTTATTGCCATTTTAGTCACCTGTGGATGTTGCTGTATCCCTTGCCTGCGCACCATGATTGGCCGCCTGATCTCCACTGCTCTCTCCAAAGAAAAGGCACCACCACCCTATTCACCTGAGGCCGGAACTTTTCCCCTTCTGAAATTGAATGGAGAGGGGGAGGAGAACTTTGACCTGGACATAGAAATCGAAGGGTGATGGAGTGGGGAAAGCCGAAAACCAGACAGCTATGGAAAAACACTGAAAACTACGGGGCATAATCTGTAGTCACCTGTACAAATGCAGGAGGGGGAGCAGGGGGATCAGGTGTCCAATAGGGCAACATAGAGAGTTAGTTTTCACTACTCTTTTACTTTTGCTGCACGTTCTGTACTAAAATGAATTCTAAAAGGTTTTATACACACACAGTTCCTTGTTTACAGTAGGATTCACACCTAGTAGGTGTGAAAAGGGGATTTGTGGGAAATTATACTCAAAGTATTGTGATTATTCTAAGAAATTATACTCAGGTATTGTGTACATGTTTAGATACTGCGAATGGACTTATGTATAGGTAAATGGAGGGAAGCCCTGATCAAGATACTGAGTGAATCAAGGTACTGAGTGAATCAAGATACTGAGTGAATCAAGATACTGAGTAAACAGATGGGTTTGGGTGAAACCTGTCCTTTGGTGTGTAAATAAGGACAACACTCCTGTGTCGGGTGTAGAGAAATAAACCACATATGGCAGGAAACCAACAGGAGATCAAAGGCCAGGAGATTGCACTGATTACATTAGCAGTTGTATATGACATCCCCTACAAGACAGGTGTTCAAAACACACACACACACACACACACAGACATATCCTGTCAGCTGAGACAACTTGGCGCGCTCACCCGGCCAATGGAAAGCATTGTTGACATGACTGTATGAACTGACCAGTGACGCTTTAACCAGCAGGGCTCCCTTAAGGAGAACCCTTTAAAAACACTAGCGCATCCCTGTTTTAAGCGCCTTTGATTTGGAAAACCTCTGAACTAGTCACGTTTTCTATCAGGACCGTGCACGTATAACTGCACGGAATGCATTGCTCTGTTTTTATTAATAAATCAATTCGGTATACTTAATCGAAGCTAGAGTGATTCCTTAGCCAGACGTTTGGACCCTCCAAGTTGGGATTCGCAACAACTGCCTCCAATCAAGTAAAGTAGATGCTGAAATATCATGCTTTTCATGCCTCTGCGGCATCAACGCCGGTCTCAGCCTCCACGAACGACCGTGCTGATGAAGAAGACCGTCATTCAACTGGAGGATGATGCACCGACTGCAGACCAGTTTCTCAATGGATGTCTACCCGACATTCACGGCAAAAGGTCCGTCACCATTCGGCGTCATTGAAAACTAAATAACCCGTACCTCTTTCCTGACGTTGAGCAGAGAGTAGTAATCCTGGTTATCAAACTCAAAATCATCATCATCTAAGGACGCCGCCATGTTTGCATTTGGTACGGTCCCGCCCACCAATCCAGTGTTCTGGAAGCTAATTGGTCAGCCGTATGGGAAGCGGAAGTTGCTCTGCCGCCCTCTGCTGGTTGAATTTGGGTTTGAGTTTAGCGCCAAAAAGATGTCATAACTCCAAGAAGAAAGCGGATTTTGAAGTGTCTTTTCTTTTTTAGACGGTATTGTATTTGCCAGTGAGTAAACTAGTGTTACTTCCCTTTACCTCTCATTGAAAACATTTGGCATCGGCAGATTAAGATAAAGATTTTACAATAAAAAAAGATCAGCTTTTAGAATGATGAGTTAAACTCCCGAACAGTAGCCTATGCTATTTACAATTTATACTTGGAATAGATTATGCTATTTCTCTTTGAAACCGTTTTTGTGTTTCACTAGCCTATTTAGTATGATTTGACAACTTATTTTACCAGTTTATAGGCCTACATCATGTTATTGGATTATTCTAATGCATAAACGTTGTAAGCAGCATTTTTATGTTGTTGCCAGTCATGGTGTAGTTATTTTAAAAAGGCTAAAGATAGGCTACTGTTAGGCATAGCTTAATCCAAAGAAATACTATAATTATTTTAGAAGCTCATCCTATTTTTTATTAGGTTTATAATGTGTTAAGAATAAGACTCGGTTCTACATCAACTTCAGATCTAGAATTACATACAGCACAGAACATTTGCTGTGGACCAGTTTTAATTACACATGCATTCTTAATCAGTAGGCCAAAATACAGATGCCTCAAAATTATAGTGAAAATGATAGTTTGGATTTTTAGAAGTAGGGTTGTAAGAAAAAATGTAGGCTGCTTTTCACCACCTCTAAACCACTACTCAAAGTAGCCTATATTTCTGTTCATATGTTATAAACTACTGTAGCCTAGTTTCTAATTGAAATTTATATCCTCCAAACCTTATAATGTGCAATGTAAGCTACGGTGTTGTTGTTTTGTCTTGCACGTTTGTGTATGTAGCAACATACCTTCATCGGACAAATTGCTTTGCAGGTTTTAAATGAAATCGATTATTTTGGCTACATATCTTATAACCTACACGTTCCTCATTAGGATTCATCCTGCTTGGATTCTGTCGATTCAAAGAGCCTTGTGTGTCTCTACACTTCGAGGCTACGCAAAGCATTTCGCTGAAGAGGAACCGTTCAGAAGCTAGATTTCCGTGAAGCGTGTCTACGGAGAGGTTTGTTTATGTCAAACACAAGTCTTTGGTGCAAAGGCGATATTCTACCCCGAGGCACAGAGTGACAGTGTGGGTTCAGAACACGAACATAATAGTCCCTGTTAACCACCACGATTTAGAAGGGATAACCTAGTATGAAACGGTAGAATTTAAACTTGTCTCTCCGTCTCAGTAACACTATTGTAAAAGGCTCGTTAAAAACGTAACTTCCCGTAGGAATATTACAGCAAGGAAACAACGATTTCCTGGTAGAGCCAAAATACGCAACAAGGGGAGACGGGGGCATGTGTTTCATTTAATCCTATAAGTTTTCACCTGACCTATCATCACTTCAATTCAGTAACACGGCTCAAAGAAAGCAGGCAGGGAGTGCGCACAGCCTGTGTAGGCGCGTGTGGAGCTGTCCTTTCAGCACCGCGAGCTTCAGCACCGCGAGCTAATGACAGCAACCGCCAACCCATCGAAAATGTTAAAATCGCACATCCAAGTCTCTTTCATGCAGTGCTTGTCATTTAGATTCAAGGGAGGTTCATAACATGGCGAGACACGACCTTACAAAGCATTTTGTCAACAGTCCACTGAATTTGCATGTGGACAAATGACCGCGCGCCTTTGTGTGGGTGTAATGTATACTGTGTGTGTGTGTGTGTGTGTGTGTGTGTGTGTGAGAGAGAGAGAGCGAGCGAGAGAGAGAGAGAGAGAAAAGACGATGATGAGCATGATGATGATGCTGTGGGAGGCTGTCAAGGTGTCCTCGAATACAGACGTCGTTTAGTGACGCGGGAGGGGAGAGAGAGCGAGGAAGAGTGCGCGTGAACGTCAGGGGGCGGGGCCAATGGGAACAAACGGAGGGATAGAGAGTTCCGCGAGTCACCATCACGGATCCCCGCTGCCAATCCTCACCGTTTGGACCAATAGTCTCCCCGAACACAACAGGCTCGCCTCCCCCCACCCCCCACCCCTTCTTCTCAGCACCGCCCCCCTCCTTGAGCTGTCCTCTCTGTGCACGCGCGTGGTCCCCCTCCCTCTCCCCCACCACCACCTCCACCACCACTAGGTCGAGTCGAGGAGGAGGAGGAGGAGGAAGAGGAGGAGGAGGAGGGATGAGGCGCGCGGCGGAGGGGAAATGGCTGCCGAAAACAAGCCGGAAGGTAAGAGAGAAATAACGGGTTTTATTTGAGGTGGCAGAGTCCTGCTATTCGGGGTTCAGGCGAGGCGATGAAGGGACGGAGGCATAGAGGGGGAGAGAGATAACGACACGGCTTTCCCTTTCTTCTAGCCCGTCCCGAAACACGGAGGCTGGTGCTGAACCAGCGTCTGTGTAGAGCACGGTTAACCGACAGCAAATAAATAACGGAAGGAGAGTTGTCCCGTCGGTAGGCTCTGAGTGTGTCGGGATAGGGTAGTTTTTCACCGTCCAGTGCTTGCCAGCGTTTTCCCTGAGCAGCTGGTTTATGATGCTTTTGAAGCGTTTAGCATAAAGGGATGGGGATGAGAGTGCTTCACGCTGAAGGAATTCTGATGCTTTCTCTGTGTGTGTGTGTGTGTGTGTGTGTGTGTGTGTGTGTGTGTGTGTGTGTGTGTGTGTGTCTAAGCATGAAATAGACCATTGAGTCGTAGATTTCCCTTTCTGACATGCACGCAACCTCCCAGACCAGCTGTGCATTTGTACATTTATTTATTTATGTGTGTTTTTGTGTGTGTGTGTGCGCGCGCGTGCGTGCGTGTTTATGTTTGTGTTCATCTGATATGTGCTTATGGTTGCTAAGACAGTGAAGGTGAGAATCTGGCTGCATTTGGAGAGGAGGTGGGGGTAGTGGCGTATGTGTGTCAGTTTTAGGTCATATAATTTATAATTGTAGTCAACATTTTGACTCCCTCAGCTAAACTCTTGGGGATCGTTGTTGTCACAAAAAGCCACCATTTCATTCAGACTGTTCCGAATGTTATTCATTCTTTCATGATTTATTGAAAAGGTGACAAAATCACCATTGCAATATTATCTCCATCTCAACATATAGGTTGATGAAATCTTTATTTCTTACTTAGTGTTTTTGACATTTGTTTATAAACATCTTCTTGTTTAGTCTGCTCTAAGTATTGCTTTTGTCTTTCTGCCTGTTCAAAGTACTGATATCACATATCTCTGTCTCTGTTATCTCTGTTAAGCCAACAAACACAAAATATGAATGTTTTGTTATGGATGACACGCAGTTCCTCAGCAGTTTAAGAGCTAAAAATGAAACTGCACTAAAGACATCAGTTTTATTATCAGACTATTCTCAATTGATTCTTCTGATCTCTTCCTCAGCAAAGTGATACTGAAAAGACCCTCTCTCCACTAGGGAGCGGTGCTGAGCAAGATGTCTCAAACGGGCAATTTTTTGATAACTTAAAACTTTACAAGTAGTATCATACATCTGTGATGCACATGTATAGCACCAAAAGTCAGAGACGCATACATAGAAGTGTGCAGGAGAGCATGCGGAGTGCAGCCAGAGGCAAAGGGAAGGCTGTGGGTTGAGAGTCCCGTTGCACGAAAAGACTAAAACTGTAGAAGAGACAGATGGCCCATGGGCAGATCAGCAGGCACTGTACCACATAAATATAAAAACCATCCCCCCTGCCTATACTGTACTGTACTCACACACACACACACAAACAGACTCAAGCATTCACAGTATGAGGGTGTTTTTGTCCATTGCCCCCTCTGTGTTATGTGTAGAGACAATGTAATAATTTACGAGCTTCAGCGATGCTGAATGGAAGCCAAATGAATCACAGGAGCGACAAAGCCAGACAACAGCTATCCACTCTTTCAATCTCCTGGCAGATGTGCATGGTGTTGATCAGCAGAGTACACCAGTGGGCATGAGAACAACATCCACCATATAGCCTGGAAGACCATCTCCCTCTGCGCTGGTTGGTCTACTTTGTATCATAGCAACAGTGGTCAGGGAAACAGAGAAATGATGAGAGAGAAGAGAAACTAAAGCTGCGTACAAGTTAGTCACACACATGGAGGCAGTGTATCTACTGTGGCCAATTGATCAAGGGACACAATGGATACAAGTTAGTGGATCAGAAAAAGGATCAGCCCACATGCATATCAGTTGGAGTTTTGTTTCTGGGCTATAGAGGAGGAAGAATGAGGTAAAGTGTGCGACTGCCAAGGAAACCAAAGTCTGGAGTGTCTCCTAAATATGTCTTTGTTTTTTTCTCGCTCTCTTTCTCACTTTGTAGGACTGAAGAAGATAAGAAATCCAGAGCGAATGGTCAGGATTGCCGTTGGTTACACAGGACACACCCCTCCCAAGAGTGACGACACTGACGCCAACAGTAAGAGACACACAAACACCCTTCACACTGTTTGTGCATGCGCACATTTGTCTGTAGCACATTGTGACTCTGGGAGCAAGTATAAAAGCTTTCTGGCAGCATGATGTGATACAGGAACTGAGGTCTCCTTCTCATCTGCTCTGTCACAGATCACACTTACACATACATACACACACACACTCTCGCACACACACACACACACACACACATACATAGACAAAACAAACACACTGTCTCTGTGCTGAGACGCCATTCCAATTCAGCTCTGTTACACATCATGTTTATTCATGCATGCCAGTACAGTATTAGTGGACACACACACACACACACACACACACACACACACACACATACACACACACATAGCCATAGAGAAGCCAGGGCTTACTTTGGCTATCTGTAGTTTATTGTCATACCTAATCTGTACACATGGCATTATGTATCTATAATCCTCAATGGGCCTGGTTAAACAAGAAGTGAGATGGAGGGTGTAATCTGGGGTCGCTGCATGGTCGTGTAGCTGTATGCGTGTGTCCTGGGCATGTGTGTGATTGCTGGGGTGTGTTAGAGGGACTATAAAAGCAATGATTGCATTGATTGGTTATTGATTTCTGAGGACATGACGCAGAATGATGCATGTCTGTGCCTCTGTGTATATGTGTGTGTGTGTATAGTATGGGGACAAATTGGAAGCAAATAAACAGATGTGAGGAGGAGCAGAGAGCCATGCCGCTTAGGGCGGTGGGGTGTGGGGGTTATGGGTATAGGGTGGGGAGGTATGTGGAAACGCTTCCCCCCCAACGCAAACCCCAACCTCTTTTCAATTTCAAAAGGAGAATATGGCCTCATACCTGCACCAGACCTTCTTTTTGTGTTAAGAGGGATAAGAGCAAACAAGACTGTCACAAAATAGCCAATTAAGAATTAAAAGAAAATCTTAAAAAAAAACACAATACAATAGAATAGAACAGAGAGTTATGTTTGGGATGGCTGTTTAACATGAGCAGAGACTTCCCAAGCCTATCCCTGTCTCCTATCTGTTCTCACGTCCCAGCTGGAGGATTACTGGAGGAAAAGTTTATCAGCAGAATGATAAAATTAGCATGCACGCCCATCTCTCTATCCCTTCCCCCCCTCCGCCCCCTGCTCTCACTCCCTCTTCCTGCACTCTCGCTCATCCTATGCTATGCTCCCCCCTTTCTTCTCCCTGCCCTGGCTCTCCCACCTGCCCTCTTACCCTCTCTCCCATCCCTATATCTAGCTGCTGTGCAATGAGCCTTTCTTTCTGTCACATTAATTTCATCCCGAAAAGGGGGAAAATGTGAAAATTTCCCTTGACGCCTCCTAATATCAGTAGGGGGAGAGTTAAGAGTTGCATTTGGAGCGTTTTTCTCTCTCTTTACTGAGTAGAGTTTTATAATTAACTGACAGCCATCTCACAAGGGCATTGGCTTGTTTCTGTGTTAAATATGGAGATGACAGTTTTATGAGGTAAAATATTCATCAGTCGTAGGCCGCTCTTCTGTGTCATTCCAGTCTAAATTATGGCATTTGATAAGCTACCAAAGCAACGTTTTACTTTGGTTGCACATTTTCACTTTTTAGCATGTATACTTCTATATAACTTAATCAGCCTGCAGTTTCACATTAGCATTCAAGCTTTGTCACTCTTTTGGACTCTTTTTACTAGATTAGCAAGAGAGTGAGTGATCTGTACAGCCACAAATGTGTGGCTTACTGCTGAGGGACTCACATAAAGCAATGCAGGTATTGAAACTGTGTCATTATTTCAAGCATAAATGTGAACAGCACTGAATTTACATATTTAGATGTGTATTTCCAGTGTCCCAGGATGGTTCATTTTCCTGGGTAGCCAGAAACAGAAGAGAAATTTTTGCCCCATGTCACACCACAGTATAGCTCCACTGAGAGCCATTCGGAACAGATGGAAAAGACAATTGCGACAGTACCCTGGCTGAATTTTCAGGGACGCATTCGCTGGTTCGGAATTGTTAGAAATACAAGATACAACCCTTTGGGGTGTAAAAGCTCATCAGCATGCAATGAATCTGCAAAGTTGGTCTTCCATTCCTCGTCAGAGGGGAGAGTAAATGTGAGGATAGGACAAGATGACGATCGTGTCCGTGAAGGTGTGGTTTGAAAGGAATTTTGGTACCAAGGTCACTGGTAAAAAACGCCACTCTGGGACAAGTACTGTGATGTCTGTTCTTTGATCTACAGGCACTGTGTATGTGTGTGTCTGTTTGCATGTATGAGCGTGTGCGGGTGTGTGCGCAGGTGTTTGTGTGCCGACGCATGTGCAACGGGCTTGTTTGATGTGGTGGTTCTGGTACATTTCAAAGGCGAGGCTCTGATGAGAATTCTTCAGAACAGCAGGGAGAGGGGAGGGGGTTATAGCCAGGAGGGGTGGGGTTTAAACGCTGATTGGCATTCATAGCAGAGAGGCTGGATTCTGCTAAAAAAGAAATTAGGCTTTAACTAAGCTGCACCATTCAGCTGTTTAACTAAGCTGCTGCAGCGTTCAGCTGTTTGAAATTTTGTCTTCTCAGGCCTTCTATTAATAAATGCATAATTGATTAGGGGGAGCATACGTGCCTGAACACACTTCATACTGACACAAACGCACACATGCCCAGACACCTACGTACTCACATGAGCACACACATAGACCCCACTCCTGTCCTGCTACAGTACTTTCTTTCCTTCTGTCTTTGTTACCTTGTTCCATCTCATTCTTGTCCTTGCATGATTCTTACTTTTTGAATCTCTCTCTCTCTCTCTCTCTCTCTCTCTCTCTCTCTCTCTCTCCCTCTCCCTAAGTTTATTTTTCTTAATTTACTGTCTCTCTCTGGCTCATTGTCTTCCTGCCTCTCTGTCTCTAGCTGTGACCCTCCCACCCCACCTATCTCTCTTTTTCTCTTGCTCTGTCTTCTGCCCTCAGGTAGAGTATAATTCCTATCTTCCCAGGGGAGTCATGAATGGACGCCCTCTACTCAAATGCTTATCTATAACCTTTGAGTGCTTGCTCTCTTTGACTTCTGAGCGGCACACCCGTTGGGCACACACAAACAGGCACACAAACACGCACATACACGTAGACACACACACACACACACACACATATACACACACACACACACACCAGGGGCTCTATCTTTGTGCAGACGCAATGCACTGGTAAAGTACTACTTTCCTGAGGTGCAGTGGGATTTTTTTCCTCACCTGCAAATATTCAGTATTTTTGTGATTCTCTGCCTGTTCAGTTATACGTTCATCTACCATTAGTCACATCACATTACACTAGGGGGAAAACATATGCTGGTGTGCTATATTTTTTTCACCATCAACAAATCTCCCTCTCTTAAAAATTGTTGACAAATACTGTATATTGTTACATTTTGATTAATTTAAATTTTTTACAATTTCCTTCAACAGTTGGGCACTGTAGTTTTTAGCAAACGTTACCCAACCAGATGTACGTAATACATTTATTGGGGACTGTTTTCACCTGCAGATTTGGTGCTAGCATCCAGTGCAACAGTGTAGCTCACCGATCTAAAAAAATAAATAAAATAAAAAAATACTTATCAGTAGGATCCATTGTTGATTTTGGTCTATTTATGGAATTTGTTGATAATAAGGAAAAAAATGAATATCATCAGGCAATAATGCAAAGGAGGTAAAGGTTAATAACTGATTTTGACCAACTTTTGTGTTTCCTCACCTGTGCATCATTACACACAGAGACCATGAAGCTCCTAAACATCACCTGCCTGTAGCAACATTTGGGCTGCTGTATATTTGCACTTGTGACTCTCCTGCTCCCTTACAAGAATATTAGTTTCCTCTCAGGAGTAGCTAGTCTTTTAGTCTCTGCTCTATTACCAAACTGTCTGTATAAAACTGCCAGGAGAGCATTGCTTTTAAAGGGGATAAGGGATGCCCATGTGGTTGGCAATGATTGCTACCAACCCCAAATGCAATGATAATGTATGATAATGGATTCTTCGTAATCCAAATCTGTTTCCCGGAGGGCCCCAGGTGCGCTGTGCACCTCCACCTGCTATCCACAAATAAGTATGCTGCCACTCCCTTTGTGACTGCACACTTAACTATTGTTTGTGCCTGTACATTGATTGCCAAGGTTAACAACTTTACTTGTCTATATCACTGTGAATCACCAATAGGTGAATGAGATATAATAATACAAACTTACATAAAGATGACTTGGAAATATGAAACACAGTTTTTGTGCAATTTGCTTTATTCATTAAGAATAACACACATACTGGGCCATACAAAGCATAAGCCTGACAACGCTTCACTGCTATGCCAAAAATTCTCATTTCTGTGCAAGTTATCACAAATAGTACTGGATTGACCAAAATGAATTAAAGTGTATGTCTTTCATAGTCCTGATCACATCTTTGTGCAAATTTACTCGCTTAAGGTCACATCAGCCTTTAAAAACGCTACACAATAAAAGTGTGTTATGATTGTATTCATCCAGATTCCGGAGATGCTGCTTTTTAGAATTCTCCTTGCACAATGTCTCTGTGTCTAATGAGAGATTCCTCTCCTCTTCCTACTCATTCCTCATCTTCATTTATCTTCACCCCTGCTCTTCCCCTACCTCCCCTCTCTCTCCAGATGAGCCAGGCCAGTTGAAGATCTACCTTCCTAAGAAGCTGCTAGAGTGTCTACCCAAATGTTCCTCTCTGCCCAAGGAGCGCCATCGCTGGAACACCAACGAGGTGAGACTAAGACAAATTGAAGAGGAAAATATCCATGACATTGAGATGAGTGTTTTTTGTTAATTACCCATCTCTGGCTAATGTCACATTTAGATATAAGGAGGAGGTAAACAAACACATTGGTAGCTTTTCATTATGCAGAAAACCCTAAAACTAAGACACTAGGAAATAAAAACAGCAACCCAAGCTCACAGCCCAAAATTCCACTGACTATACATTCCATTTGGTGTGATGCTGTCTATTTCGCTTTGTAATCCAAACAATTCTAGATTAAGGCGTAGTAATCAGGGAGTCCTGGGTCTAAAACTATATATAACATAGAGGCTTAGAAACTAAAAAAGGAAACTAGAGATTGAATGTTTCCACTGCTGAGTGTTGCTGGGTTCAAAAACCCTTATGGCCAGTAGGATACAGATTGTTATCTGAAACTAACATTGTTGCCATGCAACCATACAAAGTTGTTCAATGTGTGGCACATTTCTGCTCATAGTTGTTTTTTTCTGCTTTGTGTTATGTGTAAAATGATGCTCTATGTATCTACATTGGGTAAAGTTGTCTTACAAAACAAAAAATAGAAGACAAAAATGAAAAGCTACCTGTGAGGTATAAACAACAAAAGCAGTGACCATGCACCCAGAGGATTTTATCATTAAAGCGAGATACATTGAAGTAACTTAGGGGCTTTTTGCACTTCACTTTAGTCAACATTAACCACGTTTAGAATTTTTAGTATGCTTTGACTGTAGACGATTTCACACAAACTCATGGCTACCACTCATTAATATAGGACTTAGAGTTTGATCTGCTCTGGGACAAGATTAGCAACATATTTGCAGCATTAACATAGGTAAGTTGAACTGTGCTGCTGGCTAAGTGGTACAATGTTGAAAGAGGCCAAATTAGGTTGGGACAGCTCTTTACTCATGGCCAAAGATAACCCTGAACTAAACATTTGGGGTGTGAAAAGCCTTTCAGAGTTGCATGTTGTTCCAGACTTAAGCTGTTAGCTTAGGGAAGTGTTTGATCGGTGTAAATGGATGCAGGCATTTATCGTCAATAGCTCCTTGTTTATGCATTGCACAGCTCACCACTGGTGGTTTGCTCCATCCATTGTGATGTTGTTGGGCTCTGCTGAGACATTTTCTCCATGTGCAGGCTGTGCACTCCATTATGAATGTGTGTTTGTGTTATTGATTACCAAGTCCAGCATTATTATGCAATACAAAGCTGATTTGGCCTGTGGTTTTTCTCTCAGGAAAGTCATTAAATCTTTCATGCAATCCATCTCAATGAAGGTCATACTGGGAGTTAAGCACAGCGCCTACTAAATAGTGTGTTCACGTGAATAAGTACGTGTGCGTACGCGCGCGTGTGTGTGTGTGTGTGTGTGTGTGTGTGTGCGTGTGTTAGAGCCCAACCGATATATGCCTATTATCGGCCAATAATATTGACATTTCCAGTATCCGCATTCATGATGGCCTATAAAAATTTATAAAAATTAACAAAATAAAAATGGACGGTCAACCATGTTATGAGTGTTGGCATTGCATAGTTTGTCCACCAGAGGGCGCTCTACAATGTTCCTGTTGGCAACACAGATTATTTTTTTTTGTAATTGTGTTTTTGTTCAAAAGACTTTAAGTTTCATATCTTGTCTATATATATCTAGTTTGTATTTGTATACATTTTTTTTATCAGAACTTTAATATATGTTGATGTTCCTCTGTTCTGTTGTGACAATAAAACAAATTATTATCATTATTTTATTGAGAACTCATAAATAACTACAAATAACTATTGTTAGGGAAATCTGTTTATGTTTTGTTGGATTTAAAAAAAAAAATCGACCGATATATATCGAAATATTGGATTTTTAAATAACCAAATATTTGTATTGATATCGGCCTTAAAAATCCTTTATCGGTTCTACTGTGTGTGTGTGTGTGTGTGTGTGTGTGTGTGTGTGTGTGTGTGTGCATGCGTGTGTGTTTGTGTTTGTGGTTCAGAACGACGTGACCGATGCCGGTTAGGGACTTCCACTCATCAGCCTATCCAAGAGCAGTTGTGCACAATGCACAGGGACTAGACCAAAGCACCTTGTTGCTGCCCCCTCTCCTGCCCTCTCTCTCTCTTCCTCTCTATCAGTCTCTCTTCCAACTTACCATCTAGTCCGCTCTATCTTTATCAAACCTTTCCTTTTCTCCCCCTCTCACTCTTTCTTTTTCTCTCCATTGCTCTCTTTCTCTGATGAGGAGGTATAGGCTCAGTTCAGAGGGAGGTTGGGTGTCCCTCAGCGGATTCCTTCAAAGCTCTTCTTCCACACAGGCATAAAGTTTCCTGCATACTTAAACACTCCATTGTGTCTGCTGCTCCTTTTGCTTGGTGCTTTTATAGGGGGAGCCGTGTGTATACTAACTGTTCGTCTAGTGCAAGTACTGTATGTTTTTTCATGTGTTTCTCCCTACGTGTGTAAGTGTGTCTGTTAAGGATATGCACAACTCCAGATTATTGCGGTCAATTATTCTGTAGCTGCTGCAACAAAAGAATTGATTTTTTTCTGCATGTGTTGATTTTAACAACAGATTTTTATCTACAGATAAAAATCAACTCTTTCGCCTGTATTGCAGGAATTGCAAGAAGTATAATAGTTTAATCAGCTGCATATTGAAAATTGAAATCATCATTGGTCATTACAATTTAGACACATGTAGGGTTTGTACATACACCACAGATTGTGGTGTACACAATTTTATACGTGGGATTTTTAGACCAATATCGTTCTGGTCTAAATGTCGGTCATGAAATGTGGCAATGTGTTATTGACAAAAGTAATAATTTGTTGTTGTTATACAATTGTGTCTGTGTGTTGGTGTGTGTACATTTGTGCTTTTTTTGGTTTCTTTTTTCTTATTTCTATACGCTTATGCATAAGAAAAATAAAAAAAAAATTGTTTTTTCTTTATCCTCACATCCATGTGTGTGTGTGTGTGTGTGTGTGTGTGTGTGTGTGTGTGAATAAGAAAAGAGTATGATAGGTAAAGAGATTACCATTCTGTGTTTTGATGCCTCTGATTAAGTCAGACCCAATCTTTACAAGTCTGTCCTTATTGTCACCTTTTTCTTGGCATGCGTATGTTTGTGCAAGTGTGTGTGTATTTCTGCGTGCGTGTGCATGTGTGTGCGTTTGTTATCTTGCCCATGTGCGCAATTGCATATGATCTTCTGATCTCTGTTTTGTCACGCATGGCTTCTCTCGACACCTTGGCCTCCCACGAGCAGTGAGCTGTGACCCCATACATTTTTACCCCATCCACTCCTCCTCTTCTCTGTTCTTTCCTCTCTTCCTTCCCCCTCTTCCTCGATCTCTCTCTCTCCCTTTTGTGTATCTACTGATGTGTGAAATTATTCTGGGATGGAGGGATGGATTCCTCCCTGAAGGGCTGAGCGGAGGCGTGAGCCTTTTGTTCAATAATAGATTGGGGGTGTATGTGTATCTGTCCATAGTAATAGACTATAGACTAGTTTTAGATAACAAACCACACTCAGGTGGACACACGTATGGTAGAGCCTGTGTTATCCATCCATCGGGGACACTGAATAAAGGAGGCTATCAAACTTTTTCAAATGTAGACAAAGGCAAACTTTTGAGTCTGGTCCTGGGTATCAAGCTCATGAAAAAATATGATTACTCTGTCTTGTGGGGAGCCTCGACATCCTCACTCATAGTTTAGAAGCCAGACAGTGAAATACTGAGGAAAAACTCCCTTTTAAAAGCTTAAATTTGAACTATGAAACGTGCACTCACTCACTATGCGACTGTGCACGTCATTGCATGATCTAATGTGGATTTTAAAGGCTTCTACTTCAGAGCAGCCCCCCCTCCCACTGTGATTCAAATGATGCAACTGTCAAATGGGTCGACACAGACTTCAGTACATCACACAGACGACAGCCGTCGGTGCCACAATGCTTCTGCATGTGAGTCTGCTCCACATGTCGCTCAACTATATGGGTGCAGAAAGCAAGCGTTAGAAGATGGCTTAATTCTGGTATCAATGATATGAAATAATATGATATGAAACATGCAGTGTTTTATTGTAAAATTCCATTCTCACCATGCAGTGATATATTGGTAGCTGTGTGGTGTGAAGGCAGCTAGTTGACAGTTCAAACACGCTCATGTTGGGCTGTGGCGCTGCATGACACTAACATGATTGCTTGAATGAGAAACAGATCAAAAAGCATAAACATTTTAGACCATTGTCCCATCCTTTGTGTGCATCAAGGGTAGGTGTTGTCATGGTAACAGATTAGTTGTGTGTGATCGATGTTGCTTGTTTTACACAAACACTGTTCATGATTGTTCAGTACATCAAAGGTGATAAGAGAGACTTGACATAGTCAGTACATCTTCTTGCAATGTGTAAGACAGATCAAAAAACAAATAATTGGTGAAGGACAAAAGCTCTTAGTCTCAGGTAAAAATGTCAGAAAACTACACACACTCACCTGTGTGTGCTGTGGCATCTTAGCTTGTGTGAGTTCCAATTTCTAGACCAAACAAAGCTCTGTATGCATGGGTCTCTGTCTGAGAGTGTCTGAGTGTGTGCATGTTTAATTTAGTATCCATGTCATTATTGTTGTTTGTGAGGCATTAAATTGAATTAAATATGCATGCATTGTATCCCTACGTTTCGTCATAGACATATTTGCCATTTTTCTCCCTGTAGGTAAAACATAAGGCATGAGGAGAGGTGTCTGGATGACGTTAAATGTCAGCTACCAGACTCCGTGAAAATGTACTATGGATCCATTATGGAAACCAGAGCGATACGGTCAGCAGACAGCCAGTTGCAAGCCTCCATTTATACTGTGGTGAAGGGTGCCCTTGATTTATGAATTTAATGTGTGAATTGCTAATGTCCAGCTCACACTGGCATGTGGCCGGGAGAAGCTGACACTCTCCATTTTGTCTGCTGTGTCAGAACAAAGACAAAATTAACGTGTTTCCAAGAGTTTGAGTGTGTGTGTGTGTGTGTGTGTGTGTGTGTGTGTGTGTGTGTGTGTGTGTGTGTGTGTGTGTGTGTGTGTGGTCTTGTTTAACTACATTTGTGGGGTCCAAAAACTTGGAGTCCAGATGTGTACTTGTGGGGTCCTGATAGCTATGTGGGGCCAAAATGCTGGACCTCACAACTTTAAAGGGCTGTTTGAGAGTTAAGACTTGGTTTAAGGATTAGGGTTAGAATTAGGTTAGGGTGAGGGTAAGGGTTAAGGTTAGGCATTTAGTTGGGATGGTTGTGGTTAGGGTAAGGGGCTAGGGAATGCATTGTGTCACTGACCCACAAAGATAGTGTGTGTGTGTGTGTGTCTGTGTCTGTGTCTGTGTGTGTGTGTGTGTGTGTGTCCCAGAGCCTGCCTATGGCTGTAACCTCTCCAGTTGACATTGAGCTCTGTGCTGTTGCCATTTACCAGAGTAAAGCATGGTTTAATGAGAGGGTAAAGAAGCCAGCACTCACTCTCGCACACCAACACACACACACACACACACACACACACACACACACACAAACGCACACTCACGCATGCTCACACATGCTTGCACACATGTATACACACACAGACATACACATACACAATACCAAAGGGGTGTTTCACAGCTCCTTGTGTTTGATTCCTATTCTTTTATTTTTAATCATTCCTCTGTCTTTTGAGTTGAGAGATATTTTATGTTTAGAGAGCGCCAAGTTATAATGACTAATTAGTCCTCCAGGCTCTCTCTGTCTCCCTCCCTCTCTTTTTCTCCCTTGTCTTTGTCTATCTCTCCATCTCTTTCTGAGCCAAGCATAGCCCAATTAACACCCAACATCATTTAGTGTCTGTTTAGACGTCCATACTGTTCTGCTGACCAAACTGGCAATATAAACCAAATGTGCAGCAATGCAAATAATTAATTAGATTCATTCTATTCATGAATGTAATTTCCTTGTTGATACATGTAATTATCTGGCAAGCCTTTCATTTGCAAATGGTGCTGTACATGGTAAATTGGACATGTGAGTAGGTGCTTCAGTAATAGCTGGAATTATTATTTCAGCAGGTTTCAGTCTTGCAGATATTTCAACATACACAAGTTCACAAAGGGGCTGAGATTAGGCAGGTTTTACAAGTCTAGTCAGGGAAAGCCAGGAGTCTGATGTAGGAGTTAGTATCTCCTCTCCTCTCCTCTCCTCTCCTCTCCTCTCCTCTCCTCTCCTCTCCCTCTCCTCTCCTCTCCTCTCCTCTCCTCTCCTCTCCTCTCCTCTCCTCTCCTCTGCACCCAACTGGAAGCCCCACATTTTCATTGTGTTCTATTTTCTCCATGCCGCACAGACCCTCTATTTATCTTGCCCTCTATAATTTGACACAAAATATTGTTAACTGGAGACACAGAAATATATTAAACAGTGGGAATGTGTGACTGTGATTGTAGTGGTTCTGTGTATGTGCCTGAGCTTGTTTGTTTGCTTGTGTGCCTGTGCGTGTGTGTGCCCGCGTGTGTGTATGTATGTGTGTGTGTGTGTGTGTGTATTTGTGTGTGCGCGTGTTTGTGTGTGTGCGTGCGTGCATGTGTGTGTGTGTGTGTGTGTGTGTGTTTTAATTTCCAAGCCAAACCAAAATTAACTGAATGACCAACAGTGTCTGCTGTAATAACAAGCCTGGCTGTGCAGTGGAGAAAATACTTTTTGTATCCTAAAATGTCCCCACATAGAACCTCTGTAATATCTGAGTCCTGCGTAAATTAGATTTAATTCATTGGAGACAGATGAAGCCTAAAAATGTCTATGTTTGTGCATGTGTGCACACACACAGATGGTCCTTTTCCTCCTATTTTGCTTGTGCTCCATGTGTGGAGCTTTGTCTAGATAACTTTATTTAACTTTGGTAACTTTCTACTCCTCAGACCTTGCAAGGGCTTAAGAAGTCAAATACGTTTTACAGCATCACAAGGCAATTTTGCATGTTTAAATCCCCAAATAACAGTGAGGTGTCAACAAAACATTGTAAATTAAAGCAACACACTGTAGGTGCAGGAACCATATTGATTTTGATCAAGTTACATACATATTTCACATTCTACTCATGATTTATGAAGATTTCAAAGAGGTTTCAGGCAAACATCTTTTTTGTCTTCATTCTGCACATGCAGTCCAGCTTGTTGTCTTGTGTTTGATGCAAATAATTCAAAAATGTTTAATAATTCACACAAGTTCAACAATACTTAAAGAAGAAAAATTAATATCAAAATATCTGGAAGTCCTTCTTACAATATTTGTACAATTGTTTAACTTAGTTCTGTGTATGCTTATGACCATTTTTTAATCATTGTTGAGGCTCACTATGTGCCAGTCTACAACACTTTTTCTTTTATGTCACATATTTCAGGGATATTTTTAAAATCTCTCTGCTACTACTCAGCGAAACCTTGATGAAAATATATCAGCCAGACAATCACCCTATACTTATATATACATGTACGTATACTTACATGCTTACATATTGATCAATAAGTTGTGTTTGTAGCCTACCCCTCATTATTTTAAAATTAATTCAGTGTGCATTTTACTGGTTTCATTTCTTAACATTAACATTTTGTTGCTGGCATAATGTTGATTCAATCTGTACAGAATTTTCCCACAGTGCATATTTGGACAAATTATAATTATGGCTCTATTTGTATGCCTGAAGTTAAATAATCCACAATTACCACAAATATTTGGGCTGTTCTCCAAGAAGTACACCCATGTGTTTTTCATGCAGAGTTGCCTCTGTAAATTTTACACACAGCGTTATAAACTGTCTAGCTCATGGCTAATCCATCAAGACGTGTACACATTTGTACAAGACACAAAAACTAAGTATATGCAAAACCAACTACTTAATACTAAAGTAATCAAACTTCACAGACCTATGTGCAAAAGGGGCTCCAAAAGTGTATCAACCACATTTGTTTGTGGTCTACAGAGGTGCTGTGCGTTGTCCTCATAGGCCTTCAACCCACCAATGGCCACATGCAGGCTGCAGCTCTATTTCTAATTAAAACTGCTAGGATTATGTGTTTATTTAATAGCAAAATGTATGTTATTTGTTGTTAAGTAAAAATACAATACAGCTTCACTTGCTGTTTAGAACCACTTTGATTTCTTTCACTAATTATCAGTTTACTCTCTGTTGAGTTGATAATGGTAATGTGTATATGGGGAACAGTAAATGTGAATATTTAGCAGTTAAATGTGAACTATCAACCTCAGAGTGGGTTCATGTTTAACATTCACTGGTAGCATTTCTCCAGGTAAATCTGTTAATCTCTGTATTTCCCTGTTAATGTGTTGAGAAGTCATATTATCATGGAAATCTCCTGCCGTGTTTACTGCACACTGTGAACAGTGTTCATGAACTGGTATTTGGCCTCATGGAGTTTTGTTTCACAATTAAAGACTGAAATGGTGTTGTTTTATACATAGATGCAAGTGCATAAAATGTTTCTCAAAAATATTGAATAAATGAGGCATGAATCTTTTCATCATAGGACATTATACTGATAAGTTAAAGTGCATCTCATCTTCCTTATAAAGCAAACAGGCCATACAATTGCTTAAATTGCCTCAGTCCTCATTCAGTGATCACACTATGATGCCATGTCAAGTTTGCTTGCATGTTTGAAAACATATCAAACATAAATTGGAACTTTGCCTGTTTTTCTGATGTTATAGTGTTATTCAATTTGATCTTCCATTTCTCACAGATCTCAGTTTATTGCAGGAACCTTGCCAAAGGGGTAAATTGGCCGCCTCCTACTTAATATCCACACAAAAACATGGTGAGAGAACTGTGAGTCTCATGATGCTGCGACTAGCATTTTCCACTAACATTATTCTGGAACTTGTTGTGGAAGTTTCTGTACAGCGAGAGAGGAATTTCAGTGTGAGATGAGACCTTGTTGAGACAAAATAAAGACATGCTGCAAACTGGTTTAAAGGTTTTAGGTATTCGGTGAAAAGGGTTTAATTGATTTCTGCAGAGATCAATCAAAATGACAAGAACAGCTTTCACAATGTACAGTTACAGAGTGACAACAATTCTGTGCCCCAAACAGTATATGACAGTTCCTTATATCCCCGTTAAGCCAGCAGAAACCAGGCCATGTTTGGAAAACAGTTTAATCTTAAACATAACAATTAGTTAGCTCAAGCAGACGGTTGGATCTCTTACGTATTTCTGAATCTGTCCTCCGTGCGTCAAGTTTTCATTCTATCTTAGCTCTAAAAGGACATCTTGTCTCTCTGGATAGGCTATGGTCTCGACCTGGGACCTGCTATGATAAACATGGCTTTAGACAACTGTTTCTGTAAGACCTCATGCCATTTGCCCTTGGAGGACAAATGCAAAGACATAACAAATTCAGTTGTCTCCTACAAGGAAAAGATACAGAAGTCATTTACTCTGAGTGGCATTGAAGAGCTTATAGATGAATAATATGAAAATCATTGGTTAAATGTAATTTTCCCATTACATTCCTCCCTTTTGATTACAAACTAATCATTATACATTCGAAAATTACTGAAAGGAGACATGCATTTCTGCACGTCCCAAAAAATGTTTTTGTGAGTAATTTAAACCTCTTAGTTTAAGCTACCACTAGTCTAGTCTAAAAGAAAGAAAATTAGTATTAAAATGGATTTTATGAATCTGGAACTACTCCTATTCGGAAGCTGAGTCCTCATTGTAACCGTACTCATTGTAAGAGGACAAATGAAACAATTCAGGACCATCATCTTTTAGTTGTAAGCTTGATACTGAACTTTCTCAAGAGTAAACAAAGTGGAAATCATTTTTCGTATTAATGGGATAATGCAACAAATACCTATCAAACAGAAACAGATCACAGAGATTACTGGAACCACAATTTTCCACATCCAAGCCTTCCAACCCTCCCCAAGTAACCCAAGCACCCCAATCCCACCCTGAATCAGTGTTAGGGACGTCTTGAGCCTTGAGACTAGTGGTGAGTTGTTGTAACTGATGGACATTGTTAGTGATGTTTCCTTCAATGTCTGTGATGAATGTGCAGCATGTGATCACCTATCAGAATGTGCGTTATTAACTACACCCCACCATGGAAGAATTACTGAGACAAATTTGCTACTGTAACTCGTCATTTTACATTTAGCTCTTAAGGTAAAAATGCAGTCAGTGCACAAATAGTCATTTAGATTTAACGCGTGTGGTTTAACGGGTGTAGCCTGTTTCTGTGAGTGGGGAAACAATGAACTCATGAGTCATTGATACCTACGTCACATGTGAGTTTGCTGATTGACCCCAGTCATACGTTAGATGAGAATGCATTTTTGTTTGTTTGTTAGGAGAAGGAACCCATTTATTTTGCACAATGTTAATCATTTGAGTTGATTTTTGCCTTTTACCTGTACTAAGTGCATTCTTATCGTTTTTTTTCTTTTTCCCAGTATAGACTATTGAGTTGGTCGCCAGTACATTAATATAGAATGATCCGCATGGATCTTTTCCTGATAACCACGTGCATACTTTGAAATAACCTTCATCTTGTGGATTAAACTTTGTTCAGAGTTAGCAATACTGCGGGTGAAGAGGTGTTTACTTTCTGATTCGTTAGTCTATTTGTCAGGTTGGTGTGGTCAGAGGGAATCTGATTCCCCAATTTCACCCACTCGTGTGCCAAATTGCTAAACCCCATGATGGGCACAATGCTTCCCCTCTCGGGTCCTGCATCATGTCCATTACAGGCATATAGCATATGTAAAATTTCTACCTCACCCCAGAGAGATTTGTCATTTTTCGGACTGAAAGTAATCGCATGGTTGTAACAGTGAAAGAAGTTGATGTGTTAGCCTTAAAGTTTGTTGACCTAAGGTTATTATTTTTCTTATATTGCTTGTACCCCAATACTGTCTAGACTAGAAAGGTGAAGAGTGTTCTACTCATTTTACCCCTTTATTTGACGAGTGAAAAACTGTGTGTCTGAGTGTGCTGTGCGTCAGTAGTAACATTAATTAATTAATTAACATTAATGTGAGAAGAAGTGATGTTAGAATAAATGGTGTATTCAGATTTAGCTCTGTCATATCTGCCTAACAACCAAAATGCAACCCCCCCACAAACACAGAAAACCAGAATACATTTATTGTAATACACCATGTCTGTCTCTTCCTGTGTGCGTCCATCTTCACAGCCAGCCTGCTGTGTCCTTCAGGAATGTGCTGTGTGTGTGTGTGGGTGCCTGAGTCAGTACCGTGCTGCAGATGTTTCTTCTGGTGTCAGAGGTTCGTCCACTAGCACATGACAACACCGTCGGGGTCAGGTTTTTTCCCTGCCCTGTCTCTTGTGTGTGTGTGTGTGACGTTGGTGACACAGAACGCCGTCTGTCAGGCCACAGTCTGGTGCTGGAACCTCTTGCAGTGCGATGCGTGGATCCACAGAGCCCGCTCAGCAACCTTCACTGCTGTGTGGGTGATCAGAAGAACCCGGAAGGGACCTTGCCAGCGTTGGGCTGCCAGTTTCTCCTCCTGAAGTTTTTCACGACCACAAAATCTCCTGGCTCCAGCGTGTGGAGCGGTCTTTCAGCTGGGTGGGACAGGGCAGCAGAAACCTGGATTCTTATGGCAGAGAGAGCAGAAGACAGTTGTACACCCTACTCTAACATATCATGGGGTGCTCTAAGAGCCTCTAACCCCACACTGGGTGGTCTGCCAAAAAGGATCCTAAAAGGACTGAGGTTACTGCGCGTTCTTACCCTCATTCGCATGAACATAGTTTTGTTCTTAACGTGCCGTTATTGCTTGACAACTGACTTGATATTCCCCATCTGGGAATAATTTCTGTCATTAGAGCTTTTGCTAACACTGAAGTTGTTTGTTTTTGAAGGGAAACACTTCCACCCATTTTGAAAACATCTCAACCATCACCAAACAACACATTTTCCTCCGACGGTGTGAGATCAACAAAATCCATCAAATGCCCTTATCAGTGGTACCTGCTGTGTTACAGTCACTGGTTTGCCTATATTGCCTATAATGTCATGCTTTACAAAAAAAATTTATTTTCTGCAAATGTTGTGAAGCTCTTAGTGAACCATGTTTTCGTTAACAATGATAGCATTCCACTCTTTTGACACATGGTAACGCCCATGTGTCAACCTCACTCTGACATCTCTCCATTAGTGCATGTATAGGACCTGAGCATGTGTGTGCAATTCAGGCCTGTGTGTAATAACAACAGAGTGAATTGTAATTAATAATAAAGTATAGATTATTAACTTTGCAAAATGTGTGAAACAATGGTGTTGAAGGCAAGGATGTGAATCCGGCCCCAGCCAGACACCCTCTTTAAAGGTGCACCCTGCATTTTTCCCACTGTGTACTGCAGCTACTGAATCTGGAAGTGAAAAATCAGTCAGCTGCACCACGTGTGCAGAACATTTGCATATGCCTATCTGTGATGGGAGCAAGATGGCCGTCAGAAGGTCATTGATCAATTGGTGATGCAAAATGGGCTTACCATAAGACTTAAGGAAGTTTCGGTGTTTCCACAATGCCCCAAAATCATGTACAACCCCAAAAGCGTACCTGGAGTCCGTGTAGCTTGTTACAGACAAACCTTCAGCCAGTTTACATGCTTCAGTGAGAGCAATGACTTCAGCCACCTGCGCAGAGAAGTGTTTGGGAAGAGATTTAGCAATTAAGGTTTCTGCGTCAGATACTACAGCAAACCCTACCTGTCCCTGGCCTGTGTCAGGGCAGCGTGAGGCTGACCCATCCACATACAAAACCAGATCTGAATTTGGCACCGGTGTGTCAGTCAGATCTGGACGCGGAGCACAGGTGTGTTGCAACTCTGCCAAAACAATCATCCGATTCTCCCTATCCTGGTGTGGGCATAAGAGAAGCGAGGTTAAGTACTGTACAAAATGTTTAACAGTAACAAAAGTCATATCAAGCAGACATGTGTGATACCTCAGATATCGTGCTGCAGAAGAAAAGACGTCATGCAGCTCAAAAGTTTATCCACTGTCTGAGTGAATGGGAGTTTAGGGTTTGGCCTAAAGTCGGAGGGCATGCGCAAACATATTTTTACCATTTATTAAGTTAGCTAAAGGTTGAACTAACTGAGCATAATTTAGAATAAAAAAACAACAATAGGAACACATTCCTCATTTGTTTGTTTTTTTTGTTGCAGGTTTTGGGAGGGAAACTATTTCCTCAATCTGAGATAGAGACAATGTTTTCCCTGACGCTGAAATGTCACGACCCAAAAAAATGCACTTCTTTTTTCACAAATTGCAGTTTAGCTAAACTAGCTGTGTGCCCCTCTGCTGCCAGATGACACAGTAATGCATTAGTTCTTTTGTTGGACTCGCCACTAGGCAGTCATCAACATACTGAAGGAGAGCAGAACCTGGGGAAAGGGTTAAGCTTTCAAGGCTCTCTCTCAGTGATTGGTTGTAGATGGTCGGGCTCTCGACAAACACTTGCCCTGAGCGTGTGAATGTGTATGCCTTACCATCAAACAGGAATGCTGTCTTTGTCCACTGGAACACTGGAAAAAGCGTTAGACAAATCAACAACAGACAAATATTGTGCCCCCAGGAATTCCTTGAAGAATAGTGTAGGGTTTAGGGACATTTGGTGCACGTGTGTGGACCGCTGCATTTACTGCTTTGAGGTCTTGAACAAAATGCCATTCGACCGGTTTTCCCTTATCACGAATTTTCTTGACAGGGAAAATTGGCGTGCAAACAGGTGAATCAGGACCCGCAAACCAAAAACTCCTGTTTTAAAAAGAGTTAAAGACTGGTCTGATTCCATCAATTGCTTCCTGTTTCAGTGGGTACTGATGCTTTTTAGGCCTGAAGTCTGAGCGCGGTGTGATGACGACAGGCTGGCAATTTTTTATGAGACCCACGTCATATTTATGCGCTGCCCACAGGTGAGTCGACCCGTGGGACAGAGCATCTCTGTGGGGAAAGCATTAACAGCATTATTCAAAAGTGTTTGTGTGTGTGTGTTCAGTCTCTTTCCGCTGGAACACACTGCGCGCGGCGGTCACATGGTGTGACAGAAGTTTTCGATAACAGCCCGTGGAGGACGGTCGTGTCCCCGTCCACGGTTTCAGTCCAGTCAGTCAGCTGGTCACAGTCCAGGACAAACCGTCCCAAGTTTCTCCACTGATCTGTGGGAGATTTAGACAAAGAAATATGAGCATATGAGTGCTGAACTCTGAAAAACATTCTCTGCTTATCAGTCAAGTTTACGGCTACTGCACACTTCTTATGTCAGTACATGTAAGCACACTCAAGCCCATCTGTGTCTTCTTTGAAAAAGATCTTCAACAAACATGTCATTTGTTTCTGATGAGATATAACAAGTGATATAAAAGTTGTGGTCTGACCTAGTCAGCAAGGGGTTAAATCACATCTCTGGCCTCATGCAGCAAGCCTGCAGCATGACCCTGAAAAATGCCCCACTGAAAAATGAGCTGAGATGTGTGTGTGTTGTTTGAACCTAATGAGTCAGGCTGGGCAGTGATGTCTAATCTCACAACCTTGAGGCTCTGTGAGAGTTGAGATAACTCCTATGCCAAAACGTAACATTGGATCTACCTAAACATTCATCGGACACAAAGGGAGAGAGTCAAAACAGAACATTTTGCCCTTCTGTCCTGTTCTGAATCATGTAGGCTAGATTCATGATGTACACACATCATGAAAGTCTGGAAAATCTTTCTGGAAGAATTGCTCAGCTTGCACTTGGCAAGAGAACAACTCTGCCCGAAAGCTTCTAATTTGCAAATAAAATCAAACAAAAACCCTACATCCTTTCCTGCACATTCAAAAAGGAAGCAGCCAATTTATAAACCTCAGATTAAAACATTGCATAAGTAAGAATACTTTCTACAGGTTGTTTCATTCTAGGTGACAAATTGCGTCTAGAATTCTCCCTATTGTGCGAGAAAGAGTGTGATGTTTATGGTCTGTAGCGTGTGAAAGCATTTACTTCATTGCAAGCAGATTAATTAGTTAGTGTGTTTTGCATTTTTTTACTTCCCTTATCCGGTGCGGATCCAGCTGGCTCAGACTCTCCACCGCCCTCCTTCCCCTCCTCCCGTCCATCCGCCTGTTGCTGGCTGTAGACGTGATCCCCAGCTAGTGGACCCCACTGTTGTCGTTCGCGTTTTTGGGATGGGCATTTGTCTGCCCAGTGTCCTTTTCCTCCGCAGTTGAAACATGTGTCTCGGTCCACTGCTGTCCTCTGCCCTCCACCTCGTCCTCTGCCTTTTCCTCTCGCTTTGCCTTTGCCTCTGTCCCCCCCCTCTCCAGCCAACGTTGACACTGTCAAAGTTATTTTTCTTCTGTTTCTCTTCGTTTCAGCTTGTTCAGCTGACTTGTAGCATCGGATGATAGTACCTGATGCTGCTGTTACTGTCAGATGTAGGTAGGGGGGAGGCCCTGGCTGCTTGTAGAGAGAGAGAGCTTGCAGCGAGGTGGGGGCTGTGTGGAATCTTGTCCTCTCCTGGAGCTTGCTTCTCGGGGAGACACGGACGGTGTTTCTCCCTTTGGCCTGGATGGCGGAGGAGGGTAGGGTGGTGGTGGGTTGAGCAGCTGATCGCCATCTTTGAGACTCGGATAGAGAGAAAATGCATTAGTGACAGTGGCCATTTCTGTTTTTTCTCTTGTTTCCGTGTTTCAGCAGTATTATCTGTTCTCTTTCCCTATTAGTGGCCTCTATCATCCACTGATAAAAAACATTCTTTGTTTGTTTTTTTTTCCATTTAAATTAGATGTAGGGTGCTAATCATTTTTCCCACTTTCAATAGTTTTTCTTTGTCTTTTAAATCCTGTTTTAGCATTCTAAGTTTCCCTGTACTTAAAGAACCATTTTCAGGAAAACCATGTTTTGTTGCCCAATATGGCAGACATTCTATAGATGTAGCCCAAATGTTCTCACCATTTCATCCACTACCAGCCTTAACGTGTGACTTTGTGCCCCTGTTACCCATCTAACAAAAATAAACAGATAACAACCAGCGGTAGTACTTCTTTTTTCTTCATATAATCGTCACTATACGGCCCAGTTTAGTCCTCGGTAAACTTTGCGATAAAACCTGCAAACAGCTGTAACTTAATTTAAGCTACAATCACTGCTTATCTGTGATAGATTTTTCCTCGCTGAAAATCCAGATGAACGGCTATGACAACTGTTCATCTGTAATGATTTTAAAATCTATCTGTCACCCCGTCTTGCCCGTATTGGATGGAATGGTGTCAACTTGTGCAACTAAGATTTCTCCTGTTTTGTACACAACCCAAAGTTTTACAAAAACAAAGAGTACTTTTACCGAAAACCCTCAGTTAAAAACGCAGTCAATATTTGTCTCACAAGAAAAACTGTCTCAATGTCTAATTCAAATCATTTATCCAACAGGATTGAAACGTTTAACTTACCCCCGCTGTTTGAAATTGCTTCCTTTTCGTTTGGATCTCAGAGTGGAATCAGCGAGCCCTCCGCGGTTTCTGACCCTCTGTCTCTCAAAGATGTTTTGGCGAGGTTTAGAGGCAGGTGATCATCAGATCCCTGGATGTACTGTCATCAGTTACCCGGAGAGTCTCGTCCTGATCCCTCCTTGAGATCCTGCCGACAACGCCAAGTTTGTTGTGGAAGTTTCTGTACAGCGAGAGAGGAATTTCAGTGTGAGATGAGACCTTGTTGAGACAAAATAAAGACATGCTGCAAACTGGTTTAAAGGTTTTAGGTATTCGGTGAAAAGGGTTTAATTGATTTCTGCAGAGATCAATCAAAATGACAAGAACAGCTTTCACAATGTACAGTTACAGAGTGACAACAATTCTGTGCCCCAAACAGTATATGACAGTTCCTTATATCCCGTTAAGCCAGCAGAAACCAGGCCATGTTTGGAAAACAGTTTAATCTTAAACATAACAATTAGTTAGCTCAAGCAGACGGTTGGATCTCTTACGTATTTCTGAATCTGTCCTCCGTGCGTCAAGTTTTCATTCTATCTTAGCTCTAAAAGGACATCTTGTCTCTCTGGATAGGCTATGGTCTCGACCTGGGACCTGCTATGATAAACATGGCTTTAGACAACTGTTTCTGTAAGACCTCATGCCATTTGCCCTTGGAGGACAAATGCAAAGACATAACAAATTCAGTTGTCTCCTACAAGGAAAAGATACAGAAGTCATTTACTCTGAGTGGCATTGAAGAGCTTATAGATGAATAATATGAAAATCATTGGTTAAATGTAATTTTCCCATTACAAACTGTACACATTCACAAGATTTACCTTGGGAGATGTATACATTTACTGGTAAATATACTGTTTTCCCACATTTACTAAAATAGACATAGGGCTGTGTGTGTGTGTGTGTGTGTGTGTGTGTGTGTGTGTGTGTGTGTGTGTGTGTGTGTGTGTGTGTGTGTGTGTGTGTGTTGCATTCTACTCAGGAGAGCACAGTGGGTGTCCAGTGTTTCTCTTCAAACTGCAGTTCTATCCACGTATTTCTCTGTCTCTACTATCTTCTTCTTCCTCCTTCCTCCCTCCTGCTGATGTATGAAATGTCTACTCTCATATGGAGTGTGCTTGTAAAAGTCAAGGTAATCAACTTTCACTGATTCCTGGAGGATTAAACAAGGTGGCAAAGTGTCTCTGTGCATAGACAATATTAGCTGTGTACTAAGTTGTGTATTGTAATGCAGCTGTGTCATTAGTCTAAGCCCAGCTCAGCTGTAATATATCATCCATCATCTTGTACTCGAAGGAGGCAACTATATAAGGGATACTGATACTGCATTTGCATACTAAAAGTGCATATACTTAATAGTTTGGATGTACAGTATGAAGCGGTGGGTGGGGAATGATAATCACCTAATATGAAAGGGAGAGCAACTCACTTGCTTCTTAAAAAAGAGTGTTCTTTTCATGCCTTTAGGTGTTTGACAGTGAACGTTTTTGCTAATAGTATTTCAGGCTTCTTCCCTATGTAATACTATGCAAAATCCCTCTGTCCAAAAATTTGATTTTTGTTCAGTGGAAGTGTTAGCTCCCCACTCCAGCAAACAGGAAAAACATGGCAACAGCAAGTTTTCCCAGCCTAAAAAACAAGAATTACCTAGTGTTAAGCCTAACTACATAATTGCCTTTTGTTGATAGCAGCATATGTGGCTGGAAATATGCTTGTATATTTGTTTGTATATGTATCCTGCCAGCTCGCATTGTCCAATACACAACATCAGCATCACTTTCTCAGTAGGCTGTAAGCTCCAGTCTCTGTCTGCTCTAAGGTGTCATTGCATGTTGAGTTAGAAAGTCACAGCCCATTACAGTTCATATGAGCTGGAAAGTTACCAGGACAGCCCAGCAGGCAATGACTGATGTCACAATCCCTAAAAGTGCATTAAATTATAGCAATATTATTAGATGGCTTGCCAAAACGATATACATTTAATGGATGAAAATAAACCAGATTAAAGCAAACAAAATGTCTTCCAAAAGTCATGATAGTTTCTATAGGCAACGGTAATACAAATGGAAATGGCTGCTGTGAAGTCTAAACAGTAAAAATGTTGGTTATATTTCCCATCTCTCCCTGTTATTTATTTATATACATGTATCTTACATTGTATAGAAGCTTAAAGATAGCTAACATACCTTTTGCGCCCACAGGGTGATTCACAGTGCTTGAAGAGAGGGTGATGACATTGGGCTCTACCTTGTACAGTTGCATCATCACAGTAAATATACTGCCAAAGTGAAGAGGGGCCCCTTTGGATCTATTGGTACACTACCGTACACTTACAAACTATGTATGGAATAGCATATGTTTCTCAGATATAATCATTATTATGGCATCTCACTATTCATGTATTTTGTGAGCTATGGATGAGTATAGTCCATCCTTGACGCAGTAGTTTTAGTCAAGTGAAAGTCATGGAGAAATGTCAAGATGGATTGGTCTATATTAAGCTAAATTCAAAACAAAACAAACCCATATTTTTTACCACAAACTATAATGAAGTTCCAGACACTGCCCAATGTGTATTGACTTCTGATTTGAGGTTATGACTATTCAAGTCAACAAGGACAACCTTTCTAGGATTTCAGAAATAATGTATTAAGCCAAAGAAAAAATTAGCATCATTTTAATCAAGTGCAGTCGCAATAAAAGTGAATTCTGTAGGGAAGGGATTAAATTAGATTCTACATATTTTTTTCTGGCGCTCATGGTATTGTCTAATTGTCAGTAATCTATAGCAGTTGGCGAAGTCAAAGCACATCATTTTGTCAGCTTTTAAAACGTGTTGTTTATGAGCTGGAGGTGAAGTATACTCAGTCGCTCCCTGACTCCCTGACTCCCTGAAGCACAAGCTGGCAATCATCAGAATTGGGAATGCATTTCGGACTTCTTTATCAAACCATGTGAAAGGTATATCACATTTTGCAATACACTGAAAGAGTCAGTGCAAGTCTACAGCCCAGGGCTTTGTCCTAGGCAGAGACAGATCAAACTGCACAACAGTGAAAGCCAGTCACCGGAGCAGGGTTGATAACCTTTAATGTTTACTTTTGCTTATGGTTGTTCTCCACCTGCCCGTCTCCCAGTATGAAGCCTCCATGTCTGATCTTGGTAGAAAAGACAAACGTAAGATTGCAGACAATTTGTACGTTTATAAATTGATGCTTGTCTTTGGGAGTTTGTTTTTGAGGCTTGAGGAGAGTTAAATATGTATGACTTCAACATGGGTGGCTCCAAGTCTTTTCCAAAACAACAAACAAATGACATGAAATCTTTATCTGGCGGAGACAAACAGAATTCTGAATTGATTTTTTTAGAAAGAGGACTCCACGTGAGCTCCAGCAGTTAACTAGATTTGTTTATTTCTTCTGAAATGAAGCTGCAGTGATATTTACTCAGAGCAAACACGCATACCGAACAGGTGGGTACACACAAACATGCGTGCATGCACACACACACACACACGTGTGCTCCCATCTTTAGTTGGTTGAGGCGGAGACAAACCTAAAGATCGCCACGGAGACCCATCTTTCAAATTTATTCATTAAACTCCCAAATGTTCCCCTTAACGAATGTAATTAGAATATGGTAATGAGAGAGGGCTGAACCAGGGAGTGTTGTAATACGCTTAGCAGCACAGAGGGAGAGAAGGAGACGGAGAGAGAGGGAAATAGAGTAAGGGAGTTAAAGGAGAGAGAAATAAAGAGACTGACTGACAGGGTGCCAATTTATGTCTTGTTGTAAACAAGTATTTATGCCAGTGAGAGGTGGCACACACTATTTATTTTTCTCTTTCTCTCCCTCTCTGTCATTACCTCTCTCTCTTTCTGTGTCTCTCTCTATCTCTCTGTCTCTGTCTCTCGCTCTCTCTCTCTCCTTAGCATACCAAACCTCCTCAATAACAATAACATCAACAATAGCAGAGCAGAGATGAGCCTCGGAGGGCAGAATGACTCACAGTGAGATGAGGCATCAGGGGTTAACACAACCATTGGTGACTCCGTCATTGAGACACCCCCCCCACCCTCACCCTCACACTCTGTCTGTCTTCTTCCACCTCCCGCTGGCAAGCACACACTTGAGATCAGAGATTTCAAATATATCTCTGTGTGTGTGAGTATGTATGTGCACCCTTTCTTGGTTAACTTTAACTTTGTAGGGGTTTTTGAGGACTCAGCAGGCTTTATCCAAGACGCCCTAGCGCAACGGGGTCCTGGCATTGTGTTTGACATCACACACCTGTTGCTGTCTTTGATGTGTTCACCCCCCTGCTGAGAGAGAGGGGGCCGTCTCCTCAAATGCAAACACAAGACTGGAGGAAAAGGACAGGTTCGGTTCGCAAGAGAGAGGAAGTCTTAGAAAAATATGATTGATATTCCCTCTGTGGATTGGGTCTGACTCTTCCTTATTCTCAGGTCTGCTCAAAAGTTTGTGCTACTTTTCATACTGTAGTGTGGGTGTGTGTGTGTGTGTGTGTGTGTGTGTGTGTGCATGCGTGTGGGCATGCATCTGTGCGTGTGTAGCCACCTTCACCGTTTGGACTTACTTTTACATTGGCTAGAAGGAGATGAGAGGGAAATGAGACAGAAAGGGGGAAAGGAAAGTGGGTGAGCTGGGGGTTAAAGAGGTCAAACCAAAAAGAGAGGGAGTGAGAGAGTGAAGGAAAGGGGAGAGTGACTATTTCATTATAAAGCTGTCACTCACATGGGCAGCAGCAGCCACCACATAGTCAACCCTCTCTGTATGTGTGTATATATACACTCATTTATGTTTATGCATCCTAGTTTTGACATGGGAGGTGTGTGTGTGTGTGTGTGTGTGTGTGTGTGTGTGTGTGTGTGTGTGTGTGTGTGTGTGTGTGTGTGTGTTGCAGTGTGACAGAGATGGATGTAATGCACATGTCTCTCTCCCAGCCAGGTGACAGGGGCGTGTCCCCTCTGAAGGTCAGACCTTGTCCTCCAATGATACTGTGTGTGTGTGTGTGTGTGTGTGTGTGTGTGTGTGTGTGTGTGTGCGTGTGTGTGTGTGTGCACGCTTGCATGTGCACACCAATCTTTTGTCCATGAAGCGTGCGTCACTTACAGACCAAAAAGAGAGACAGAGAAAGCCAGGACAGTTTTATATTTCTATCTTCTTTTTTTCCACACAAGCGACTTTGTGTATTAATAGACGGGCCATTTGTATGCATGTGTGTACAACTCTTTTATGTCCACGGACGTGCATGTGTGTTGCCCAGTGTGTGATGAGGTGTTTATATGATAAACACAAGGCATGCTTGAGAGGAATTCTGATCAGGGGCTTTGCAACAGTTGTTATGGAAACAGCATTAAGCAGTTGTATTAGCCAGTGGAGGTAATATAAAGGCGGTTGAAAGTAACACACAGTGGGGAGCGAGGCAGTTTGGGAATGTAATACAAACCACACATTATTGCTCTGGTTTACAATAGACTTGATGAAATTATTTTATGTGGCTTGAACAGAACAAAATTATCCTTGTCATAACTCATTGTTTGGCTGTCTTTCTGTTGAGAGCTACAAATTTTACTTAGCCAGGTTAGAGGAACATAGAGCAAACAAGACATTATTAGTTTGGTGAACAACAGGCATCACATCATTTACGTCAGCTTGAAGCTTGAACTACCTCTATATCCAGCTTTCTCTTCGCAACACAATCTAAAGTTTGGCCTCTTCAGAAAACAGTGATTTCACCATGACATTGGTGATCTTAGAGGCTTGTTCAGATATTACAAGCCTTGATTCTGAGAGATTGGTCACATTTTGTCAGTCACTGTGGATAATGACATGCCTACAAGCACCTCTCATTTCTAACTGATTATTGATTGATTAGCAAAATTGTTTAGAGGTTTAGCATACAATTAAGCAGCAAGTCATTGTTCTGCTTAATTTATGTGATGAGCCTTTTAAGGAGACATGGTTAAAAATAGACCATAATCAATAAAATGTAGCTGAGAAAGTGCTCCGGATCAAAATAAAAACAACAGAAAATCCAATAGTCTGCAAAGCAAAACAACTAATAATAATAAAAAAAAAAAAACAGGAGGCAATTTTTGTTAGAGTGTCCATCAACATCAGACACTGACAGAATTGTTCTGGGAAGGAGACAACCGGTGGAGGTGCTCAGGAACAAATTACAGCATCAGCAGACCTCCCCTGGTGATGCTAATGCAGTTCTTTCCTTCCTATATGTATACAAGACTTACCACGCTCAAGGAGAATGGCTTGCAGAAACAGATTCTGTAGTTGAAAAGGACACTTCAGTTTGCTACATCTCCGTACTGCCAAAATAAACTGTTCGATGCCAAATGATTTCTGTGGTGAGAACCAGCGATAGCCTTCATTTGAGGCACTTCAAATGGATGTGACAGTTCCAGTTTACAGACAACTGTGTTTTCCCGAGATCTCTGTCAGGGTGATGCTCGTCATTAGACTTCAATCGTGCACGCACACACACACTCACACGTAAACACACTCAGGCACACACTAGCCTGTGGCTAGACCCTATAACGGAACCTGGGGAAAGCTCCTGGATAAGTCTGTTGCAGTGTAGGCGACCCCCCTCCCCTCCCCTCCCCTGGAAATCTCCCTGAGGCATGTGCGTGTATGTGTGTGTGTGTCTGTCTGTCTGTCTGCTTTTCTGTACATGCCACCAGTTTCTTGGAGGGAGATGGTCTCAGTGATGCGTGAGTGGGAGGCTGATTTCCCCAACTGCATCGCTTGCTTCAATCTAACTTCCCACTCATGCTCTCTGCTTTGTTAGATATTTCTTAAGTAACTCTCTCTCTTTCTCTCACACACAGACAGACAGGCATAGGTGTGTGCTAGGAAAAGTATGTGTGTGTGCATTCAGCTGGGCCTGTCGTAATGTATTAATACATAGACTCACACAGACATGCAGAACGTCTGGGTTTCTAGAGTAGATCCCTGGAGAAAGGTACTTTCCCTGTCCCTGTGTCTGGTACAACACACACACACACACACACACACACACACACACACACACACACACACACACACAGTATTCCTGAAGGGTCAGTGTGTCACCAGGCATGCTCAAAGCGCTCTATCACTGGTTTCCACCGGGACAATAACTGTGACTTCCTGAGGATCGACCTTCACCATCTCACTTCTGTCACTCGTCACATGGCTGTGTGTGTGCTGGCGAGGGAGAGAACAGCAGTGTGTGTCTGCAGTAAGAGTGTGTGTGGAAGTGTGTTTTAGAGTGTGTGTGTGTGTTTGTGTGTGTGTGTGTGTGTGTGTGTGTGTGTATGTGTGTGCGTGTGTGTGTGTGTCTTCCATTTCAGCTGACTCTTCTGTTTCTGGCTTTTTAATGGCTCTTATGGGGCAGGCCTTTAATTGCAAGTCTCTCTCCCTCCTTCTTAATCCTCCCATCCTTCTGTCTCTCCCAGCCCCTCGTCTCCTCTTTTCTTCTCTCTCCTCCCGCCTCCCACTGGCTGAAAGTCACTAGAGGAGCCCAAGCGCCTGGCTGAGGCTGTGGAGGCCGTATAGGATATTGACTTGCTGCGGAGTGGTTTGGGAGGAGGAGAGGTTGCTAATGAATAGATGCATAAATGAATGAGGCACTCCCTGTGTGTGTGTGTGTGTGTGTGTGTGTGTGTGTGTGTGTGTGTGTGTGTGTGTGTGTGTGTGTGTGTGTGTGTGTGTGTGTGTGTGTGTGTGTGTGTGTGTGTGTGTGTGTGTGCGCGCGCACCAATCTGTTGTCCATGAAACGTGTGTCACTTAGAGAACAAGAGGAGAGACAGAGAAAGCAGGACAGTTTTATATAACTTGCTTATTTTTTCCACACAAGCAACTTTATGTATTAATTGTGTGTGCAGTTGTGCCTAGCCATGGCTAAACTTGATAGAGATAATTATTAAGGTGTGATGACAGTTGCTCCCACACACGTACACATAAACGTACACAAAGGAGGATGAGGCAGTGGGGGGTCAGGACTTGACAATCAAATGGGGGGATACTAAAAAAACAATCCAGTTAAGTGCTAGCACCCTTCCAGCTGCTTTCTTTTTTGTCTCTTCCTGCCCTTCCTCTCTCCATCTCCATTTCCCTCCATCTCTTGTGATTGGTGTGGAGCTGGAGTGCTTTCATGCCAAACTGGGACAAATACCTAAGAACACACATAAAAAGAGGAAGAGAGGGAGAGGAGGTCTTGAGAGAAGACTGTTGATCTGAGGGGGCAGATGAAGGAGAGCTGGAGTGTTGATGTCTTCTCCACTATTGCTTTGTGCCACATTTCAAATACTGATTGCCTTAAGAGGACAATTTACATTTCATAGTCTTTTACAACAAGTGGGTAAGATGGGAGTCAGAGATAGGTCAAGAGAGAATGCTGTTCCAAGGAGGAAGCCAGGGGTGAGAGAGTTCATCTAGCAAAGGGAATGGCGGCATTACTAGAGCAACTAAAGAGCAAGAGATATAAACAATTGTTTTTTTTGGCTGCATCTCTTGTGTGTCTCTGTGTGTTTGGATGTTATGTTTTGCCTTACTCTTGGTAGAATGCACCTGTATGATTTTTTTTTCCTTATTGGATTCATGTGAGTGTGGAAGAAGAATAGAAATAGTGTGGACAGAGGAATGGAAAGCTGAAGAGATGAATAGAGAGCCTGAGGAATTAGGAATCAAGGAGCAGGCTTTATCTGACAGGAAACTGTGAAACTGCAAAGTACAAGAAAACTTTTCCTATCAGTGCACTCTCTCAGCTAGTGTATGGGTCTGCACCTTCAGTATGTGTGTGTGTGTGTGTGTGTGTGTGTGTGTGTGTGTGTGTGTGTGTGTGTGTGTGTGTGTGTTTAGGAGATAGCTTTTCCTCCCCAGTGGAGGGAGACATCGGTGTGTCGGTGAGCGTGATTGGTTGTTGGCCCTGAGGGTCTGTCCTCTATATCTGTCTTCTGACTGGCTGCTCTGTGACCAATCAGGCACCCAGACCTCACCATGGCAATCAGATAGTGGCACACTCTCTGTGGGCATCGGCAGGTCATCTGGAAATACCTGTTATGTTATCTGTTATCTCCCTGTGGCGCATACAGACTCACACACACACACAAACACATGCACACACCAATATAACCCTCTTGTCTTGTCTTTGTCTCTCTAGGAGATTGCGGCATATCTCATCACATTTGAGAAACATGATGAGTGGCTGACGACATCGCCAAAAACCAGGTGAGGAGAGTGCAGACACACACACATACACATACACACGGACGTTCAAACACAGTGTTGCTCAATCAGTCAGTGACTCACGTTGGTTTAATCTCAATGACTGAGTGCCTATGCTTGATTAAAATATTAGTGATGTACGTTGACTGTTTCCAAGGGGTCCTGCTGACGGTTTACTCTCCATGTAGAGAACACTCTAGAACATGGCTGGACTGTAAAGCACCTAGTCAGCTGGAAATTGAGTTTTAATGAATGTAAATGTATTAGGATATGTGATGTATAATTCAGACATAGGAGAGTGAGGAGGACTTAAAGGGAGGGGGAGTATGTGTATATAAGATGGGGTGTGAACAGGGATTCATATGCCAGAACTGAATATTCATTGATCCCAATGAAGTAGCTCTTTTGCTTGAATCGAGAGAGGTTCTAATCCGGAAGGAAGTAGGGAAAGAGAAAAAGAGAAAAAGAAAGACAGAAGAAAAGGACAATTTGAATTATTGATAAACCCCTTATTGACATTTACTTTAGCATGATGTAGGTATAATAAAAAGAGAAAGATATGAAGAGAGAGAAAAGAAGAAAGAAAAAGTAAAGTAAGTGAAGAGGTCACCTCATGGCCTCATTTCTGATTACTGAAACTGCTGAAAGCCTGAGGTGATGCCTCTGCACTCCCATTGTGTGAGCTGAAGGACTCTTCTCAGGAGCAGCCTGAGGCCAGCAGCACAGTTTATGTTGTGGATGGATTTCTCATTGATTGGTTGTGCTGCCGTACAGCCTAACCCTCCCAGCAGCAACAGCAGCAGCAGTCATATTGGTGTTATTGAGCAGCAGTTAGATATAATCCCATTTACACATGACACAAGCCTTGATTAGAACAGATTACACCTAATCCCATCAAATGGAAAGGAGCTCAGCAAACAGAGCCAGTGACATTTATGTGTATGCCTGGTTGTGTGTGTGTGTGTTTTTATGCATATGTGCACATGCGTTTGCAGACTTGTGGGGGGCAATATTAAAGTGTAACTCTCGCCAAAATGCAACCTAGGGTCTTTTTGTGAATGTACCCGAGTCACACTTTTGTTTAAAAGCATATTTAGGACGGAAGCGCCACTTTTAAGATTTACCGTATTCTCGTTTTTCGGTCAAATGGCCTTTTGAATGGCAGAGCTAGGGGCACTTTTATGCTAGCCTAAAAATAGCTATTTTTAAAGCACTAAGAAGACTCGACACAATATGAAACATTGCTTGAAGTATCACCAGGGGCTTTACACATGAACTCGAGCATTGAGAACATTGTTTGTGTACACAGAGTTTACTAAAAAGAAAGGTTTTGAACAACTCACTGTTCTTCCGGTCTCTGTTCATCTTGCCAGTAAAAAATAGGGTGGAGAGTAAAGACTGAAAGCTCCTAAAGCTTAGTTACATATAAATGCATGTATAATTTGTTGTTTTGTCGTTAGTGAAACACAATATTGACCTTATAGTTGAAAAAGGAGCCTCTTATATTATGACATTTCCTCCTATGGAGTCCGTTTATTTGCATTCGGAGATTGACACTTTTTGACTGGGAAAATGGCGTATAGCGTAACCAACAATTGCTAAAGTGAGTTGTTCTTTTTAGTAAACTCTGTGAACACAAACAATGTTCTCAAGTTCATGTGTAGAGACCCTGGTGATACTTGACCGAAAAATGAGAATATGGTAAATATTAAAAGTGGCCTAAATATCCATCTTAAATATGCTTTAAACAAAAGTTTGACTTGGGTACATTCACGTAAAGACCTGTTGTATTTTGGCAAGAGTTACACTCTAAGATAACAATCAATGACCTTCATTTCTCTCCTTACTAAAATACCTCATCAGTTTAAAGTAATGCCAATTACCTCCCTTCTGTCTCCCTCTCTCTCTCTCTCTCTCTCTCTCTCTCTCTCTCTCTCGCTTTCTCTCTTCTCTCACTTTCACATCTACTTCTCTTTCTCAACCCCCCCTTTACTGGACTCACTTACTCGCCCACTCTGTCTCTTTATCTTGCCGTCTTTTTTCCCCCACTCTCCTCCCCTTGCCTTCTCTGTTTTCGCTCTGCTACACTTTGGAACGGTGGAAAAGCTTTTTATATCCCACACATCACAGCCCAGTTACAATCAATAGCATTTATGTCTGCTTGAATCGGAAGGTTTGTGAGGAACACGGACATGTGCGTGTATCCACACACACACACACACACACACACACACACACACACACACACATACATATGAATGTGCACGTATTTCCCACCCACACACACACACACACACACACACACACACACACACACATATACATACATATGAACATGCACATATTTTCCACCTACCCACACACACACACACACACACACACACACAGGCACACATCTGATCTCATCCATCTTCTCCATAACATAATTAGAATCAGCAGCTCTGAGATGACTCACACTGCTTGAGACAGAGACTAAACTCGGCTTTGATCGGAGGGTGGGGGTCTCCACTCCGCTAAGAAACTGGCAGGCTCACCCCAAAACAAAACAGATTTAAGGTGTCAAAGAAAATCAGCTCAAAGTAAATTCAATTTCACTACACACAGTGTTCTGAGCAAATTGCAATCACCTCAGTCCATATAAATGTGTCTACAGCAAATTTGAGAGGAGAGGAGAGGAGAGGAGAGGAGAGGAGAGGAGAGGAGAGGAGAGGAGAGGAGAGGAGAGGAGAGGAGAGGAGAGGAGAGGAGAGGAGAGGAGAGGAGAGACAGACAGACAGATACTATAAGAATCAGAGGTTAGGATAGTAGAAAGAATAGACAAGATGAGAAGAAGTGAATAAGTGGGAAGGAGAATGGAAGAACTGTGGAAGAAGTAAAGAGAAAATGAAGAGATACTATGATAAGGGGATAAAGACTGGAGGTAGATGGATAAGTGGAGGGCAGGGAAAGGAGAGAGGTGGTGTGTAAATGTGTGTGCGGTTGTGTGCATGCATGCTCACAACTGTGCATGAGAGAAAAGAAGAGAGCGCACTTGTGAGTATGTGTGAGTTTATTGATTGTTAACGTGCCTGTTCTCTTTCTGTTGTCATGAGATAAGGCAGAGAAGCATTTTTTTTCACCACCTACACACACAAACAGAAACACACACACAAACCTGTCCTTAACGTTTTAGAAGTGTAATGATTGATTGCTTAGCAGCAGGTATGACATTGAGCTCAAAGAACACACGGCAGTTAGTCCTGCCATCTCTGATATCACTATAACATCTCTGTCTCTACATGTATGGAACGTGTGTGTGTGTGTGTGTGTGCGTGTGTGCGTGTGCGTGCGTGCGTGCGTGCGTGCGTGCGTGCATGCGTGCGCGTATTTGTGTGTTCATCCCACCAGGTGTATATAGAATGGGAGCTTAGAGACCAATCTTCCTGTTGTGCTGATAAATCACCCTAATAAAATATTAACATGTAGGAGTGTGAGTCTACGTATAAGAGGGGAGGTGCGGCATGGAACCAGCTAACTTGACTGTGGGAGAATGACATTGACGTCACCGTGTAAAACACATTTTGCCTGTTTTCAGTCGGTATTTGAGAATCAGAAATGACGGAGAATTTAAAAACCTTTGGCCATTTGAAATGACAGCATGAAAGTCATTTCTGATCAGTTTCCATGGAGTTGAATTGTTTCAGTTTTAAAGAAGTCTCCACTGTACACAAACCAATTCTGTACAATCTTAACTGTGTGGCTTGGTCTGCTGCTAACTCTTTATCTTGTCCTCTGTCAGGCCTCAAAATGGCTCTATGATCCTCTACAACCGTAAGAAGGTGAAGTACAGGAAGGATGGCTACTGCTGGAAGAAAAGGAAAGATGGGAAGACCACCAGAGAGGATCATATGAAGCTCAAAGTCCAGGGAGTAGAGGTGAGAGGCTGCAATGGCGCCGAGTATGGTTTCACCGCTAGTCCTACTTACTAAATTACTCTCCATCACTCCAAGGAGACACATGCGTCTAGTACAAATGTACACACAAACACACATGCTGAGGCTGCAGGCCAACGTGTTACCTCAGAGTGAGTGGTGCCCCTCTTTCTTTGACTCCCTCCCTGCTCGTGCCCCTTTCTCCCTTTCCTCTCTTAGTCTCTCTCTCTCTCTCTCTCTCTCTCTCTCTTTCTGAAGGATAAGAGTGTTTGGCCTGAGGCCAAGAATGATGTCAATGCCTCCTTCAGCAGAACAGAGAGGGGTTATTGATCCAGTCTCAAGGCAGCGTCTGTGTGTGTGCGTGTGTGTACGTGTGTGTTCGAGTCACATCAGCCAGCTCAAAAATTGATTATTCAGCAGGAATATACCAAGAGGTGAGAGGAGTGAGCATGCATGTGTCAGAAACAGAAAGAATGAGGTAGAAGGGAGAGCGAAGGAGAGACAGCAAAGAGGCACATGGATGTTTGCAGAGGGCTCAATAGTTTTGTATTAAGGGTGAGCAGGAGACAGGCGAAAGAGACACAGAGGTAAAGGGAATAATTGAGATCAAGTATTCCCATCTGCACCTCTATTATTCACAACCCCACACTCACATTGACATTCATCTTGCATGCAATTTTCTGCAATTGTGCATGAATACACTGATTCTCTCTCTCTCTCTTTCTCTCTCTCTCTCTCTCTCTCTCACACACACACACACACACACACACACACACACACATATATATATATATATAGATATATATATATATATATACAAAGTGTTTTCCTCCCTGGTAGTTGCTCAATAATTGTTTGTGTCACGTCTTCCCAGGACCCCCAAAGCAAGCACAAACAAGCAGTGTGTTGAGCGGGGGACGGGAATGAGCAGGGGAGCAGGGGGAGTGAAGGAGGATGGAAAGAGGCAGGAAACAGGAGAGAAAAACATAACCCTGGATGAAGAGTCTCCTAATATCTAATGGAAATATATGGAAATGCACTCTGCCTTTGGCAAAACACACTTTAGATAGAGGGCGGGCTACTTTTGAGAAGAGCCAAAATGGCGAGAAAATATAAGTGTGCACGAGTGTTCATGAGACAGAAAACAGAAGTTGTAAGTGTGGATTATGTGCAGTCTGATTGCTGTGCATTTGTTTTTAAACACAACCAATCTATGTGTGTGTGTGTGTGTGTGTGTGTGTGTGTGTGTGTGTGTGTCATCCTTGATTTTAATGCATGTAAAAAAAAAAGGTGACAGTGATGACCTTGATAAAAGGCTTTCATCCGTACTCTGTCAAACACCACAAATTCGCATTACGTATTGACCCTCAATACTACTGATTCAAAAACTTGAGTACTGTAATGGCACTGGCATCAAAACATTTCATACCACACCACACAAATGTTATATTATTGACACTGTGAAGTTGTTTAAATCTGTAAATTAACCTCTGAAATCATACATTTGGTCTATTTTCAAGCTCACACATATACTATTTTGTATGCATATAAGCATCCTCTGCTGGATTGAGTCTATACTGAACTTCCTCTTCATCTTGTCCACTTGACACACACTGTGCCTTTCTCGCTTTCTCCTATTCTTCTTTGTCCTATTCACTGTTACTGATCTCTGTTGCAGTGTCTGTGAGCTGATGACAGTGGGTCTTTTTGTGAATTCCATGTGGGTTATGTCTAGTCTTGCTGAGGCAGTAAATTTCACAATCTCTTGTGCTGTAATTGTCAACATCAGATGTATGGTATTTTAGAAAAGACACGCATACAGCATGTTTGCAATTTAGTTTTAACACCGCAATCAATACAGCCTAAGTGGGTATAACTTAAGTTCTCCTCTCCTGTTCTCTCATTTACTGTCCTCTCCTCCTTTTCACATTTTTGTCTTGCTTCCTCCCTTTTCCTTTTCTCATTTGCCCCTGCAATCTCCTCTCCTCTCCTCTCCTCTCCTCTCCTCTCCTCTCCTCTCCTCTCCTCTCCTCTCCTCTCCTCTCCTCTCCTCTCCTCTCCTCTCTCTAGTGTCTGTATGGCTGCTACGTCCACTCCTCCATCATCCCCACCTTCCATCGTAGATGTTATTGGCTGCTGCAGGTAAGCCCACCCCCCTTCCCCACCTTACCTTTTTTACACATTTATACACATACAAACAATATTTCAACTGCATTTATAGTTTGGTGATAATGTGTTATTAGTTGTCATATACGGTAGCATATATTTGTCATTTCAGGTCTTTAACCCTGACATTATGGCCATCTTGTAACATTTATCTCAGCTAAGTTAAGGCTTTATTAACCATTATTTCTACACAGAACTGGGCCACCATAATATATATTATCAGTGTTAAGCAAAGTTTTGTCTATTAAATTGTCCATTTCTAAAACACAACACTAAGCTAAACCATAAACCAGCAATAAGCACCATCCTCTTCTAAATTAATGAGGCAACAGTGAAAATACTATCACAAAGCTGGGCTCATAATAAAACTGGATGTTGTTTGGCTGAGTGGACAAACATACACAGTTTGACCACTAGAATATATTTAATATTATGCCAGGCCTATAGGTCTTGCATAATGATAACATACAGTGCAGAATAATAAAACATATTTCTTTGCCAGAAGTTGACTGAGACTTCCAGAGCACAGAGTGTTATTGGAAGCCTGTCTCTCGATACTTATCATGAGCATCAATAAGTCTACTTTCTGTGTGGCAAGAAAACACCCTGGAGCTACAAACAACACGCAACATGCTCACACCAACACACACATGCACAGGTGTCCCCTGTGTATAAAGCAGGTTGTTTTTCATAGAGATGTTGGACTCACTCTACTGCTCATGTGAAAGACAACAGCAAGCAGGACACACACACACACACACACACACACACACACACAAACACACACACACACCCATACTTATGTCTCTCCCCTCTAATCGCCATGCAAGATGTGGTCACCAGGACCTCATCATCTTCAGATGACAGGTTACATGATGAATCTTAAAAGCGTCTGCATACATTTACACTGACTCTCTGTTCATTTCAGAAAATATTGAATACCAAGCAATGTTCATTTAGAACATGGAAATACATAAATATTTATGTATTCTTTGGCCGAATTTCCTGCATAATTTGTCACATGAAATTTACAAGGACATTCCTGCCACCAGCTGTAAATTGAACATGCCCTTACCCAATATATTTTGTTTTTCAGTATGCCCAACTAGATAACTAGAATTATGAAGGAAAATGTTTCTTGCTTTATCTTCAAAGTGCTATTTTCTGCACTTTGCACAGATATCAAAACAGAGAATTAGTGAATATGATCATAAATCAGTTTGTGAGTGGTGTTGCATTGCACAGTGTGGTGCTGTAGCAGCCCACTGTGCCATCCTCTTTTGGAATGAATAGTGTTTCACCTCAGCAGGTCCTCCCCCTCACCTAAGTCTGTCTACTGAATCTTTCATCAAGAGGAGCTTCTCTCCCTCTCCTCTCTCTCTCTCACACACAAACACACATACAGAAATACACACAAACACACACACACAGGTGCACGTGAATGCACCTGTTGAATCATGCATGAGGTAGAAATTCCATAGGTCTGCTGAGGGCCCACAGTATAGTTAGAACTATTCTGAAACACTCTCTCCTTCTGTTCCTGTCATTCTCTCTCTCTCTCTCTCTCTCTCTCTCTATATATATATATATATATATATATATATATATATATATATATATATATATATATATATATATATATATAAAAATATGGCACGCACATACACACAAACACACATGTAGGCACATCCTCTGCAGGGTCAAAGAGAGAGTGATGAGTGGGCTTGAGCTGGTAAATCTTTTATGTGCAGGTGAAAGAATCTTATCTGACACGCTATGTCCAACCTCCTCCCTGACCTCCACGTTCTCTCCCGCTTCCCTTCTCCATTTCCTCTCCCTCTGTAAATTGACTTTTTTGTTGTATTCTCTACCTCCCATACGTTGGTAAGAATATAACAATAAATTAATGAATAAAGGCCATGTTAAACTAACACCATGCGTGTGCATGTATCTGTGTGTGTGTGTGTGTGTGTGTGTGTGTGTGTGTGTGTGTGTGTGTGTGTGTGTGTGTGTGTGTGTGTGTGTGTGTGTGTTTTTCCCTGTGCTGTAGAACCCAGACATTGTGTTGGTGCACTACCTAAATGTGCCAGCAGTGGACGATAGCGGGAAGCCATGCGGCCCTGTCCTCTGCTCCATCAACACAGACAGGAAGGAGTGGGCCAAGTGGAGCAAGGAGGAGCTCATTGGGCAACTCAAACCCATGTGTGAGTTAGCTTTACCATCATTTTAGCACTCCCTTCCTTCGTACTCTCATGTTTCAGCCCTCACACTTTATTCTAAACCTGGGGATATGAGTCAACATAAATACCACCCGTCACGGTGCTGGAAGTCTCAAAATGAATCTGAAGGAAACCAGTGTGGTACATCTAAAAAACTGACTTGCTTTTTAGGCTTTGTAAACAACTGGGCAGCAGAATGGGGCACAGTCTGGAGCGGTGCCATTACTTATCAGAAGAGACAACAAGTGATTTCAGCAGTTTAGGGGAGATGATATGAACATTTCTCTCTTGCAATATATAATATCTAATCTCGTCAGTGTTAATTTAGCACGGATATTGGTGAAGGTAAGGATAAATCAGTACACCAAAATGCAACACGATACATTCAGTACATACATGCCATTCAGACAAATATGGATGGTATAGATTTAGATTTGTTGTTTTTGATGGTTCTGACAGTCAGCGCCATGCTGCCACCTAGAGGCAGATACACATTTCACCCAAAAAAGAGAGGGATGGGGGAAAGAAGACTGAGGTGCCGGAAATATCCAGCATGTATTATTCATAAATGAGCATCAGAGAGTAGATAACTCCAGTAAACTCACAACACACACACACACACACACACACACACACACACACATACACACACACACACACACACACACACACATTCCCACTAACCTAATCTCACCCCTCTTTTGATCTTGTTTGGAAGGGCAAATAAGGACAGCTGCCCAAAACTAAGTAGCTTGTTGACTTAAGTAGCACCTAAATTTTCCCTCTCCCCACTGAATCATATTCCGTCTTGCTCTTCGACCTGCCTTAATTTGCTCACACAAAACAGCTCTCTGCTAGTTTTCTTTCATAGCATTTCTCTCTTGATCACTGACTTGATCCGTCTGTGTTCATTTTATGGTCATTAGGTCTCTGACACTTAAACTGTTTGGTATTTGTTATTTCCCTCTGAAAATGCATCAGCTGTATCCCAAAGATGCAAATTCAGGCATCTTATTTAGAAACTGGAAACATGGACCTTAGATGTTAGAAGTGAAACATCTTGCAAAAAAAGCATATTGCGCATTTTGCATATACAGTATGTATTTAAAGTGTACATTCTGAACACTGGAGGGTGCCATTACACACTTTCAGACGTTTGTGAGGTAATACTGTTAGTATAAAGAGTGACCTGAACAAATAAAAGGACAGAAAATAAAGTGTCTTTAATGTTTGTTTGAATGTCTCTTTTGACAGGTGCTGGAAGCAGCTTGCATCAGAAATGTTCCAGTGTCAAGCAGCGCATCATCTCATCCAAGCAGGAGTCAGGGGCAGCTGCAGGAGGTGGAGCTGCAACAGGTATGGCTGTAGTGGCAGGCCAGAGAGCTGAGGAAGCAGATGGCACAGAGGTCCAGAACAGCGATGTGTCAGAGGGCCAGACAGAGCCCAGTCCTGGAGGGGGCAGGAGCAGAGCGGGTGGAGGAGAGAGGAGGAATGGCAGGATAACCAAGCCCTCCCTACTCCCACAGAGCAGCATGGAAGTGTCCTCCTCTACTTCCACCAACCAGGTGGAGGTCCCTGACACCACCCAGAGCTCCCCATTGTCAATCACCAGCGACATGGCAGATAGCCCTGCTCTCGCCATTGGGGCTGGCATGTCACAGAGCACAGCTGTATTCATGTCTGAGGTCACCACGCTGACTGGAGATTCGGTTTACTCTGCTGGCCACACCCACCTGCTGGCATCCACCCATGAGAGCACCACCGCTGGCATCCTGTTGGCTGTTGCCCCTGAAAACCAGAGGTTTGCGTCATTTCCTGGAGGCATCGGCTTAGGGGAGGGAGGAGAGTTGGTTCTATCTAGCTCTCTAGACTCTGGTGGAGGAGTCAGCCTTCCTGAGACCACCATGACTTTTGACCCTGATTGCTTCCTCAACAATCCCAAGCAAGGCCAGACGTATGGAGGAGGTGGAGGGAAGGCTGAGGGATGTAACGGTGATGATGGAGGACTCCACTGTTCCTCTAACAACTTTGTCTACAACCCAGCTCTTGTCAACAACATCAAGACCGAACCTTCACCCCTGGAGCCACCGCTGGCCGCTCAGAACAACTATGTGGGAGAAGGGACAGGCCTCAGCCCCAGCACCACCCTGGAGCAGATGGACTTCAGTGCTGTGATGTCATCAGCCTGTGTCCAGAGTCTGACCCAGCCTGCGCACCACCCCTCCCCTGGCCTCTTCCTCCAGGCTTCCCCCCAGACAAGCCAGCCCTCCCAGCTACAGACCAATGGTACTGAGACAACCCAGGAATCAGGCGAGGCCCAGGCATACATCGGCCTGCCCACAGTGCCAACAGACACTCCAGTCGCCAATGGAGACCCACATACACACCTCCACCAAGCCAGCCCAGACGAGCAGGGCCTTTGTGGAAGGAACGGACACGGAGCGGCGGTGGGCTCTTTTCCTCTAACACCGCAGGATACAACTGCCGACCAGTCAGGAAGCAGGGGACATCGAGAAGTCTTAGACAAGACTTCTGAGAATGGAGGAGAGTTGCTACTCAAGCCTGGGGATTCTCACGAGGCCTACACGAGTGTTGACACCGAGCACTACCTGCAACCCACAGATGACAATGGAGGAGGAGAAGAGGGTGGGGGAGGTGGTCAAGCAGGGGGAAGAGGGGAAAATGAGATTCTCTGTAATGGTGTAAGCTTGTCCGGGGCCAGCAGTTCAGTGGTGGCCAGTCCTCAGTCAATAGCTGCTGGTGCAAGCATTGAAGGGACGCTTTACAGTTCTCCTCTACCTCAACAGGGTGGGGGGGTGTCAGCTACAACAACTGGGGCTATCAGTCTGGAAGGCTTTGAGGCTTCCTTTGGAAGCCAGTTCTCTGATCTCATCAATGATTTCATCTCAGTTGAGGGGTCTGGAGGTGGGGTGGGGGCGGCTGTGACTGGGGTTCTGATGCCCCAGGAGGGGGCAGCTGGAGAGGGGCAGGGCACAGGAGCAGGCCACCTGCAGGGCTCAGAGGTGGAGCAGGGAGCTATGGGACTGCTCCAGGAGACTGGGAGATTGTTTGGTGTGACAGACTACTCCCCAGAGTGGTCTTATCCAGAGGTTAGTAAACTTTCCATGATTATCATTCATTATTTATTAATCATTGTTCCCTACAGGAAAATCAGACCCTCCTACACATGATTGACGGTGGGCTTGTACTGATGTTAAACGCTAAAATCACGCTCAGCACAATTTGTACTGACTGCCAGCCTGGCTGTGTGGTCATTAAGGAGTCAGAATAGCTCAGACTCAGCTGATTGGATTTTGATGAAATTTCAATATTACACTGATTACCCTGATTGGCTTCATTAATTTACCCATGTACCACTTATAATATCTCAGACAGCAGTCATTCAATCATGATGAAACTTGTGGAAACATGGCATCTTATCACTATGATTTTCAAAAGACAATTTGACGAAAATAACTTTATTAACTCACCCTATCTCCAACATTTGCACATATAGATACATTTTTTTGTAACTTTCTTCCAGGATGTTACATCATACTCATTAATCCACAGTTTAGGGTATATATATATATATATATATATATATATATATATATATATATATTAGAATTAACTAAAATGTCCCAAAAGAAACTAGCCAATGCGGTTAATGGCTTTAAAATCAACAACAAAACATTTTTTGTTGTATACTCACTTCATGACTGAACATTGTTGTGGCACAATATGTTGTTTATGTTTTATTTTTAGCTACACTTGAAAAAACACTTGGCAGTGTTGTTCACATGGTTCAAACAACTTGGATGTAAGGAGAAGCACAGCCTCTAGGAGCTGCCACCAGCCATAAATAAGCAAAAGTATAACCACTTGGGGGGCATTTACAATATTTATCAGTTTAAATTCATAAAATAGAAAACTAAAATGTAGGCCACTGTGTCTCTGAGGTATGTTTTTGCAACAGATGGAATCAGGATATTTGATAGAAAGGTATTCTGTGAACACACACACACACATACATTTTCATACACATGCTACACTATGCATACATTATTATAATTATTAATATTATTATTATCTTAGGAAAGTATACATGATGTGTCCTATTTTCACACAAACTGTGTGATATTAGACTGAGGACTGTTTGTGTGCGGCAGGGTGGAGTGAAGGTGCTGATCACAGGCCCGTGGTTGGAGTCAGGCAGTGAGTACAGCTGTCTCTTTGACCACATCAGTGTCCCTGCTGCCCTCATCCAGCCCGGGGTGCTACGCTGCTACTGCCCAGGTAACACACCTGTGTATGCACACATGTTTACACAACAAACACACTCCTTCAACATAGAAAAACACTTTCCTTTATTTTTGAATGTAAATCTAACCCCAAACGCACCCCACTAAGCAGTTTCTAGCAAAAAAGATTTTTACAGCAAAGAAAGAGTCTAACATTCTTGACTGCACACCCTTTTTTAGGAGATGCAGTCCTTTTATACAAAAAAAAAGATGAGAACAATACAAAAAGGAACATTTTGAGGAGGGACCATAGGGAGGGACACTGTCTGGCAGGAACGCAATAAACGTAGCACTACTTGGAAATGTTTTTTTGGGTGGTATAGTGGTAAAGGATTCATGAGTTACATCCTGTGATCAGGGCAAAACCTGCAAGGCAAACAGTTTTTTTGCAGGGAAACATGGGCAAAGCAAAGATGTTCACAGTGTATAATAGTGTAAAACACTGTCCTGAAATGATTCTTTGATAAGAGTTCGGTCTCAGCATACGGTCACTCCTATTAATTCCTTACCTGATATTTCCAGCCCATGACACAGGATTGGTGATGCTGCAGGTAGCTATGGGTGGTGAGGTCATCTCTTCCTCTGTGGTTTTTGAATACAAGGCGCGTGACCTTCCTGCCCTGCCATCTTCTCAGCATGACTGGTTGTCCCTTGATGGTGAGAGCATGTATTTGTTTTTTGGCCACACAGGGATGCACAGTTACACACTTATTGTCTTATTTTTTACTCAATGAAGAGCATAAACCATAAACAAAATTAGATTTACATACGTACCTAACTGCTTCATTGTGTGCCTGGAGTGTTGCATGCTTGCATTTTATTTTTAAAATACTGTATGTTTATGATCATGTACTTGACTGACTGTTTTTACCCAGAAAACCCCTAAATTATCATACAAAATACATCCTTTTATTATTCTTTATTTAATTTGTGTGTGTGTGTGTGTGTGTGTGTGTGTGTGTGTGTGTGTGTGTGTGTGTGTGTGTGTGTGTGTGTGTGTTGCACCTTTTATCTTCACAGTCCCCCGTTTCATAAAGCCTTTAAAGGCTTTGTCTTGTTGGACTTCAAAATAATGTATTATGGAGTCTAATTTGAGTGTTTGCATTGGAGAGGAAATCTGAATTATTTCGTTTTTGTATGTTGCTCTAGTGAGATTTTAATTATACTGAATCAAATTAAAACATTCTGTAAGATGTTAGAGAACAATTACATGTTCTTTGAGTCAGCTCTGGGGGATTGGTTGCATATATCTGCACAGCACCCGGGGCGGGTTTTCGTGTGCAAATATATCTCCTGATGCAATTGCGGTTTTGAAGCACACGGGTCTCCTTAGCGAGGCATGTCCTGGGTTACTCTGTGTTCATCGCCCCCGTCTCTGCGTTGCGCAATGCGGCAATGCGGCTCTACAGTCACAGCAGGCTGACTGTTTGCTGGAGTGAAGGGCAAGGACATTGTGCGCGGTCCCCTTGACAGTCAAAAGGTTGGACACCACTGGCAGTGTGCCGTTCAGCCTTAAACACGCTAGCTATAGGCTCTGCCTTTAACTTTCAACGATGATAACAAACCCTGAGCGTGCGCTCCAGTCCTTTGTGTGCCCTCAAATGTAGACTACATCAAAGGTTCCTTTCACTGCCTTGAAGAAATAGACAGAGATAAATAATTTTAAGCAAATATGCGTCAGCGCAAGACTTTTTCACATGTCATTGCTCCAGTTTAGTGTGTGTGCAGTTTATTGTTGTAGGTTACCGATGACGAACGAGCCTCATGCAGCTCAGAGTCTGGCGGGCGGATTTGAAGCGTGTCTGCCACTGACACAACGTGGAGACTCTGTCTCTCGCCCTCCTTCTGTCTCTCTCTCCCTCCATCTCTCTCGTTCTCTCTCTCTCCCTCTCTCGCTCTCTCGCCATCTCTTGCTCTCTCTCCATCCCTCTGTCTCTCTCTCGCCCTCTCTCTCGCTTTCTCCCTCTCGCTCTCCCTACTCTTGGTTGTGTTTTGCTCGATTGGAGTAGCAATGTGTGTGTCGCACACTTCAAACTAACGGGGTTGAGCAGAAGCGGGAACAAAGAGAGCAGCAGATAGAGAGAGGTTCGCTGTTTGGGTTCGTACCTTGTTTGATTTTAAACTGATGTTAACTTAAAAAACGCGCTCTTTTATTTGGCTTATATGATGTTTTATAGCTGGATTAAGTTTTTTGTTATGATGCTGTAGATGTATGTGTCTATTTATATTTCGTCTTCATAACTGTAAAGCCTACTTTTGTATAACGTTTCAGTTAAAATATTTGTAGTACATGTGGTGCCCAGCTTCTGCCAAGTGTCGCAAACAAAGGGACAGAAGAAAGTCTACATTGTTTGCAAGCTAGATGTTTGAACTAAAAGGCGCACGATATCCTGCATGTTTTATGTTGCATTAGAAGCTTGTTTAGCCTTACATGTTAACCTGTTCCCTTTCAGCACCATCAGTAGTGGACAGCTCCACTGAACTCTATAACAACAAATGAAGGCGGGCTAATGTGGCTCCTGTAGAGGCCCAGATAAGAACAGGCCTGCTATAGGAACAGACATTTGGGAATGTTGTTGGTCACACAAACTTTAAATGTTAATGTTGTAGATGTTCATGTTTACTACTGAAAGTTTCTCTGTATGGATCCTGTGCCAAAACATGTGTGTTTGATTAATACTGTTTTTCCATTAACTTCAACTAAAGAACAGAATTTGTTTGAATTCTGCTTTAACAGAACAGAAAGGTGTCCAAAGCTGGTCAGTAAATCCACAGGTACCCACTACAACTACAAGTAATCATTACACAAACTTTGAAAAGCCACTTAATTTGTATTCAAGAACAGGAATAAAAGTGATCTGTAATCCTTTATAAAAGCTGGAGTGCCACCAGAATACTTATGCCATTTTTACTGGTCAATAATAATCCATTATATTTAAAAACAGTTCATAAAATAACAATTACATTTGCATTTAAATGATGTTGTTAAAAAACTATTAGTTGAGATATAATTGCATGCTATTGATATACATAAATTCATGATTTTTTTTAAATTAAATCCTAAATTACTTTGAAAGGAGTTTCCAGTGGCCTGTCTTTTATGCCTCTGTATCCTTAATAACATGAGCTGTGCAGCATCTAGACTCAAGCATGACTGGCAGGTAGATAAGTGAATTATAAAATGGAAAATTACATTCAGTTAGTAAGTCATTTAATTTAAATAAAAAAAAATAAAAAAACGAAAGCCAGTTTGAAAGACATTTTACAAACATTTAAAATTCAACAATTCACTTCTCAATTACTGTAGGTTGTTGAATGACTATTTAATCCCTATTTATTTGGCTGATTTCAATGAATATTTGTCTGTTAATTAAGTTATTATAATTAACCACAAGAATATCCTCATAGCAGATGCCAATTTATGTAGTCTTCTCAATCAGCCTTTTCTGTTTTGAAATGCATGTCTGCAAGCATTTATGTGACCAGAAATCTACTGTACTTTTCCTTTTTGTGTTTTTATGCATCTGTGTGTGTGTGTGTGTGTGTGTGTGTGTGTGTGTGTGTGTGTGTTTTCAGTTATGATGGGTAAAGACAGGTGCTTGTTATGTGTTTGGCAGCTGAAATAGTGGAGTGTTTTGCTTTGTATTTTTTTTTTAACTGTTTTTGCAGAAAACGCTGCTCTTCTTCTGATTGGCAGTGGAGTGGAAAGGGTGGAGCCTTAGCCTCTGTGTCATTTTTATGGCTCCACCCTTTCAGCTCAGTTTGTGAAATGCAGACAGAAAGAAAGAAAATAGAAGTGAAATGAGAGGAGAGAAAAATAGAGATACTGAGTGAGACAGCAGCAGGTGGGATGAGATCATGTGCACTGCAGCAAAACTGCAGCAGCTCTGAAACAAAGGATCACACTCACACACAGCCAAAAGATTTAATGTTAGACGTACACTCTTTCACAGATACACACAGTTTTTTTGGTTCCCAACCTCCCATTGTTGGTAAATGGATTTATTGCACTGCAGTTCTGATTTATTCTGCAGTATTGAGCCCCTCTCCCTAAGATGCTCTACGTAGGATTTACTAAAACATATTACTGATTTGCTTAAATGCAACAAACAAGTAGCCAATGCTTACAGCTCTATGTGTCCCACCTTCACTCCTATAGATACGCAGTTTAGGATGTCCATCCTGGAGCGTCTGGAGCAGATGGAACAGAGAATGGCTGATATAACCAATCAGAACTCCAGCTCAGAAACCATGGCAACCAAGGGTGGAGGAGTGGAGGGAGGAGGAGCCACTGATCAGCAGTCTCAAGTAAGGCAGAAAATATGGGATTTAGCTTGGGTGAAATCTTTCTTTTCAGCTATTCAATTCAATTCCATTTTATTTATAGTATCAAATCATAACAAGAGTTATCTCGAGACACTTTACAGATAGAGTAGGTCTAGACCACACTCTATAATTTACAAAGACCCAACAATTTCAGTAATTCCGTAGCTATATAATCTGAAACCGTATCAAGTGAGCAGGACAGGTAAAATTAATGTTTAATTAAAGCTAGTCTTTAAAAGCGTGTTTGAGTTAAATTTGATAACTGCATGATGATGGTCTAATGGTTCAAATGTTTACAGAAGATCAGGTCTTTCCATTTTTGAAACTCAAAGAAATACTCTAAAGCATACATCAGTTACACCAGTTTATTCAATAATAGCAAAACATGATGATGCAATCAAGTACAAAAGCACCACTAACTTCAGATTCAGAGAGGTGTTGAATCCATTCTGTGGTATTTTGTGACATACATACATATAAAAAAAATCTGGCATTTGTTTCAGGGCTATTGTACTAGATTTCATTACATTGCAGGGTGCTTTTTAGGTCACCCCCCTGAAATTCTCCTAAACTCCCTAATTCTCTGACTTCAACAGCCTATGCATATTATGTACGCTACCTACTAGCTCTTAAGAGTCAGAGGCTTTGCGATTTGTTAAACATAGACATAGACTCTTTCTTGGTAAAAACTGACCTTTGTGACAGCTTGAAAAACATTCAAAATGTTGTACATAACAGCCCTGGAAAACCTTTTTGTCTTCAATCTTCCAGATTTCTACCGATCAGGGTTCCTTCGAGGGTCGTGTTGTAGTGGTGTGTGAGAAGATGATGTCTCAGCCATGCTGGGCTTCATCTAATCAGCTTGTCCACAGTAAGAACTCCAGAGGAATGACCTTACTGCATCTGGCTGCAGCTCAGGGCTATGCAGGGCTCATTCAATCACTTATTCGCTGGCGGTGAGTAACACACAAACATGACACATCATTGTGAACGCAAAGACTGTCGGTTAATGTCCCTTTTGTTGTCTTGTCTGCAGCACAAAGCATGCCGACAGCATTGACCTTGAGCTTGAGGTGGATCCTCTCAACGTAGATCACTTCTCCTGTACTCCATTGGTGAGTGATCACTATTTCTGAATGGTGTTCTGAGTGTGTCATTATTTCCATGTCTGTATGTGATGTGTGTTTTCCTTTGGACTCCTCAGATGTGGGCATGTGCTCTGGGCCATACTGAGGCAGCATTGGTGCTTTACCAGTGGGACCCAAGAGCACTGGTTATTCCTGATTCGCTGGGGCGCTTGCCGCTCAACATCGCACGATCTCGGGGCCACACTCGATTGGCTGAGCTCTTAGAGCAGCTGCAACAGACTCCTCAGGCTCAGGGCCACACTGCTGACACTTGGATGGACAGATGGAGAGGAGAGTCACAGACCAGCAGAATAAGCCACAGCCCTACCCCAAACCCTAATTCAGGTGGGAAAGCCTGCTATTTTGTGGTTTATCGTCAATTCACCCAAAACACAAAACAAATTCCCACTTAGCCCTAGTGATATTTAACCAGACTGGTGGTTACAGTTTTATTTGCAGAGGTTTTAAAATATCTGCCACTGAGGCTTCGTATACAGCGGGTTAGCTTAGCTTGGCATAAAGACTGGAAACAGCTAGCCTGACTCTGTACAAAAGTAAGAAAATCCACTTACCAGGACCTCTAAAGCTCATTAATTAATACATACATATATCTTGTTTGTTTAAACTGAAGTGTAACAACAACAATTTTACATTTAACTGTGGTTATGTGCCAGATGATTTCTTGGCTGGGAGCAGTAAATTCCTGTCTTAGCTGATTGCCTGTTTCCAGTTTTTATGCTAAACTAAGCTCACCTGCTGTTGGGTTTTGCTACATATACACTAAATAGACACGATAGTGGTATCAATCTTCTCATCTAAGTCTGGGAAAGAAAGCAAATAAGTGTGTTTTCCAAAATGTCATACTATTCCTTTGAAAATTATATTTGAAAAATGTCTTTCCAGTTACTCAGGATATTCCACAGACCACCATGTGGACAGTCTGAAATTGAAAACTGAAAATGACCATTGTTAGCTATTTCTAGGTGTAAGTGGTGCAAGATTGTATGTGTTCAGGGTGAACTGACCTATAATAAGTATGCCTATCCAGCATGATAGGAATATATTTTGCCACTTACTCTTATTTTTGATCATTTTTCCCCTAGAGCTTAGGAGAGCCAGGACAGAGAACCAGCCAGACAACCATAACCCAAGCTGGAGCCAAACAGGACACCGAGCCCAACAGGGAACCCAGGGAGAACAGGGAGGCCCACCCCCAGCCAAGAGACTCAAACCCAGCCCCGACACCCAGCAACAGCTAGCTAACTCAACCCCTGGCCCCAACACCCTCACCTCCCTCCTTAACTTATCCCCCAGTCCTAACCCCCAACTCTCTCTCCTCCCAAACACCCTTCAAACTCAACCCTCCAACCTCAGCTGTCAGAACGCACCTCCTGCCAGCTCCAGCCCGAACCGCCCTCAGCTCCCCAGCACTCCATTCTCCCACCTGCAGGCCAGGATAGGGGTGTGGAGGGGGCACCAGGTGGAGTCTGAGACAGACTCTGGGGCAGCGTGGCATAGCCAGGAGGATTCTAGGAAAAGAACGACTGGCCATTCACCTGCGCCAAAGAGTGTTATCTGACAGGGGAGAGGAGACAGAGCTGTTGACCTATCAGGATAACACAGAGGACTTGCAGGTAGGGGCAGCGGATTGTGAGGCGCAGTTTTGATCTCGTTCCTTAACCAAAACTGAACTTTTTGTACTTTATGTGATGGACAATGTATACTGCTTGCTTGCATGTTTGCCATGTTTGTGATCAAATACTTGAAACAATACATTAAAAATTTATGAAAACAACTCTTCCCCAAACTTTGACCCTCCATGTGAATAAGGGAAAACTCCCATGAAACCTCATTAGGTTAAAACAATTACAAAACCTCAGGAAGGGCCCAAGAGGGTAAGGTATTAAATAGTGACAACAAACTTGAACATAAACAGGATACACGGATAATGAGTGAAGATTGGGATTTTACATGACATCTACTGTACTCCTTTGTCTGCATTGAATTTGTCATCATAAGAAGGCCATCTCTTGCAGGGGCATTCGTGCTATCTTCACTACTCAGTTACTCCCACAAAAGCAGACACACACTATTACAAATGAAGTGCACTTACAAGAAAGCAAAAAAGGGCATATTAAATTTTCACTAGCAAGAACAAGAACCTAGTACTAACTGATTAAACCTTGCATTAAAAGGAATCATTTTAGTATGTTTACAACACTGAGCTTGGCCAAATAAAGATAATAGCAAAAAGGTTATTAATTTGGATTTAGCCATTTGTAGTGCTTGTCTATATAATCACAACTAGAAATCTGCTTCAAAGAAAGTGATTGCAATAATAAAAGCTCTGATGCCTTCAGTTGTTTCCACCATTAAGATAATTAGCCACCAGTGGAAGATGTGTGGATGCATATTCTATTTTGCAATGAAATCTGATTAAAAAAAATCCATCCAACTGTTCAAGGTACACTGATGTTACATCTAACATGACAAGGGGGCTCGCAAAGAGAGGATAGAAGATGTATTTAATGATTAAACCTTGTTGGTTTAGTCAAGACTCTGGTTTGTCCAAAACATATGACTGTTTTACTAAAGTCTCTCTATGAGCTAAACATATGTAATGTATACAGCATATGCTTACAGTGTAAAGAACAGAAAGCTTAAAAAATATTGATGCTCAAGTGATGATAATGCATAGACAATTAGGTTCTGTTCAGGAATTTAAGAGAAACATGAATTTTTCACTTGCCCACCTATAAGTATAAAAAGCAGTTGCTTCCTTAAACCATTATGTACACAGAGTTTCATCATATAATCAGTTATATAGTTGTCATTCCTATAGGCATTAAAAAATAAATGCCAAAAATAATTTTTAAGGGCAGCAGGTGTTAGAAATATGTGTGTAACGCTTGCTCTGCTTGTCTTGCAGATGGACATTACGATGCTAGCTGATCACATCCTGGAGGCTTCAACTGGTAGGCTTAAGCAGGAGGCTGTGGAGACAGAAACAGACTCTGGGAAGGTGGGGATCAGCAGTGATGTCAGGTTACTGTCTGGTTATCTTGGTGAGGAGGAGAAGTAAGTCAAAGAATTCCTGTCACCACATTTACATTATATAACTTGTCATCAATTAGTGTAAAGGTCTTTTTTACTATTATCATTTTGCTCTGTTCTCTGCTTTTTTCCAGGTTTCTAAACTTCAGGTCCCAGACTCCTTACCCCAAACCAAACTGTCTCTCAGGGCCTGAGGATCAGCAGAGTCCTCAGGCTAAGCAAGCCCTTACCTCCCCCTTTGACTGGACCTCCTTCCTCTGTGCAGCTGTGAAAGAGGAGAGGTTGAAAACTGACTCCTGTATATCCATGACTGAGGCAGAGCATGGGGAGCTCTATGAGACCATCAGGCATGCTCTGCACTCCCTCAGAAAACACAAGGTATACATGGTATACCTTTTAAAAATCACAAAGTTTACCCCTAAGATTGTAAAATAATCTGATGTATTTTGTCACTATGTTGTTTTTTAAGTCCTTGTTCTGGCATTTGTTCCAACTTATTTTCCTCTCTATTTCTATCTTTCATGAATCACAATAACTTGAGATGACCATGAGCCATTTAACATATATGATGTTTATACAAACTCTTAATGTCCAAGGGTCCCATTCAGGAACAACGCAAAGAGATTGCAGCAGTGATTCAGCGCTGCTATAAAAGATACAGGCAGGTAAGAGTTAACAGCACACAGCTAGCATCAGCCTACTACTTGCTTTTATGTCAAGCTGACAGAGCATTAAGTACTGAATTGGATATACAGAAATAATAGCATTAACAGATGTGTTCCCTTCATAAATTTGGGCTAAAATGAAATATAAATGAATGAAGACATACAGTACAACTTAGTCATGTCATTCACTGTGCCTTTTATATTGAAATTTAACACAGCACCAAAGTTCACATCATGAATTGTGTTGATTGTAGGTTTTATTCACACTCAAGTCAGTTTTATCACACATTTTTGTTTTTGATTGAGACAGCTAGACGTGATCTATAATGGACATTTATTAATAAAACTATTAAGTATGCAAGCTGTGATCAGTCAGAGGTTGTGATTTGAGTTTGCAGAGGGAAACAGATTTAGCCATAACATTATTTAAATAATTATCATTATAATTATCAAGATTCAACATTAAAAAGGTTGGGATGAAAGGGTTTACAACACGCTGCTTCTGTCTTCTCTTTCAGTATGCACTTTATAAGAGGATGACCCTGGCAGCCATCCTGATCCAGAGTCGTTTCCGGAGTTTCCATGAGCAGAGGAAGTTCCAACAGAGTCGTAGAGCAGCGGTCCTCATCCAGCAATACTACCGCTCCTATAGACACTCCCTTGGGTACTTCACTCTCTCTCTCACACACACACACACACACACAAGGGCATAATTATGCAGAAAGACTTGTCTTACTCTTGTATCTTCGCCTACAGCAGCTTCCTCACGAAAAAACAGAACCAGGCTGCTCGCAAGATCCTGAGATTCCTGCTACGATGCCGCCACAGGTGAGGCATAAAAATCCTCACATACCCTCCAACACCACTGTACACACATCCAAACACGTTACCTACACACTCTTACAGCCCACTGCCACACATGCGCTCTCTTCATTGGTGCTAATAGTTGGTGTTGTTTTACTGTTCCTGTGAAGCCCCTTGATGGACCATAGGCCTCTGAAACGGGTGAGTTTTCTCTCACTCTCTTCTCTCTTCCCCTCTCTCCTGGTGGCTGATGCCTGTTTGCATGTCAGCTAAGGAAGGGGGAGAGGAGATCCTGGATTATCATACTTCCCTCTTGCTCTCTCTTCTTCCCTGCCTATCTGCCTGTCTCTCCCTTTCTTTCTCTCTGGTGCTCTCCGACGTCTGCTGAATGATGTTGGTACTTCTGCATGATTGAAAGATAGATAGAGAAGTGATTCTTGCATAGGGTCTTCATGGGGCATGTTCTTACTAAAATGACTAGGGGACTTTAAGTGTCTTGCTTGGCCTGCCAGTCTTTTTTCTGTGCCTTGATGGTTGGGAAGGTTATATGATGGAATGTGTGTGGGTGTGGGTGAGTTGCTCTGAGTATGGCCTTTGGATTTAAAAGTGTAAAGAGAAACTCATGCACAATTACAAACACACACACAAATCTGTCATTAAGCATGTCTCTAATGTGTGTTTGTTTTTCCCCAGGGCCAGAGAGCAGAGAAAGGCCAGGGGTCCTGAGAGCCCACCACCAGACCCCACACACAGCCCCCTCAGCCTGTGAGCAATCTATAAACCCTCCCCGTCCTCCATCTTCTCCTTTTTCCTTTCTTCCATCCTCCCGAAAACTCCCTATCTTTTCCATTCCCCAACCCCTTCTCCTGCCCTTTCCATTCCTCTCCTCCCTCCTTCTGTCTCACCCTTTCTCCCTTCTTCTCTCAAGAGGGAAAAAACTCTTCCCAGACAGACTGAGGACAGGAAAGGTGTCCATCATGGCAGCTCAGACAGACAGAGCCCAGGGACCTGGCTCTGCCCACAGCACTGATCCTCCTCCACAGTTTCACTGGGAGGCCATCACATTAACCTCATGGCATTCTTTGCACTCTTCATGGGTATGTTTCTTTGCAAGAGCAAGTTGATAAGTCAGACGGGAGAACACGAGGAAGCGCCTGAAGACGACGTCCTGGCATTAATGGCAGTGACTGGACGTGCTCCGGTGACCAGCTGGCTCAAGATAAAGGCTACTTTGACATGCAGAAAATATACAAAACATTTTGCGTTTTGTATCTAAACAGTAATCCATGAAAGAATAAGAAAACATAAACCAAAAAACTCTCTTCTATGTTGCATTTGCATGCAAGGTTTTTCTGCTTATTCCTCCTCTCCATCATCTTGAAGATCTATAGTGGCAAATCATTCTGCTGATTCAGTATTTCACAACCAACCACTCTGACTCACAGGCTTACAAACCTATTAATCAGTCACCCGATCAAAAGGGGAGGAACTGCACTTGAATGTAAGAGGGGCATTGTTAGATAAGGGTTAGGGTCTGAATAACGATGTCTTAATTTGTTACATGGACTTTGTATGGAGTCGTTCTCAGAGGCAGCACTTTGCTCGCCTGACGTGGTGTGTCCGTGTTTGTTCAATTCAATGCATGTATTTGAGCTACAAGCTCCTGCATGCTTGCCAAACTGCTTTAGTGTTGTTTCTTTTGTATTTCTATGTGAAGTTGTGTCTCACTTACGTCCTCATCAACTTATCCTTGCCCTGTGTAATGTGAACTGTGTAAGGAAAAATTACTCATTTTGGGTGCTTTTTTTACTTTATTTATTTAAGGGTCTAATAATTTATTCAATTGGCTCAAGAGTGGTTCAGCTTGAGACTAGTTCCCCCCACCCCCCCCTTGTGTGGTAAAATATGACATGTTCCAATGGTTAAATGTCTCTGTTAGTTTGTTCTTTGCGTGAACCTCTAAATCCTAACTGTGGTTTTGAGGAGAGAGTCACATACCATTGCCTTGACTTCTTCTTGACTCTGAGAGGTCTCTATGCTTGCTCTGTAAAGGACATGGGTCCTATACCTGCCCCTATATGGGGCATTTGTCCCCATATTAGCCCATATGGGTGGTCAAATCCATATTTTGGACTATTGCATATTCCTGTATATAAACTGACGAGGTAAGGGGATACGCGGACCCTGAAACTTTTTCATAAGAGGACTGTATTTAAGATTATAAATTATTTTACTCCCATAATGAGAACTTAAGACAGAGACCTGGGTACACAGGATGGCTGTATTGCTTGTAAATAATGTAGATATTGCAAACGGAGTAATGTGCATGAGATTTAAGACAAAGAAAAAGAAAAAAGAACATGTTAGTGGCTATGGACTGTGAGAGGATTTTAACTGCTTCACATTAAGAGTATCCAGTATAAGTGTTACTGAAAAGAACATTTTGTTAAAGCATGCAACTGAAAAATCTAATGTTAGAATTATAAGTGGGAAAACAAAGTTAGCTGAAACAATGATCTTTCAGACAAAACATATACACTTTGTGCTTTTGTTTCTTGGCTAGCAAAAATGAAACCCTTTTTGCCAGTAGTGCCAATTATTATGAATGCTATATTTCCTAACAATATTTTACGTTTGGGAAACCAACACCCAAAAGATAGCAGTAAAATCCACAGAGGCAACACACAGAGACAATAAACAGTAGAAGAGATTTAGTACTAGCTCAACCATAGACAAGTTCTGAGGTAGACGACGATGATGCAAGTATGAAAATTATAATAATGGTGATAAAGATGATGATGGCTGTTTTAATATGAATGCAATGAATGGTGACCCAAAACGGAAGAGGGTGCTACATTCTTTACAATATGGTTGTGCTTCAGCAACATACTAGCTTTTATTAAGACCATTAATCACACCTACAGCGGATCCAGCCCGGCCTCCAGTCAAAGCTTTCCATCTTCAAACAGAATGTCTCTTCCCCCTGCTTTTTACATATCATTTGATAAATTTTTATTTTCTCCTCATTGTCACTGCCATTATGATACGACGTCTGCTTTAGACTTCTGGAAAGCTCTGTTTAGAAAGTGCCTGCTCAATAACAGAAAAGTGCAAGCTAAAATCAGGAAATATCTATTGTATGTCCTCCAAACGGTTGCCAGTTACTTGTTTATTTTCCTAAATTGTGTGTTAAAAATGAACTTGACAGTGTTAAACTTGATCCGAGTTTAAGTTAGAAGCTTGTATTTGTCAGTGGTATGAATGAATGCTCATGGCCTGATTGATGCTATGTGTTGCTTTATGAGACAAACCAGTAATTACCACTTTATGCCCCACTTGTCTGTCAGTTGTGCAGTATAAGAACAAGAAAACCATAGAATTCAGCCTCTGTGTATGAAAGGCACTGTCACGAGTCTATTCAAGGTTCCAGTGTTGCTGTTGGGAGAAAGATGCGTTCTCTAGCAGGGACTCACTTTGTCTGTCTTTCCTTAAAAAAATGTTCTTGCAGCATTTACATGAAAGCACAACCCAACAGTTTTCCAGAGGACGAAATATCTGTCACTTTCTTTCTTTGTCTTTTACTCACGTTCTCTCCCTCTCGCTCTCTCACACACACACACACACACACACACACACACACACACACACACACACACACATCAATATATACAATATATACATACAGTACACAAATGTACACAGACACAAAAAATGCCACACTCTTTCTCTCTGTGCTTATGTCTTTGGGAACAATTAAATCTCTCCCTTAGATTTTACTCAGGGTTAAAGAACAGGGAGATGGTATGTGGAGTGTGATGCTCGCCAACACAGAGTTGTACCGCTACTGGTGACTGTGTATATTGTATGCATATATGTATGTGTACATATTTGTGTAGGTTAGGGATACTCCAGTTGTTCATTCACTAATCTAGTATCTACAAATTTTGAAATAATGTTCTTGATTGACACACTGCTTCTGAGTCTCATTTTGTGAAGCAGCAAATGTGATTGTTTCATCCAAGGTGTGTTTGCATCACTTTTTCTACAAGAAAAAAAATCTCCAAATCCCATATTTTATAAGATTCTGTTTGATTATAAACTAAATTTAAAGCAAGTAATGAGTAATATTTCTATTTCTATAGTTGCTCTTGTTTTAAACGCACAAGATTCTTGATACAAGTAATTCTTAAATAAAAATAAGTAATGGCCATGTATCACCTCAATTTTCTTAATTATAAAAAGTTGTAAGAGATAGTATATTTAAAGATTTACAATTGGACTATCTCTATAATGTGTTTCACATGTTTCCTCAATTTTTATGACACTGAGAGACAGCTATGATTAGGATGGCACCGTTAGGAGATTTATGTTACGATATCACTTGAGCATCCTCTTAAACTGTCCTTCCTTTCACATCAGCACAACTCAAGTATATATATATATATATATATATATATATATATATATATATATATATATATATATATATATATATATATATATGCACACAGACAAATTTACAGTACACACACTCCAACATCCAAATGCTAGTGCTTATCAACACACACACAGAGAATACACTCTCATACAAATTAAACTAGACACAGATTGCAGATAATCCATCAATATGTTCATGTTTTGGAGAGGATGGTGACTGTAAAAAAGTATGTAGAGTAGAAAAAGTTTTTAAAAAATACAATGAAGAAATATTGCCATAGTAAACAGCTGGTAGACATGTGCAGAGATGGCCTCTGTTTTCATGAGTCCGCCTACAAATGAATGGTATAACCTTTCAGGCCTTGTTTTGAGAGGGCGTGGCCAAACACCACATTGCATGCTAGAATGGTAGACCCTTATAGATAATCTATGGCAAGACCTCTCCTTGCCTTCCTCTTCTTTTACCCTGTCTTCCCACCCCCTCTCGCTCTCTCATTTCCTGCTGCATTCCCACCTTGCCTGCTGTTGTGTTCTCCATGCTTATTTCAGTCTGTCATTTTTCTTTTCTTTTTTGTAGCCTAGTTTTTACTTTGTTTGTTTTACAAACGTGCATGCCCAAGCATCACTAAATTGTTGATGTTTTTAAAAGAATATTTTGTTGCTGAGGCCATGCAAAGTGTTTTGAATATTGCCCTTATATGTGGAAAATGTCTTCTGAATGCTTTACATAATTTCTGCTGTAAAATGAAATCAGAATAAAAAGAAAATTTGCACTTTAACGTATTTTTTTGCCTGATATTTATTTCTCCCATGGTTCATAAAGAGAAAGTTGTAAGTCTCTGTTTACTCATGCTTTTCTTATTTCATCTTCTGAACATAACACTGGGTCATTTGTATTTCTACCCCTCCTGAATTCACTCTGAAAAGTCCTTTATAATATGTTAACCTTTAATTTAATATTTTCTCTAATCATTTACAGACACACATGAGATTTTAAAGCAATTGGTCAATAATACTGCACTATTTTACTGGTTTTCAGGCCTCTTTCCAGTTTTTTGGAAACCCTTCCTTGTCCCATACTTTATTATATATTTCAAGTAAGATATCTTAACATGTTTCACTAAGATGATTTATCATCACTTTGCTCGGTGGGGACATCCTTGTTGAGCATGATTCAGTTCTCTCTTTGTAAGTGGAATACTTGATAAATTGTTGGTATTTTCATTTTGCAATATTTCTTGCTCATTCTTGGTTATCGTAGCATCTCTCTGTCTTCATCCCTACTCGCTTATGTAACCTGAGCTTTGAACTTTAACAAATGTTTGTGCCAGTCAATTTAGAATTTCCATTTCCGTCTCTCTGACACTTAAGTAAGATTGATTGCTGGTTCTGTACAATTCCTAATATTATTTTGTGTGCCATTTCCATGATTTAGGCATACTATTTTTTTTTACATCTGCATCAGTTCTTCACCCTTTTCATTCTCATCATTACAGCCACCCTCATGCACGATGTGTTAACCTGTTATTGCATTAACATCTCCACAGCAAATAACCTTTCCCTCTAAGCAAGTGCATCCAGTATTTACAATCAAAACCTTTAACAAGGATCATAACAGTTAAATATGATCCTCCACAACTGCTCTTTCCTCTATCTCTGTTTATTTTAACACAACCTCAAACACTAAAGGCAAGTCTCTTGACTAGTTAATTTTCTCTGATTATTCACTTGTTTTTCCTGACTTCACAACCTACATCTGTGCTGAGTTTAAACATTTATCTTCACACTAAAATAAATACTGATCTCTTCAACATTTGCGACATCTTGGATTTTGCTTACAGACCATGTACCACCATATTTGAAGGACTATAGCCTGAGTGAAAAAAAAAGTCTGCAAAGAGGCCTACAGTATTCTTAACCAGAAGAACCCGTAAGAAAGTTGGTGGAAACAATCTTTATGTGTCGTCTTTGTACGTGATTAAATTAGTAGCTGGTTAGTTTTCAGGTTTGTCACAGGATTGGTCGAACATCTGATAGTCCTACCGGAAAATTACTGGAATATATTATATTACGTCACATCAATTTCGTTTTACCGTAAACATGTTGTTTTCCGTTTTCCTTGATGTGTAAAAACGATCCAAAATGTCACTCGATCAAATCCTTCGACAACGGCGTCCTGTTTGAACAGTTACGAATTACATTTCATGTCCACTGAGTCTACTTTAGTTGTTCATCTTGAAAGAAATTAAGCTCAAATTGTGTGCATCGTACGCAAAATCCAAACATCCATGGTAATTACGGTAGTAACCGGAAATGCCGTAACAATCGCAGCTGATATAAGGACGTGGTTGTTCCGGTAAAAAGTGGATTTGCTGCTTAAAGATAGGAGGATTTAGAGTAGAATATATTATGTTTTAAATAACAACTGTACATATTTTTTTAGAATTAGATGTTTTAACTTCGTAATACAATGAAACCCACGTATTTTTCTTCTGTAAACTCGACACTGTAACGACTTCTCGTGCGGCCCAGCTCTGCATCGACTGAAGAAACAATGCAGGCCTAGCTAGCTTCTGACGTTAGCTGGCGGAAGCTAATCGGATAACACTGGTCCAGCAGACTGCAGTGGGATTTAAACCCAGGACGAAGCCGTTTTTCGTCGCTGTAACGTTAACATCCAATCCGGTATATAACAACTGTTTCTTTATTAAATTGTGCTTTTCATGCAGTCTATGTCCTTTTAAAGGAACTTTTATTTTTTTTATATAAGCCACATATTCACGAAGTTAGCGTGTTGGCATGATCAAGTTAAGTGGTGTTGATTTGATCCAAAAGTCTGTCTCTGTCAGAAGTGGTAGTAGTTTTCTGTTTTTGTGTCTATTTCCGTCAGTGATGTGGTTTTGTTTGAAATCAGTGGCTTAACTTCCACTACGGTCCATCACAGTTCAGTCAGCCTGGCAGGATGTTTCTTTTACAGTACATTTGCATTTTCGGTTGCGTCAAAGCCTATTTTGTCTTTCTTTTCTCCAAACCGAAAGCTTAGCTAGCTCTACCGGGAATCGGACCCATCAGAAACAGGTCCACCTTGTGTTCAGATCCCAGGTTATTATTGCATAGTAACATTGCCTTATTACTTTATGTTTTATTATAGAGTTAAGTAATGGCTTACACGCTTATTTTGTAAGGTTTTTGTTTTCTGTGGCTTGCATAATTTACTTTGAAATATAACATCTGTCCGATAAATAAGAAGAACGCCGCCAATTTCTCGACAACCAAGAGGTGTCAACCAAAATAGGTTTTTCTTAAAATGAGAAGCAATATTGAAACAATATAGCTAATAATAACACACATACATTGAAGTGTTCCAGTGTTGAATATTGGTGTTTAAAATAACCGTAACAATTTCTCGGAACCAAAGCGACATCTTGACCTGACTTGTTAGATATTAATTTTACTATCAAATGTGACAAAGAAAAGTAGTACAACCTTCCAACTGAGCAGAAACTAAACGTTGAACTAATAACTAATATAAATGGGGTGTACTGTTGTGTTATACTGAGTTAATTTGAGTTTAGTCTTGTATTGCCAGACTAATCTGAGCTAAGTGTACCAAATAAAATATAGCACTGGTAGCAATGCAGTATATCAACACAGATTGTAGTCTGGATTAACAGAAGTACATTACCAGGATAAAGCCATGTCAGGCTTTGCCCCTCTGCTTCTGCTTAGTGTGTTGCCGTAATGAAAATGGCAAGTTTTGAACAAAACTTGGATCTTGCAATAAGGCAGCCCTGCTTGGTTCTTTTGGTGAATGTTTGTAAAGACTCACAAATAGCGTGTACGGCATTTACTATCTAACTGGGACGTTTTGGGACCAATTGTTGGGGATCGCTATGGCAATACATTACTGTATAGTGTGAAGTCAACTTTAATATTTTACGTGGCTTTTTTGCAGAATGTACCACCAAAACAAGTTCCTTTTAAGACTATTTTGCAGAGGCACAGTCAATGTGTCCGGAACTTAGAGCCACCCAAGACAATTGTGATTGGTTAAAGAAATGCAAACAACCCAAAGTGTTTTTCTCTCTTATTCCGGAATATAACTGTGGTGTTGCCAGACCTTCCTCCACAGCGCTGTGGAAATAGGTCTGGCAATGCAAAACTACATTGTAATGTTTATTAATAAATTTAGGAAGTTGTTAAGGTGGTTTAGGTTTTTGGTTTCTCTCTCTCATTCGCATTAATCTCTTTTCAGCTATGAGCTCTCAGCTGCAGGTCTTCTCTCCTCCCTCCATCTCCTCCAGTGCCTTTTGCCGTGTTAAGAAGCTGAAGGTGGAAAGCAATGTTTGGGACGTGTCCACCACTGAAGCTTACAGCTCCATAGCAGGCCAGTCGGCATACACCTTTACCCCGGCCATGGCTGTGGCACCCTTTGCACCTTCCCTGGTCTTCCCCCCTGTAGCACCTGGCTCCAGAGGCCAAGTGGTGGTACGGGCAGCTGACAGCACTGGCAGCCTCCCCCGTGGATCCAGCCGGCGTGTGGCAGAGCAGGCAATGTCTTCATCTTTTGCTCATAATGAGACGTCCTCTGAAACAAGGGGGCACAGGCACGGACAGAAAAGAAAGATTGAGGAGACCAATGAAAGCAGTGGGAGTGGATGTGGCAGTGTCCAAATATTGGAGGAGCTCTCAGCCCCTGCAGCAACTTACTCTACACGTACGGGTGGTGGTGGAGGTGGCGGCACAGGCCAGTCCATACCCCACTCAGCTCAAACCACCAAGAGCAGCAGCTCCAATGGTGAAGGGGATTATCAGTTAGTGCAGCATGAGATCCTCTGCTCCGTGTCCTGCAGCTATGAAGTGCTGGAGTTTTTAGGAAGAGGCACGTTTGGACAGGTGGCCAAGTGCTGGAAGAGGGGCACCAATGAGATTGTGGCCATCAAGATCCTAAAAAACCATCCTTCTTATGCTCGTCAGGGCCAAATCGAGGTAATCAAACATCTTTTTGTTTATTAAAGATTTGTGTATCCTGCTTTGATAACCCTACAATGTTGTCAGAGAGCTTCTTGTCCTGCAGCATTAACACTGCAATGCTAGCAATGTGTGTGGCTGTATGTGAGATTTATTGGCCCTGCCAATGTAGCTCGAGAAATGTTGAACAGAGTTGATGCTTCCAAAGTTATGCGACAATCCAACAAGTACTAATGGCAGCTTAACATCAAAGCTAATTTAATAACACTGCGTTCCCCTGTGTCAGAGTCTTCTTTTGTATTAGAAATGGTCAGTTACACTATAAAACTAGGATCATAGTGTTGCGTTCACATGGGTTCCACTTTACCTGCAGATGATGTCAGGTTGCCGTTGATTAGGGCCTTTAAATTGAAATGTAACTGATGTAAAGTGACTCCCTGCCTGTTGTACTTCTGACATGCAGCATTATCAATAATTTTGGAGCTAACTAGTTAAATGAAACCTGCAACCAGTGTAACTGACCTACATACTATAGCACTGTTGTGCACTTCCTTGTACTTGGCATTTTCTTGTTATGCAACATAAGTGAACCAGCACTGAGTTATTTGTTTCTCTTTTAATAGGTGGGTATCCTGAACCGGCTGAGTGCAGAGAACGCGGATGAGTACAACTTTGTGCGTTCATATGAATGCTTCCAACACAAGGGTCACACCTGCCTGGTGTTTGAGATGCTGGAGCAGAACCTCTATGACTTTCTTAAGCACAGCAAGTTCAGCCCACTTCCCTTACGGCACATCAGACCCATCCTACAGCAGGTTTGCTAATATTTTCATAAAACCTTTTTCAATCTATCGTATTATTACTTTTAGTTTGTCATTGCTACTATAAACCTTTCATTCTTAGTATTGCTGCCTGCTTAATATTTGTGTTTTTAACTTTAGGTGGCTACAGCGCTGATGAAACTGAAAAGCCTTGGTCTGATTCATGCAGACCTGAAGCCAGAGAACATCATGCTGGTCGACCCTCTTAGACAGCCCTACAAGGTGAAGGTCATTGACTTTGGCTCAGCAAGTCATGTGTCCAAAGCAGTCTGCTCAACCTACTTACAGTCTCGCTACTACAGGTTAGTGGCAAGAAACCCAGCTGCATTTTGTTGATTTATATGCATCTTTCCTTGTAGTCTTATGAGGATGAGTGGTGATAAATGTGCTATATTACTATGACACAACTTTGTAACTCAGTTCTGGCACTAGTCCTTTAACCTTCTCTTTGCTGTCTAGGGCTCCAGAGATCATTTTGGGGTTGCCATTCTGTGAGGCCATTGACATGTGGTCTTTAGGCTGTGTGATTGCGGAGTTGTTTCTGGGTTGGCCTCTCTACCCTGGAGCCTCTGAGTACGACCAGGTCTGTACTGACTTTAGTGTTTTCCAGGCCTAATAGAAAAATGTTCAAATGCATGGGAAAGGCTAAGCTGTCAGATTGAAATAGAGGCCACATGTTATTTGAAAGCAGGTCATGAATGTACTGTAGGTGCTCTGTAGAACTTGTATTAAGAGCTGCTAGTGCTGCAATAAGCTAAGAGATGCCAAAATGCTGCAGAAAAACAATCTTAACTACAAACTATATGGGTATTGCAGGCAATCTGATTTTAGTCATCGTCCTCACTGTTTGGTCTCACTTTGATTCTTAAACTTGAATGTTATTTTTCTGTTTCTAGATCCGTTACATTTCTCAGACTCAAGGCCTGCCTGCGGAGTACTTGCTTAGCGCCGGCACTAAAACCAGTCGCTTCTTCAATCGAGGACCTGACTCTAGCTACCCACTGTGGAGGCTAAAGGTTAATAAAACCTCATATGAATCCTACTCAGTATCTGCTTGTTTATATGTATGTATGTATGTATATATAGATAGATAGATATAGATAGATAGATATATAGATATAGAGATATAGATATAGAGATAGAGATAGAGATAGAGATAGAGATAGATAGATATAGATATAGATATAGATATAGATATAGATATATATATAGATATATATATATATATATATATATATATATATATATATATATATATATATATATATATATATATAAAAAAGTCTCCTTCTGATTTGATTATTTTTTTATATGGAATTGCATTCGGATCACTAAATGTTTATAGTGATAGTTTAATGAAATGGTTTCCATCTTTTAGACCCCAGCAGAGCATGAAATGGAGATGGGTATCAAGTCCAAGGAGGCCAGAAAGTATATCTTCAACTGTCTGGATGACATGATGCAGGTAGATTGCTTTCCCTCTGAACTTCTAATTAGATTTTTGTGCTTCACATGTACACACAAACCCAATAAATCACATCACCTGTACCTCATATTGTTTGTTTGACTCATTTGGGTGTTATTTTTTATTCCAGGTCAACCTGTCATCTCATTTGGAGGGTACGGACATGCTGGCTGAGAAAGCTGATAGACGAGAGTTTATAGACCTCTTGAAGCGGATGCTCCGTCTGGATGCCGACAAAAGGATCACGCCTACTAAAACTCTAGGTCACCCCTTTGTTACAATGAGCCACCTCATGGATTATCCCCACAGCTCACAGTAAGTGTGTGCAGTGATGTGTTCTTTTAGCCAGTGCTGCACGTAAATGTGGGTTTTGTGGAGTCTCTATTTAAATGTATTCACTAAAACATTGATGAACTCCTCCCCAGTGTGAAGTCCTGCTTCCAGAACATGGAGATCTGTAAGCGTCGGAGCTCCTATGATAACAAATCCCTGTACTCCACCAATGCGGTTCCCAGCGCTGCAGCGGGCAACCTCACTGTTACCTTCAGTAGCCAACTCAACCAGCATAACCAGGTATGACCCATATTTCACCAATTCTTACGCGTTTAAAGATCTGCAACTCCTCTAGTATTAATCTGGAAATTTTTCTTAACAGGTGCCTTCTGCGGGGGGAACGATGCCTTTGCTGAACTACCAGCCAGCTCTGTACCAGCAGGCGACCATTAACATTCCCGGTCTTGCTCAACAGAGTGTCCCGATTCCAACGCGTCCTGCTGGGCTATGTAGCCAGACAGAACCCTTCCAGCAAACTCTCATTGTCTGCCCACCCTCTACTATTCAAGGTAAAGGATAAGGTTGCAATCAGACTGAAAAAAAAAAACTGGTGTTGGAAGTTAGCTTTGGCTATTAACACATGTACAGTCAGATACTATTGTCGATGTTATTCTGTCATTCTTTTTCCCTTATAAATAAACTAATGAATGCATAAAAGGAAAAAAATCACATGGGGTTTTGCCAGTGTGAAATGTCTCTACCATGTTGATTATTTATAATTTCCACATCACTTTAGTTAAAGGCGTGTCTCTACAGACATCGATCATAAACCTGAATTAAATGGCACAATATTCCACCTTTCCTCTTTCTGGAACGGATTAAAAAAAATCTGATCTTTAAGCAGTGAGATATTTTTCATCAGTATTTTGGTGTTACTTATTGATATGCTTGTGTTTAATTGTTTTCCAGGGCTACAGCCATCCAATAAGAGTTCCAGTTTCCCTGTGAGGATGGAGAACTCTGTACCCATAGTACCTCAGAACCAGTCTGCTCAGTCATTGCAGATCCAGCCAAGTATGCTCACACAGGTAAGAGTTTGTTAGGTATGTGGGTGTTTCATCAAAGTTCAAGATGTCTGTGAGGTGCTAACCTTCTGAATATTATTTATTTACAAAAATTCTTGGTGTGATTTTTACTGTGGTCCTCAGAGAAGAGACATACTGCTTTGACAAAGAAAGCATGCATGTATGACACAGAGAGAGAAAGAGAGAGTGAATGGGAAGATAAAAAAAGTGCAACGAATACTTAACACCCTTTTCAGTGTTGTTCAGCTTTTGTTCAATGTAGTGTGTAGAACTTTAGACCGAAGCCTCTGCTAACAATGAGAAGCTGTTCCAACTGAATAGGGGGTGGAACAGGCACCAATTAGACCTGCGTCATATATAGATCTCCTGGAGGAAAAGGGGTATCGAAGGTTAATTTGCATGTGGGAAAGGGGTTTGTGGATTTGCAGCATTATACTTCCGGGAGGTTGAGTTGGAGAAATGGATTTACCTTTTGTGAATACTGAGGTTTAAACTTTAATTTCAGCAGTTCCATATGGATTTCATGGATACAGTGCACATGAGCACATGTTTTTATAATCTGGCATTTTGAAACCTAAACTCTGGCTTACATCTGACAACATCCATGAATGATCTCATGATTCCTTAGCGCCAAGCTGAGAGCAATGGTGCCCAGTTTTGCTTATTTATTGAAACTGAGTGCATCAAAGTATTTTCCTTTCATGTCCCCTTCTTATTTTTGATGCCAGCAGAGCAAGCAGAAGTTTTGTGGGAAGCACATTAAGAAATTTTTTCCAATAAAAAACTTTTCTCTCAGCGGATATGTTTGTTAAAATGTTTTTAGGCCACTGCTTTTTAAAATGACAAAAGGTTTGACTTCAGCAGCATAGTCCATGCTGTTGTTTGTGTTTCTACTGATTGTCGCCCTAAGAATTTTTTTCCAGGACTGATTGGGCTGGCACTCAAAGCCAGACCTTTCGTATTCCCAGTCTCCTATCTGGGATGAATGCCAGATGTTTAATGTGAGAGACTAATATGGCTCGTAAAGTGACTAAATTGTGCTATTTGCACTGCAGAGGTCAGGTGTCCAGATGGCCAACGGTACCAGTGTTCATCTCTTCAGATACAGCCTTTTGAAGGACATTACTTTTCATCATGTCCTAAACCTGCCCTCCTCTATCCTCCCTCCCTCCCTCCTCCAGGGTTCCTGCACACCCCTGATGGTGGCCACCCTGCACCCTTCCTCAGCAGGCATAGCCCCCCAGTATTCTCTGCCCCTCGGGCTGGGCGCCGGGGTGGGCCGGCCCACCCTCCTGGAGCACACAGCCACAGTGCTGGTAAACCTACAAGGACATCCCTGAAGAAAAATAAATCACATTCCCACTACTTCTACCACTAACAATGCCATCTCTCTCCCGCGTCACTCCCCTTTTTCTTTTCATGTGTTTGCAATTTTCCCTCTACCTGTATGGGGCTAGTCTTCGTTTTATCCATCATATTTCTTTATTTGGCCTTTTCACATGCAGTCTTGTCATAATCATGGCTGCGTGCTTATTTTTCATCTTTTTTGGTCTGGAATCACCATTTGTCCATATTGATACTGATTTCTTTCTCTTTCTTTTTTTATTCCCCTCTAACATTAAATCAGAATTGACAAACTGTACAATCTCTTTCCACTCCAAAGGACACCCCCTCCCCACACCATTCACATCCTCTTTCATTCCCTCCCCCACACTCTTTCCCCTTAGGTGTGCTGAGGGCATGGAGCGCATGTGTTGCTGGGTTTGTCTGCGCTTTGCTTGTAGCTTCTCTTGTTCTGTCCTTCCTTGGTTTCAGCAAAGGAGATTGCAGCTACAAAGTCCACTAAAATCCCAACAGCCTGACTCTGACACATCTTTTGTTTCAGCCCCAGAAAATGTGGCATTCCTTTTTCCAAACACAATTTATCAGCAGACTGTTTGGCATCAGTAAACTAAACTAATCTTTCTTCAGTATTTCCTCTTTAACAGGCACCATGGTCCTGTGAAGTGCTTCATTGTTCGTGCTTTGCATGATATCATCTTGTGCATTTGTTGCAGGGCAATGCTATAATAAGTGAATGGCTTGGGAACGCTTATCTTTTTGTGCTTTTGCCTGTAGAAGAGATTGGCGAATTGGTTTGTCTCTTTGTCTTTGGTCCTTGGATTTATTTCTCAGCATGGCTCAGTTTGTCTGGCCCATTCCAGAAATCATAAATTGTGTTGATTTGTTTAATATCTAATTCTTGATGTTACATGTACTGAAGTGTGAGTGTCTGTCGTTTCTCTCAGCAGGCCTGGCCCACTGGCACCCAACAGATCCTCATACCATCGTCATGGCAGCAGGTCCCAGGTGTGGCTATCCACAGCTCTGCCCACCAGTCAAATGTTAATGAGTCGCCCCTGGAAACGCTTCGCGCCAATGCTTCCACGCAGCAGGGACACAGCTGGAGGTGAGTCAACAAACGACTGTTAAATCCAAGCAATTTGCTAATAGTTTTACAAATGTGAACTAGCATCCTAAAATTTTACGTTTTGAGAGATTTCTGTCATTGACATTACAATGTCACATACATTAAATGCAGATGCATATTTTAAAAGATGCATTTTTGCTAAGTATCTTGTACTCATCGTTTTTGGCTCATATGATCATGATCAGTCATATGAAATGATCATCTTAATCTTATATTGACTTACTGTAGAAGGGATAAGTACATAATGTACTGCAATTGTATTCTTGAATAACAGGACTTTGAGTGTTGACCTCCAAGGTTTGTGTGATAATTTTCTGGCACAATGCCAGAAAAGTAAGATTTCTTTGTGGTTAAGTTTTGTGTTCTGATTTGCCAGTGGTGTCCACCTCTGACAAGTTTGATCTTTGGCCCTTATAGGAGCACAACTCAAGCCAGGACCCAGCAGGAGAGGAAGAAGGTGAAAGCCAGACGTGGAGAGAACCGAAACAGGTTGGTAGAGTCCTGCAGGGTTTGAGCTACAGATGGTCCGATACCAATTTTTTTGCTTCCCGTTTCTAATACCTGAACTTGCGTACTGATCCGATACCAGTGTGTCATATATTTTATTATGTTTCAACAGCTATATATTATTATCCCTGTATGGATGTAATATGATTTCTTTGTTGTTGGTATGGCTCAGGTTAAACTCTTTGTGAAACAAACACAAACGATGAACGACACAGAACTTTCTTTTATTATCCAGTTTGACAGTCAGTTATAACAGAAAAAGAACAAAAATAAACTACATTAAAGCAGATTTTCTTTAGGGCTTTATTATGTGGTACCGATACCAGCATTTTAGGCAGTATTGGACGCGATGCCGATACTGGTATTGGAACATCTCTAGTTTAAGCTGTCACACCAACATGACGGATGCCTAAAAAGAAATGTTGCACCAAAAACACACCCAGTAATGTGCATGACATGTCTAGAATGTTCATAAATGTACTCACAAATTTAGATATTTATTACTTAGGACTAGTTAGTTTATCACTTTGTAACCCATATATAAATGCATATAAAGATTGATAGATTGAAATATGAACTGTTAAAACTAATCAGAACTTTGTCCAGGAAATGCAATTTCCGATGATAGGTTGTAGTTTTGTCTAGAATGAATTACTTTTACACATTCCTTAATCTTCTTGTTTCTATCTGTTGTTACAGCTGAAATCACATTTGCTTTGGGTGGGAAATCTCAACATTTTGCTATTGTTTCTCTGTCTAGGGGTATCTCCACTGCATCATTACTCAGCAGCAGCGGCGTGACCCCACCCAGCGCCAGTGCCATGTTGTCTCAGCCAATCGTCATCTCCGACACACCCAGCCCAGCAGTCAGCATCATCACTATTCATAGTGACACAGACACAGAGGATGAGCGCAAATTCCATCCCTCCAGGTGAGGACAAGATACTCCACTGCACTATTTAACAGATCTGTGATTTATCATTGGTGTCATACTTCCTCCATCTCTGATTCAACTGTGCAAGTACAATATTTGTAGTTCAAAAACCTATATATTTCCATGGCAATTTTACTAGGGGATTAATGGGAAAACATTTTTTGACTCAATAATATTAGAATAGTTCTTTATTCATTTAGAATGAATTACTTTGATATACCGTTTCTCATTTTATTGTGAAATAACATGCTTTCTCTCATTATATAGCGTTGGTCTGAGCCAGCGCACTAACGTCATCAGCTGTGTGACGGTGCACGACTCTGACTCCTCTACAGCCAGTCCCCTGACTCCTCTGCCCCGCAAACTTAACCCAGCTAGTACCATGTCATCACGCCAAGCCAAGTCTCTGGCAGTGGTGGCACCTTCAGTTAAACCCCAGGGCTCTGACAGAGGAGCCGTTTCACGTGGACGCCTGGAGACTGGTGAGAGTCTCTTATCTACCTGCTGTCTGTGTGTTATCACAAATAATTTTCATGTTGGGTGTGAACCCAGTTTAATTTAATACTTCTTTTTTTAATCCACAGTGAACTACCTGAAGCCTAAGAGATCATCCAACCGACAGCCCTGCAGCTCAGGGGTGAGCATGGAGCGTCACGGGCTGGTGCCAAGCCAGTCACACCCCTTAAACCTCAGCCAGGTGAGGCTTCTTTTGTATTTCACAAGCAAGTGTCACCTGTAGTGACAGGTTGAGGAATCATTGCATTTATTTGACGATCACAGGAGACAAAATGACAGTTAACTCTTAATGGGAAAGGATGTGCACTCTTCAGTATCTTAATTACAGTGCTATAGAGACTGAGCACGTTTAAGTCCCCCCCCCACCAGAGATGAAAAAAAATCTCTACTGAAGGTGCCTCCTCGTCTATTTCGTCTGCTAGCAAACAAGAGAAAAATGTCTAAAAGCTGCTGTGTGGGGGATATTCACTACCAACAGGGTAAATAACTAGTGCTGTCAGTCAAACATGTTAACTGCGTTAACGCAAACCCAGTGTAAAAAATTTTATCGCAAGATTATGGGGTTATTTATCCTGTTGGTAGTGAATATCCCCACACAGCAGCTTTAAGGCATTTTTCTGTTTGCTATCAGACGGATTTGACAAGGAAGCCCTTTCACACGATACAAGTCAATGGAGAGTCAAACCATCTCCCAAAGAAGGTCAAAGTCATATGATACACTTATCAGCAGCTACAAGCCCCAACAAAAGAGGGAGATGCGAGGCAAACTTCACATTGACAAACTGACATTCATTTAATGAAACTGCAGACCTAAAGACAATGGGATGTGGAAGAATGTGAGATGCATGTTGTCAGGGGTAACAAAAGAAGCAACATCATAAAGGTGAACTCAGGCTGGTGCAATCAGCTTCTGATGATCTGGTTCTTAAAGAGTTACAAAGTGTTCATTGAGTCCAAAGTGCTCTCTGCTGGACATAAAATGCAATGGCAGATGAGAGGTGTAATATATCTCCAATAGGAGAGATAAATTTAGGGGGTCCCCAGATGATGAGCAGAATAGGAAAAGAGAAAAAAAATAAGCATTTCTGCTTCATATTTTTTCTGCCTCTTAGCTTTTTATGTGAAATAGTGGCGAGTTTTACCACTTTAGAACAGAGGCAATCTGAGAAGGAAACTTGTTTTAAATTTGTTTATATTGACCTGCTTACAGCTCTTTAAATATGCACTGTGACAAGAGGTCACGATAAGGCATGAATTGGCTGGAAAGGTGTTTTAATGTGTACAAACATTAGCTGCTTCATCTTTTTTTTAATGTCACTAACCCACCAGTGGGTTGGTCGCTACAAATTCCTGCTGTGCAGTCAAACTTTGAATAAACACACAAAGCTTTATTTAGAATACATTTTTCCATTAATACCCTAAATATCAGGCAGAATTTTGTGAATTGTCTAAAACAATGCATGATACATTTTAGAATGTTTCCATTTCAAGAATTATTGCAGCCATAACAAACATGATGTGACAACAATGATACAAAGTGCAAGTCTAATCTAAACAAAAGGAACGGACCAAGGTGCTGTACAAGTGATGTTCTGCCTTCTTGTTGCATATGCAGTGGCATGTACTGTATACTGAGTGTTGTTTCCTTTTTTTAGGTTCAGCCTGTGGTTTCTTCATCTCAGGAGCGTTCCCACAGTGACTCATCTTTGCGTCGCCAGTCAACATTCCCTCCAGCCGTCTCCGCTCACTACAACTTCCCTGAGGTGTCCTCCCTGGCCTCCGCCTCAGGCCCTAGCCTGTACACCTACCCGGCCTCCACCGCCCTCTCCTCAGCTTCTCAGGCCATGGAGCAGTTGCTAGGCCGTGGTCTCGCCAGCCACGGACACTCCCCATCCGCCTATGCAGCAACGTACACCTCATCGTCGGCCTCCAGGAGAGACTCGGCCAGTCGTAAGGATTCTGTCAGTAGTCTGCTGCATGGCCTCCCTGCAGCCTACCAGCATCAGTTTGCCACTGGTTCTCCCTACGTTAGCGTGACTCCCCGGGCCGAGGCTTACAGTGCCTACCAGCTAAGCCCCAGGCGCCTCACGCAGTACCCATACCTATAGGGAGTCTCACACACACTTTGAACAAAGAAAAGGAAAAATCTACTTCCCCACATACTCTCACAAAGGAAGATTTAAACTGTATTTCTAGTAGAATAACTGTTGGTCACTTATTTGTTTGCTGCTTTTGACTCCAAAGCGACATATCACCCAAACTCATCTAATACTCTTTAGGGACATTTTTCTGTTTTTAAAAATGTTCTTTGATATATAGTTTTTTTTTCTTACCCTTAACAATATTGTTTATAGCCCATATTTTATCCCCATCTTGTCCAGATGTGTAATTAAGACATTGTGGTTAATGTATTTTACTCCTGTTTTATCTTGAGGTTTTGTGTAAAGAGAGATTATCCTCCTGTCACAAGTTGCAATGACACTTTAGGCGAGCTTTTGAGACGCCTGACTCACAAGGCTAGTGAAGGGCTAGCTAACAGAAGTTTTAGGTTTTTTGGGGCATTTCTGCTTAATTTCATAATGATAGCTTGGAGAAAGACAGGAAAGGCAGGGGAGAGAAAGGGGTGTGATGCGCTGGAATTGAACCTGGACCGCTGCAGTAAGGACTCAGCTTTGATACAATGTTCTACCAGTTGAGCTACCGAAAAAGTTATGAGTCATTAGTTACTCATGATCCTTGTTATGAAGTTTTCACACTAATCCAGTGATGCCCTGTGTTTTAGCTAACACAATAACATGTCTGTTTACTCACAAATATCTTTTACCATGTTTTAAATTTTGTTTTGTCAGTGTGAGAAAGGAAGAGGAAGGTTCATGTCGGTTAGGAAAAAAGATGTGGTGAAAACTGTGATGGATACATGTTAATTTAAGTGCACATGTGATAGTCTGTTAATGTAGTGACAGTGTTAGGCAGAATTAATCATGTCCTTATCCAATAGAAACCTTTTTTCAAACTGCATCAACTGAGTGCTGAATGTATTTATGAAATGAAGAAAGAGGAGTGGGATCACCATCCTGAGGAATGACGTGAAAAGCTTGTTTCAAATTGTTAAAAAAAAAAACTTCCTTACTTTTCTCTCCTTGAAATATAAACATACAGTTTCACATGGACTGAAAATATTCTGTATCTGTGACTTCCAATTATGTAGGACCTGCTCATTTATTAAAAATGGATTAATGGCCAGTTTTTACGGTTTTATATTGGGGGGGCAGAATTTCTTTCCTTTTTTCTCCCCATAACACTTTAGAAATGTTCACTAGTAAGTTGTACAAACTACTCGCTACACACTGACTGACATAAAATCATGCAATCGGCCTTCTGCTCAGTTACTCACCATTTGAGGAGAAGCTACTTTAACAGTCAAAGGTGATTCTGTCCACTAAACGGTGTAGTTTCCCCTCAGAAAATGTGCAAAAGTGGCCACTTTGGCTTCAGTCTTGTCTAAATATAATATCCTGTTTTTTCACATATAGATTACCCGTGTTTGAATACAGCTGAGTTGTGGCTTTTCCCACCACCGTCTTGTAGTTGACTCGAGGTGGATTACAATGCTTTGTAGTAAATCCTTCCCCGTTGTGTTTGCATCAGTTTTGTGTTGTAATGTCTGAATATTTAACTATTTCATCTTAACATAGTATAGTTAAGAGGCTATTTGGTAGAACTAATTCAGGGAAAAAGGTTTCAGCTCAAATTAGGAGAGATGGACAACTGCTGACAGCTAAACAGCAGAAGAAATGGCAGCGGCAGCTCCCTTCACATGACGTTTAACTCAACACTGTTTTCAATAAAAAATAACCATAAATTCATAATGGTTTGTTTCATTATTCCTCACCACCTGTTCCAACATTAAACTCTGAATTTATGATTTAATTTCCTTCATTATTGGCTGACATGAGCATAAACAAAACTTGGGAGGCATTTTCCACGGTACATAAACTGGTCAGGTAGCATATTTTTCTGTCTACGAAACAAAAGAGCATTGACAGAGAACACACCGAATCCAAGAACAAAACATTCAGAATGTCATGTTTGACATGAAATAGCTTGTAAAGGTTTTGAAATTCACATCACTTCATATATTCACAATTTTAATGGTATAAATTACACTACTGATTAACATCTGAAATAAAACAGGTTCTTTGTTATCACAGTTATCAGGATTTTAAATATTCTACCAAAAATACTGGTCTTTTCCATTTTAAATAGCATTAATGTACAACAGAAATATTAGAACACACACTTTACATAAAATCCCTTATACCACTGAATTACAAGTATAACTATCCTTTGACTCAAATTTATTCACACTTGAAAAACACTTCAGCTGGGTATAGAAGTCAGCTTTGGGAAACAAATCAGGATTGATTGAACATTGATATTTTACAAATTCACAGATCAAAAACTTCCAGTCAGGGCAGTCCTTTTAAAACCACATAATTCACCATGAGGCTCTCATAATTGATGAGATTTAGGCCGTCTGCGATGTCTGTCAGTTAATAAGGTAACTGTGGTACTGCAAACGGCGCGGAGTCCTGCGCTGTAGACGCACTGCTACATTGGTCCTTCGTGTTAAACGTGGTCCAAAGGCAGATGCCACTGCAATTTCTTCTGCTGTTAAACTATCAGCAGGCGTCCAACTCTCCTCCTCACAGCAGCCCACAGCTGAACATTTTTTGGAGTTTAGACATGAAACCAGAGTGTCTTGAATCATGGCTAAAGAGGGATTAGAGAGATATTTGTTTAGATATAAGGCTTGCATAAAATTACACTGCAGCTCCAAGTTTCTCTTACAGACATAGTCTGTTAGAATATTTTTTTGCACAATTTACTTAAAAAATCAATAATTCAAATATACAACATTTCAGACACGTGCTCGAGATAATTATCTAGAGAAACAATGACTTTAAAAAAATAAAGTTTTAATAACTAAAAAAATATGTCGCTGTGGGGATGATTAAACAATATCAAATTACAATGAGACAAAAAGAATATAACCTAGAGTATATTACTCTTTAAAAAGTTAACCATATAGTATGAGAGTTTTGTTCCCGCTAGGAAGAGCTTTCATTACATAATTAAATTCGCTTGTTACAGGAAAGGATTGAACCAGAAATAATTTTTCATAACTTACAGTGCTGTCTTTTTGTTGTTTAATTCCTCCATATCGTCTTGCTTCCTCCACTGCTGCTCCTCTGTAATCTGGTCCCAGATGTCCGTGTTGACCCACAGGGCCCCGGGCAGGGTCAGGCTGGCTCGGGTGCAGGTAATCCAGCGGCACAGAGGGCAGGAGACGAAGCGGATGCCCCCATCCACTCTGGACATTTTCTCCAGGCAGGGGGCGCAGAAGGTGTGGCTGCAGTGGAGGACCCGCGGGACCCGGTCACTGCGCGAGTACTTGTAGCAGCACACCACACACTCGAGCTCTTCGTTTATGAACATGGTGGCTGAATGGTGTAGAGAGGCTGTAGCACTGACCGGAAGCACAGGGTTTCTCTTCGCCAGACAACCTGCAGCACATGACAAAACGAAATCAGCAACAAATAAATAAATAAATAAAGTGTCTATTTCAGACAGAGGAAGACATTATTTTCCCGATAACATGTTTACAATAAAATACAACAATACAAATACATGTAGCAGCCCTTTCTGAAACTTACTTTCGGGATTGACTGCTTGACTACTGCTTGGCTGACTGCCGTCTGGCTGGCTGGAGAGCCCTTAAAGCCTTCCTGTCAGATGACGTTGACTGCAGATTCCACCATTTCCAAAGAAGTTCGTTCAGGTAAACGAGTTCTGTGTAACTCCACTCTGCTTGTTACACAAGTAACACCTGCGCATAACTTCCATAACCCGTTTTATTATACAAGCAAGAGTTATCGCCTTCTTCAGCCATCTCGATGCCGTTAAAATGACGTGTATTTTAAGAAAATAAAACTTTGACATACAACTCGCTAAATGTTTATGGACATCTTAAAAAGTATGATTTGTCACAGAAGCAGATTAAAAAGGAAGGTATCCTAAAATGCCCTGCCAAGCAGGGTAATTTATTTGCATTTTCTATGAAAACATACAATGTCACACAAGATTAACTGAAGCATCGAAATTTGGGCATTTGCTGTATGACCACACAAACGCACTCCCACCATCATCATCAGTTTCTTTTTTTCTTTTCTTTTTTTAAAGATGTGCCATAAAAAGAGCTATAGAAAGGCAAATCTTCTGCTTTCAGACAAATTTTTCTGTTGAAACAGATACACAGTAGAACCATCTTAACTAAATGCAATGCACAACAGTAAATTATCAGCGACTAGGTGAGCCTGGACATGTCTGTGCTTGTGTTTACCCACACTGCCCTGCTTAGCAAACACTAGACGTTTCTTTAGAATGATTACAGACAAGCCAAGGCTGGTTCTATAAATAAGAGAACAAAAACACAAAAGAAAAAAAATAAAATAAAATAAAAGATCAAATAGAAAATATACGGAAACAAAAAATGTTGGTTCTCCTCAGGTGTCTCGTCACTTGGACCTATAGAGTGCTGCTATACTGGTCAGCTAAGCCAATTTAAGGAAGGTACTGGTCTCTAGTGCTGTGCAGACACTGGGCTCACTGCTTGGCTCATGGGTTGACAGGAGAGCACGCTCGGACTCGCATCAGACTCTGACCAGATCAGATGTTAAGCTTTACTTGCAGAAAAAAAATCCTATAGATGAAAAACACATAAAGGACAAGTACATAAGGTTCTACTTTTATCACACTGTTGTGTACTTTTTGCTGTGTTTAGATTTAGTTTTGCAGTTGTATGCCGTCTTTGTCAGTGAGTGCTAATGAGCTTTGACCTCTCACGGGTCATAAAGCAGGTTATAAATCTGTTGTGCGTTGTTCTAACAAGCAGACATATTCTTGGAACATAAAACATTAGTCATGACAACCTTTGACAGGGTTTGGGGATGTGGGTGTAAAAAATAAAATAAAAACTACTTTCTGTTACATGTCCAGCTTTACCCAGATATGTGTGATGTAGTGAAGGCAGATAATTGTTCTTGAGCTGGTTATAGAAACCTGATGCCTCGATGCTATTAGATGGAAATGCATACAGAAGAAAACTGACTCCAATCCCAAAACTGACTGTGTACTAAAACCGTGGTTCAAATTAGGTTGAAGACAACATTAATTAGGAGAACCACACAACTGGTCTTTATGGCACTCCTTTTCTCTTGATTTTGGAACAGCAGCAGCATCATCAACACATACCCTGAGGAGTCTCTACGACACAATGAATGACCAGGAAGGGAAATGGGTAGGGGAACACCATCTTTGAGAACTACCTTGTTAAATGTGTAAGAAACAAGCTTTTATCAGTAATGTTTTATGATATTTAGCATCTTTCTGTTGTTGGGACCTGGTCCCAAGGCAGTGCAACAAATCATGTCTTCAGTTATTCACTCTTCCACAACCCATGAGCCAAGTTTATTCCTACTGCTGACATAAACCACTGAAAGACAGAGTGAATCGCAACTGTTTTAATAAGCCCCACCAATCCCCTGGCCCTAATGCCGCTCCTGTCCACTCCCCCACCTCCTCCTCCTCATCTCAATTCTTCCTGGGTGGGTGGGCTTTGAGAGTCCATGGTAGTGGTGGTGGTGGTTGTGGAGGGGTTTAACCCAGGACTGAACATCCCTCCTCCACAGAGTGTTTGTAGAATGTCCACTAGCTGGCTCACCTGCAGGGGGGAGCGTCGCCCTACAACACCGGGTCCTCTCACTCCTGGGCTATGCTCCTCAGCACGTACTTGACTGTATAGGCAAATGCCGCAAAGCCTACAATCACAAAGAGGTTGGCAAGAGCCCCACCTAGAAGTCCATGGTTGCGATTGGCCTGCTGCAGGCCAGGGACGTGGTTTGCACCCCCGAGGGGGGCAGGGCCTCCATTGAGGGCGGGGAGGCCATAGTGGGCGTGCTGAGGGTCACCGTCGGGTACCACATCGGGTAAGGGGAGGGGCTGAGTGCGGGCATTTAACTCCTCCTGGGCCTTCTGTTTCTGCTTCATCTCCTGTGGAGGGAAGGAAAGAAATGGGAAATTATTAGGCCAACAAATAGAGAGAAGGAGGAGAGACAGTTACAAGACATTAGAGAAGCCTTTTTTACATACATCGACTACATCAGGAAACAGCTCACAGAACACTTTATCCTTGAGGTTGAAGGCCAGGCTTTGGGCTGACAGCTGTCTTTTCTTGGGGGAGAAAGAATAAAAACCACATCAAATATTTTGAGACATCACAGGTGATTTATCACTATGTGCTGTATATTGGTCATTTTGTTTACACTCACTGTGTAGTCAGAGGTCTCAATGCTGCCGAGGGTGGGACCTTTCTCCACCATGAAGCTGAGCAGACCTGTGAGGATGGTGGAGACGGACCACGCAGGGTTCCATGTGTCTGGATGGAAGTCTGTGATGGACAAACATAATCTGTGGAGGAAACAAGTACAGTTACATAAAAAAAAAAAAAAAAAAGCCAATAGCAAGCACCTGGGTAGCTCACCTGGTAGAGCAGGCGCACACATATAGAGGTTTACTCATTGACGCAGGGGCTGTAAGTTCGACTCCACCCTGTGGCCCTTTGTTGCATGTCACTACCCCCCTCTCTCCCCTTTCATGTCTTCAGCTGTCCTATTCAAATAAAGGCTAAAATGCCCCCAAAAAAGCTAAATAAAAAAGCAAATAGCAAACATGTTCTAAAAAATTTTTATGTATTAAACAAAAAAAGAAAAGAAATTACCAAACTAATTTTAAATCACTGTTTAAATCCTTAATGCTATAGTGTATATTTTCTGTTGCCTCCAATGAGGAATTCCAAGTTACTGTCGGTGCTTTCACGAGATATAGCCTTCTATAACGGCTCTCAGCAGAAGAAAAGAGGAGCTTAAAATGCTGCTGGAACTTAGGACTAGCAAGTTAATTAGCAGTTAAGAAATAGATTGTAAAGCTCATTAACATTTTTATACAGTGGTGTGAAAAAGTGTTTGCCCCCTTCCTCATTTCCTGTTCCTTTGCATGTTTGTCACACTTAAGTGTTTCGGAACATCAAACCAATTTAAACAATAGTCAAGGACAACACAAGTAAACACAAAATGCAATTTGTAAATGAAGGTGTTTATTATTAAAGGTGAAAAAAAATCCAAACCATCATGGCCCTGTGTGAAAAAGTGATTGCCCCCTAAACCTAATAACTGGTTGGGCCACCCTTAGCAGCAACAACTGCAACCAAGCGTTTGCGATAATGTGCAATGAGGCTTTTACAGCGTCCTGGAGGAATTTTGGCCCACTCATCTTTGCAGAATTGTCCTAATTCAGTTACATTAGAGGGTTTTCGAGCATGAACGGCCTTTTAAGGTCATACCACAACATCTCAATAGGATTCAGGTCAGGACTTTGGCTAGGCCACTCCAAAGTCTTCATTTTGTTTTTCTTCAGCCATTCGGTGGTGGACTTGCTGGTGTGTTTAGGATCATTGTCCTGCTGCAGAACCCAAGTTCGTTTCAGCTTGAGTACACGAACAGATGGTCGGACATTCTCCTTCAGGATCTCTTGGTAGACAGCAGAATTCATAGTTCCTTTTATCACGGCAAGTCTTCCAGGTCCTGAAGCAGCAAAACAGCCCCAGACCATCACACTACCACCACCATATTTTACTGTTGGTATAATGTTCTTTTTATGAAATGCAGTGTTCCTTCTACGCCAGATATACTTGGACACACACCTTCCAAAGAGTTCCACTTTTGTCTCATCGGTCCACAGAATGTTGTCCCAAAAGTCTTGGGGATCATCAAGATGTGTTGTGGAGAAATTGAGACGAGCTTTGATGTTCTTTTTGCTCAGCAGTGGTTTTCTCCTTGGAACTCTGCCATGCAGGCCATTTTTGCCCAGTCTTTTCCTGATGGTGGAGGCATGAACGCTGACCTTAACTGAGGCAAGTGAGGCCTGCAGTTCTTTGGACGTTGTTGTGGGGTCTTTTGTGACCTCTTGGATGAGCTGCGCTCTTGGGGTAATTTTGGGCGGCCGGCCACTCCTGGGAAGGTTCACCACTGTTCCATGTCTTCGCCATTTGTGGATAATGGCTCTCACTGTGGTTCGCTGGATTCCCAAAGCTTTGGAAATGGCTTTATAACCCTTTCCAGACTGATAGATCTCAATTACTTTCTTTCTCAATTGTTCCTGAATTTCTTTGGGTCTCAGCATGATGTGTAGCTTTTAAGGATCTTCTGGTGGACCTTACTGTGTCAAGCAGCTCCTATTTAAGTGATGCCTTGATTGTGAACAGGTGTGGCAATAATCAGGCCTGGGTGTGGCTAGAGAAATTGAACTCAGGTGTGGACAACCACAGTTATAGTATGTTTTAACAAGGGGGGCAATCACTTTTTCACACAGGGCCATGATGGTTTGGATTTTTTTTCACCTTTAATAATAAACACCTTCATTTACAAATTGCATTTTGTGTTTACTTGTGTTGTCCTTGACTATTGTTTAAATTGGTTTGATGTTCCGAAACACTTAAGTGTGACAAACATGCAAAGGAACAGGAAATGAGGAAGGGGGCAAACACTTTTTCACACCACTGTAATGCAAAAGACATTTTTTTAAACTTTATGGACTAAAGCTTTAATTCTTATTCAATTAAAAAATTATAAAACCACATTCTTACCTTGTATTACACTTAAATCTCCCATTTGGTGTTATCATATAGATACTTGGTGGTTTAAATGGAAATTCCCGAGGAAATATGAGTTTTCCGTGATAATATCCTCCTAGGAAAAACAGATATGACACAACATGTGTGAAGAGGAAGCTCAACAGGAATGAACTTGGAAACAATATGCCCATTAATAGAAGCTACTAGAGTAGAGTTTTACCTTCATATGGAGTTTTCTCAGGACCTCTGACTACATAGTGCCTAAGAAGACAGGAAAGATTTGTGTTAGTGCTACATTTACCACATTTTAACAAAAATAACATATGTCATGCTATAATTAACTAAACTTCAAAAATAATTTTTGGTTAAATATCCATCCTGTAGATCTGCATTAACGTGCTACTAATGGCCTAGAATTAAACTCTACTTCACTTTAGTGTTTCCTCCCCCACCACATTGTCAATCAATCACTTTAACGGAGTTTCCTAGTTATTAAGATGCATATCACACAGCTGGCATGAAGTCTATCTGCAGTTTATCTGTAAAGCATGGCTAGACATGAAAAATACTAAAAAACTGAAAACAGCAACAGATGGAAAGGCATAAATTATACGCACGCCACATATTGGAGACATGCAAGGCTATTGTTCATTTTATTAATGTGAAATCTCTGGCCAATCCAAAGACAAATGTAAATTATATGATGTATTGTTTTTTCGGTTTGACTGGTTTTTGTTTTGTTCTGCCAGGTTTACCTTGTAAAAGAGGTTTCTGACGTCTACCTGACCTATCTGGTTATTTAGCTATCTATTTATGACTATAAATATAGTCTATATTGACAATGTTTAATTTCCCGGATTGTTCAGGTGCCGCTAGAATTTCCACCGGATGTCCGTCACCTTCCGCTTTCTTTGTGTTGGCATTTTAAAGACCAGTGGCTTTATGAAGACTATGGTTAACTGCTCCTCAGATCTCTGCGAGGTAAATCCAGAGTAGACTATCTGTCCAATCTGAGTTTTCTGTTGCAGACTAAAACAACCTTTGAACGTACACACGTTCCACCAAAACAAGTTCCTTTCTGAAGCTATTTTGCAAAAGCACCGTTGCGATTGATTTAAAGAAATGCCAATAAACCAGAGCAGGTTTTCAAATTGTTAAATAGAAATGTGACTAAAGGCCCTTGCAAACTGAGTCCGAATTGTACCTAAAAAAATATCGTCCGTTATGGCTGAAAGATATTGTGTTTTAGCATCGACATCGCGATGTGCGCATTCGCGATAGTCACATCGCAGGACGTTGTGATGTTGAGGCTAATCCTTTTTTGCTGCTTGATAGAAAGTAAACTTTCATCGTTCTCCTTTTACATGATTATTACCGTCTGACCCTTCCCCTTTAAGACAGGTAGCCATGTGGGCAACGTGTGTATGTGACGTTAGTCCGACAGGGTTTATTGTTATGGGAAGGGGGCTCTACGTGTGTAGAAAAGTACCGTAGGCAGCAGCTAACACAGTGATGCGCATAGTTTTGATGGGTAGTCAGTAAAGCTACAGTAGTCAGTGTTTTATGTTTGCTGCAAATACGAACTAAATCACCTGATTAATGCAACATAATCACAACGTCTACCGGCCATTTCCGCCGCAGAAAGCTGCTACCAGCCAGGCTAAAGCTAATATAGTTAGCCTAAAGAAACAAGGGGTCCGTCTGTCCCAACTAACGCTATGGTTTGGAGCCGCGACACTGGAAACATAACACTAATCTGCTACAGAAGTCTGTGTCTGATCTAACGTCATTTACACTGATTTAATAGTTCTTGGATACACAGAGTTTGTTGCTAGTGCGCTTGAATTTATCAAACTAACAAGCTGGCCCCGCTAGTCGACCACAACCTGGAATTTAGAGGAAGCAACATGCAGTCACTGTCATTCACGTTAGACTGGATTGATAGTATTATATGAATACAATGGTGTCATGCTAGTCAACCTGTTCTACCTAATTTCCCTCCAAAACCACTTCAGAAGAGTAACGTTAGTCACAGCGCTTACTTGCTTTGGTGTTTGTAAAGCATTAAAGTTCAACAAAGAATGGTTCACATTAGAAAAGATCCTTTTTCATTTTTTTCTTCTACAAAATCAGCAGTAGTCGAGAATGATTTATTATTTCCAAACAGAGCTATTTATGTCATCTTTTAAAAATTACTTTTTTTCATATCGCAATATATATTGCAGGGGAAAAAATATCGCAATGTCAGATTTTTTGTGCAGGCCTATCGTCGGTCATAAAAAAAAAATCTGTAGAAAACATTTTGATGTGTTTTGACAAGGAGAAGGCATGAGCCTATCCAGAATCATATCGCAATCGCAATATCAGTCAAAATAATCGCAATAAGATATTTTCCTAATATCGTGCAGCCCTACATGTTACTGTTGAATGTTTGTTACTGTTGGCACAGCTCAAGTCTCAGAAATAGATGTGCTGAAACGTAGGTAGATAAACCAAAACCAGCGTAAATACAGTGTAAAATATCCAGTATCCCCCCCTTAGTGTGTGAATCATTTTTTTGCTGCCAGCATCTGTTTTATATTATAATCCTATGGAGCAAACCGTGTTTTTAAAAAAAGTCATCTTTTTAAAGTTGAAAAAAGGTCATGGGAACTCACTTTGTTTTATGTAACGTTAGCAACACTGCTCTCTCTCTCTCTGTTCTTTCTCTAGCTCGTTCCACCGCTTTGTTTTATCTAACGTTAGCACCGCTCCACATAGCACTCCAGCTAGGATACTGTAGCAGCAGTCAACTTTTTCTTGTCAAAAAAGACGCCAAGTGTGAACACAGCCTTAGAGCACTGAAATGCAATGTATTGCCCTGGTGATGATAATTCCTGGTTGTGGGCCTTGCCAGGATTAAGACCTTACCATTCTAGGATGTTGGAGGGTAGAGGTTCTGCACAGATGTAAGGCACAGGGTCTTTTTTTATCCTGAGATAATCCTGCTTAAGTCGCTGCGTGGCTGTGGTTGGAGCTCTCTTATTCCCGTTGCTGTTCATCTGAGGATTTAGAGGACATGCAAAAAAACTATCTTTTACTGAAGTGTATCTTGAAATGTGTTACTGAACACAGATGCACCACCATCAGGTTACACTCCCTTGCAATACTAGGTCAAAGTGTAGCCTTTCTTTACTGCAGATATTTCAACTCTGGTACGGTTCTGCGTTCTGGGAATTTAGTGTTTTCACAGTTTACATCTGTTTTGCATTTGACTGATGGTATAGTGTTCATGATGTGTGTCTTCAATAGGCTTTGTCTCAGCTGTTGACTAAATGTGGTGACACTTGAAAATACACAGAATAAATACAGGACTGACTATTGATATCTGAAAAATATATATATTTTTTTATTTAAGAAATAATTTTCTCTACAGTTACACAGACATGATGATGAATCATTGGTAGGATTGCCCAGCAATGAGGATTTGTGTATAACAAATTGTGACAAATCATATAGGACAGTGGAAAGCTTAAACTGAAGTTTGCAAAAGGTTACTACAGCTTCAAGTGGAGCAGATGAGAAAACTTATTGTTGATGGAGATTAGTGGGGGCTTGGTAAAGCTTGGGGTTAAAAACCCTAATGATGGTAACTAATTAGGAGTCACTTTAGCACAGTATTGCTGTAATGTAACCGTCCCGGACCTAGTTCCTAATGAAAACTTGACAAGGAAAACTGTAGAATATCTAGATCAATGATTCCCAAAGTGTGGTCATTCTGAAGACTAGTCCCTTAAGTTGTGAAATATATTTATTTATTTTAATCTTAGACTGTAACTAATGACTAACTGACCATTCAATTTTTAAATCTAGAGTTAAAAAACAATGAAAAACAAGCTAGACTTAACCACTGTCACACACTAGTCGGCGGCACATTCTAGCCACTTAAACTCCTGCTTGCATTCACTCCTAAATTTTTGTTGCTTTTTGGTTTTTTCATAGTCGACCTTTTGCATTTTTGGTTCGTGTAAGGATAGCATTATCAATATGAGAATGCTTACTTCAGTAGGCCCAACATAACTGAAATTAGCCAGCGACGAGTACCGTTTAGATATTTGATGGCCACACAAGTTTTTGTGGGCCTGGGCAATTGTTAATGCTGAATCCTATAGTCTATAAAATGCCAAAAGATTTGTGAGCTGTTGCTCAAAATTTGACTTTATAAATTGATAGTCCCGAAAGCAGTCAATTTACAATGATAGAAAAGGTATCTCATGATAGATAGACAAGCAGCAACAACTCATATTATCATTATTGTAAGAAGTTGTATCCAGCAAATGCTTGTTCTTCACAAATGTCACTGATTATTAATGTTAGCTGTTGACAATTTTTCAAACAATTGTTTCAGCTGGTTGTAGAATCAGGTAAAAGTAGCTTTTAACTAGCTAGGCTACCAGTGGGGAATTTAAACTACAGCAATGCATCAATTACATTTAATGAGCTGATCACCCATATGTTGCTTGGAATTGTAGAATAACAATCTAAAATGTTGTCAAATAAATACAGCTATTTGGAAGCCACAAATTAATTTTAATATATGGCTATTTGTTCATACTCATAAAACTAACCTGACTGTGGCCCTTGCTCTACTTTATTCCATTTTAATCATTTCTTATAAGAGTATACATATAAACTTGACATGCCTAGTCAAGTAAAAAAAAGTGCATTATTTAATTTTAAACATAGTGGAGTTAAATTATTATTATTTAATATGGAAATATGCAAGTCCTAGTATTTTGAAACAATACTGATAGATGTATAGACAATACTAGGTGGATTTAAATGTAACGTTACGTTTAACTTCCCTTGCCTCTCAGCCAAAGCTTCTATCAGCCAACTGCTGACCCGGTGTCATTTGGCTAGCTGACAATATAACGCTAATGAGTGGTACAGTAACTAGCTGTGGAGGAGGGTCTGCCAACGCGAGACGTTGTAAAGTAGCTAACTGTTAAAAGAATATCAGCGACGTCACTTCCTTATAAATAACAGGCTAAATTAGCTACTTATCTATAGTTAACGCAGTTCATGTTAGCTGAGGCTAATCAGCTAACGTTCCTTGACAATCTAGCTACACTACTAATATAATTTTACGTTATCGAGCTAACGTATCGATCAGTTCGGTTAGCTAGCTAGCAATAGATTTAGACTTAATAAAGAGAAGTCTAAGTCTAAATCTATTGCTAGCTAGCTTACCAAACAGATCGATACGTTAGCTCGATATCAGACAGTGACCCAACCACCTAACGATACTGTAAACAACAAACTGCTGATCAACTTCTAACTGCAGAATGACACCATATATGTGACAGCCGATTTTTATTAATCACAGCGAATCAATACTGTCCGCCCAGGCAGGCTAAATAAAGCTAGCATGTACAACTGGTGTGTAGCTAATGTCCTATCTGTATGTACGTTATTATTATTATTATTATTATTATTATTATTATTATTATTATATATGGTGTGTAACGTTACTGTGTTGGATACTAGCTAAAGGCTAGCTAATATTAGCCAACGTAGGCCGGCCTACGTTGGTTAGCAAAAAACTGTTTTGAAACAGCCAAGAGCTGACCCACACATCTCTTACGGTTACAAATAGACGGCAAAAGACATACCTCTCCAGAGAGTCCAGTAAAATAGGTCTGTGTGGCTGTAGACGAAATAATGCTGCTGTTTATGTTGTCAACCCCCAAACCGATAAGACGATGACACCAACGTAGCTTTAGCCAGCAGGAGGAAAAATGACGCTTCCGGTTTTATTCTTCTTCTTTGTGATATAGCGGTTGAAAAATTACATAAAAAGCCCATCACTGTCACCAGCTGATTTGGAAAATAATGCCTAATTATAATCTTTCAAACAGTACGATCATGTTTAAGCACGTTACTGTACTCAAGTAGATTTTTCAGATAGTTTTACTTTACTATTTAATTTTTTGGCGACTTTTTACTTTTACTCCTTACATTTTACCACGAATATCGGTACTTTCTACTCCTTACATTTTACTAAATTGGCTCGTTACTTTAGTTTTGCACAAAAGGTTGTCTATCAGGTGTGATTGTGAGTCGGAGAATAGCGCGGACACGCGAGCGGCGCGCACGGCACAAGAGAAAAAAGTGAGAGAAAAGAAAAAGAAACTAGCTTTCTGGTGGATAACCAGTTGAGCTCGTGTGCGTCTTTGAGAACTGTAAGTCATATAATTTATGTTGTCAGTTCATTTAAGCCTGTTGTTGTATTGGTCTGTAGTTCTGGCAATTTAAAAGTTAGCTTGTTTGTGTTCTTCACCTGTTGGCTAAGTTACACCTGGCTGTTGATTCGATATAATGGCGATTGTTGAACGTATTGCTCATTAAGATAATGTAATTAATAGTGGGGTTATTGTTATTATTTACTAGCATACTGTATATGATTCCTATGTATTGTGTATGGTAGCTTTTACAATGTTATTTATTTCTTTTTTTACCACACAAACAGTAATAGCAGAGCTACCCCCCCCCATATTTATCCTGATGCTTGATTGTAATAAAGCACAGAGAGAAGTTGTCTCCGTCCGTGTTTTAACAGACACACCTGGGGCCAAGCTGGAAAAAGCAGGGGAACATTAGTCTGTTGGGGGGTGAGGAGAAAGAAAGAGGAGGGGGAAGAAGGGGTAAAAAAAGAAAGAAGAAAAGAGAGCTAGCTAGCTAACTTCTTTTGCAATTTCTTAATAGTCAACAAGGCAGATATTCCATCAGATTCTTTATTTTAGTCCAGTTATCCAGTTTAAAAACAGTTTATTGCCTTATTTGGAAATCATTTTCCAGAATTTGGGGTATTCCTCAGTTACAAAGCTGAGCAGGGTTGTAAATAGTGATACAATAAATAATAAAAGCAAAAAAATAATTATTGTAAAGTTCTTCCTTACACCTTACAGAAAGGCTTAGTTTTGATCTGATTGCAAGGATTGTTTATCTTTATCTTTTAAAAAGGAAAATTGATACACTACATTATTTATGAGAATGTCTTTGTGTGTAATTGTTCTTTTTTTTACCCTTCTCCTACCTTCCTGAAGTGAATAGCATACTACATGTACTGTAACTGTAACTGCATGTTGTCATCATTGTCATCACCATTATCATTATTATTATTATTATAATTATAATTATTGTGACCCACTTTGGTGTAGAAAAAATAAATAAATAAAGATTTTTTTTTGTAAAGGTTTAATTAAAACACACACTAAAAAGTACAACAAATACAAAACAATTATTATAAATGTTATTATTTTTTTTTTAAGTCCTCCAGCCACTGTTCTTTGGGGACAGTCTCAACTGAAGGGCAGTACACAGTCCCTTTGTACTGGGTATGTCCTGTCTCAGCTGTCCTGAACTGCTCGCATTTCTAGCACGTGTTGTGCAATACTCTGCGGGTCAGTTTTTGCACTGGAGCCGAAGGAGCCACAGTAGCAGGAGGAGCAGGAGTTTGGCACGCTGCATCACTGGGGGCGCATATTTGTGCTGGGGACAGGGTCAGCCGCCACAGACAAGCGGCTTGGCAGGTCTAGACCCTGCATCACCACCGCGCTGTTTTGCACTAGGGTGGTGTGGCTCACCTCCACCAGCTGCATAACTAACTCGTTGGCCAGAATGCACCGCCTGATTCATCTGTAGTCCTCCAGGATAAGGTCCCATCTGGATCTCTTCTTGAGACTGCGGTGGAGGGCACAGAGCCGGACAAAGATCGTTTCCACCAGGCGGCAGCAATCTGGCCATTGGGCAAGCGGGGCAGTAGTGGTGAGGGCATGCTGCTTTACACTCTCCACCCCTGGAGTGAACTCCTGCCTCATCTTTGAAGACCTGAACCTCCCTGTGTCCAGCCTAGTCTGGTGTCTGGCAGCAAAGACATCCCGCTGCTTGTTGTAGTCTAGCAGGTTCTGCCACAGAGCGACAATATTGCTCACCTGAGAAAGACAACATACAAAGAACAGCACATGAGAACACATTCAAGTGTGGACATTTGTGACAGAGAACAAATGAGAAAAAACAAGACAATATAAATTCCTGACCTGCTGGTTGTTGAGGGCTAGTGAGGGCTGGTTGCGCAGCTCCACTAGATAATCAAGCTGTCCACTCTGTCCATGCCTGCCGCACCGGACTCAGCCACAGCCTGGTAAAACAATGATGAGAATTTTGAGATCAGTCAAGTTAAGACAAAACAAAATAACAGTGATGTTATTTATTAGCAAATAAATATGCTTTACATACCCCAGATACATCCGCAGCCATGGAGGAGACGGCAGGCTGGATAGGAGCAGTCAGGGAGGAGGCAGCAGCCAGGGAGGAGGAAGCCAGGGTGGAGAAGACAGTCTACGTTGAGACACTTAGGTCATTAAGGAGACCTGACATCGTGAGGTCAGTTGTTTGGTCTTCCTCAAAGCCCTCATCGTCTTCCTTGCCCTGTCCACATCCTCCAGCAAGTCTTCTGTCTCTTCTGAGTCAGGGCTGACCTGCAGGGGCTGCCCAGTCTACACCAAGCAGCTCTCCTATGAAAAAGAACACATAAACATGTGCCCAAGCATGCACACATAATTAATTAGTTAATGTCATGTATCATGTTAAGTATATAGTTTGCTTTAGCTTTTGAATGAAAAGCCTTATTGAATTTCAGTTAAAACACTTCGAAGCCAACAAACCAAAAATACTAGGTAGTAAAGGCAGAGTAGAGTAGGGAGGGACACATTTCACCAGAACTGGAACCTATGGTAAAAGAGGCAATTGTGTTGTCTTTACATTCCTTGTTTTTCTCTACCAATACATAAATACTGTTTTATTCAAAGTAGGCCTAATGAGCATAAGACAACTGTGCCTGCCTAAAATGAACAACAACAAAACATTTTGGTAAAAATTTTATTATTTTAGCATTTTGCCTGAACTTATTATGTATGAACTTTAAGCAATTTGTTTTTCTGCAGAACTTCAAATAAATTCAGTATTATGGCATATAAATAAAATCAGACAGACAAGAGAAATACAACAGTGAAATATTAATATATTTATTAATGATTTAAATTGTACATCATTGAATCAAGATTTATCAAATTTGAAAGCAAAGCAACACAGTACAGATAATAAGCACAGTAGAACCGTTGCAGTTCAAATCAATCGACTGGTTTAAGTAAATACATCAATGTCGACATTGTGGCAATATTGTAGGGTTGCCTAATGGTGATTTCACAAATTATTTACATATTTACAATGAGAATTTTGATAAATAATCATCAGTAATAGGGTAGGATAAGTGGGTAAAGGCAGACTGTTTTATAAATAATAAAACAGTCTGGTAAGTTCAGAAAACTACATTACTTTGCTGTAATGCAACCTTCAAAACCAGGAAAATACAACACTTGTGTCATATTACGATATTACGATATCCAAAATCTAAGACGATATCTACAACACCTGTGCAATGGAACCGTTTGAACCATATAACATTTTGACATGACAAGGTCTATCATGACCTTAACTAAACATATTTACAAGAGGAATTGAGAACAATTACAAGCCTGGTATGAAATAGCTTCACAGGGGCTGTACTCCATATTCAGACAAATAAAGTGGTTTGGAATGGCCTCGACATAGATCTCAAATTGTTCTATCTCGTCAATACTGAAACTTACTGCCGGACCAGCTAACAAAACAAAGAACAGACAAGCTTGGATTAAAACACACAGAGGAAGTGTGACTTAATTCTCTGCTCAGGACACCATTACTCCACTATGTCTTTACAGAGCAAATATTTGTCTACTTTTATATTAATGCTCTGAATATTGAGTACAGCCTATTTAACTGCCTGCAGGGCTTTTATCTTTATATCCGCAGCACTCACTCCCCAGCATCAAAGCGTCTTTGTAATGGCATGTGGCTGCCTCCCTCTCCGAAGTGACTGAAACGTGGTCAGTGGTCACTGTGGCTTCTTGCAACGACTGAACTGTATACTCCTTCTCCTCAACTTCTCGGGCTGGAGAGATGCGAGGAGAGAAAACTCGCGAAAGACACCAAGATTGGAGATGTCACCTGCAACAGGGAATACTAAAGTCAAATGGTGGTGGGGGGGCTTTGTCCCACTGCAGTGCACTGTGGAGACTGCAGTAACCAATCTGCTGGTTTTTGCTTACCTTTAACACTGGTGAGTAGCACACCCACACTTGTTTAATGACAGCATGACATAAAGGCAATAAGCCAGCAAATACAGAAATCTCCAATAACCACTTTTCACCATTCATGAAGAAAAATAAGCAGATACACCTCTTCATTAAAGCGCCAAAACCCCCATAAGCATGGCCTCAGATGGAGAGAAGTTTCTCAGTCTACGTAAGGGCTGTAGTCAAGTCCACCTTTGTCAAGTCCAAGACAAGTCCAAGACCAGGACAAGTCAAAACCAAATACAAAGAGGTCCAAGTCAAGACCAAGTCCAAATGAGAGACAGTCAATAAGGAGACAGAAAAAAAGAATCCTCTTTACGACCCCTTACTGTTGATAATTTATGTGATATAAGAGACAGTAAATCTTCTATTTTAAGATGATTATCAGGCTTTATTATTTGTAATTATCAAAAAGCAAGTGCAGAGTAAAACACTAGAGGATCAGATTAGGCCATATTATTTACTTAAAATATACAATGGAAAAGTTCCCATTCTTGAACGTATTACTTTAATATATAATTTATAGTACAAGAGCTCACTGACATTGCGTCTGTGGCCAAAATGAAAATGATTAACACCTGATGATTAAGGTGACCTACTGTATATGATGCAACCAAGTGTATACCAAGTGACCAATCTCGATCCCCATTCTAGATGGATTTTAAACTAATACCTGTTTTCTGAACGAGCATGCTTTATCAATGATCTTGTTTTGAAGGAGGAAGTTACTTTAGAACAAAATTATATAATGCTGGACTGTCAAGATCAACTAGAATATTTGGTGAGTCCAATGGCCAAGTCCGAGTCCAAATACCAACGAGTCCAAGACATGTCCCAGACAACAGAAAAGCATCTTGAGTCCTGATTCAAGTGAATGCTGCATTATAGCTGGGTTCTAGAAACAATACACATCCACAGAAGATGTCTGTGTACTGAATGCTCCCCAGGAGACTAAAAAAGGTTCCCAACATCAAGAAAGCTGCAAATATTTCTCCCGAGCATGTGTGCAATAGAAAACCCACAGCCACCAGAGCAGAGAGAATCACAGTATCACACTACTCCCTTAGTAAGACGGCCCAGGATGCTTCACTCACTCTATCCCGAACATCCTTGGGTTTAACTCTCCTGCTGCCCGTGGCAACCCCTGTGGTAACAAAAGCAATGATATGTCAGTCAGTGTTTACTTTCTCAAGTGGACATGTGCTGTTTGCCTGAAGGGCAAAGCGAGCAATTAGACATTTCTGGCATGTGAGAAGAAAATCTCTTTGATGGTGTAACAATATGAAATAACTTGTTTTGCACACTGGACACACTGAGTTATTCAAGGCATGTTGTTGCTGCTGCAGGCTAGAAATACTATTTGAAACACATAAAAACTGAAGGGATCATTAAAAAAAGTGTGTTAACATTGACCTGGCAGTCTGGAGATGTCCAAGTGTATACCTTGTTAATACTGTATTTGTTATCATGAAGGAAACCATTGCTTTGAATAAGTCAAGTGCTACCCAAATGCTTGTTATAGACAAAATTACATACCAGACCAGATTGTCAAAAACAATAGCATTCTCCCAAGATCTGACAACGTTTCTACATAGCTATACTGTAATTCTTCAAATTCAAACAATACGCGTTTTATCAATTGATCATTAGAGCAACTATTTTCTGTAGACCTTTTCAAACATATTGCTGCAATGTTGAGAGAATGTTATGCATAAGTGATGAGACAGGAAACAGAAATGAGAGCAACAAGCAGGAAGCAGGGTTAGTTAATCAAGAGTTTCTCATATTTATTGTATGCATTTTGTTTTCTTTTTTCCCCTCAGTGCTTCTAAAGACAAGGAAGAACGTATTCCAAAGATATCCAAACATCAGTCAACAGAAGAATGCCTCCAAGGTTGTTTTTGGGAAGAGAAAAAAAAGAAAAACATGAAATAGATCAGACAGTCAGGATCTGTGATAGAATACTGAGAGGCAGGAAGTCGGCGTTAAGTTGAAAAACACAAGTGTACTATTTACAGCAGGTATGCTTTGAACATTACCTTTAACCACTCCTATGTCAATACACACAATAGACACAACATTTAATACTTCTAGAGCGATGGCTCTGAACAGTTTGGTCACAGTAGCTTCACATCACCTGGTTCTACTTGTAGTACATTGAACTATTGCAGATCATCACCTGCCATATCAAAATCTCTGTCACATTTCTGTAACCTCTTATCAACATGTGAGTTCACCAACAGTGTTTCTACCACTTTGTCACTTCACAAAGCATGGCAAAACTGTGCTGAATCTACTCTGAACAGTTTCAGTTAAAAAAAAACAAGCAAACAAAACGGTGATATAATACAACAATCTCAGACACTTTCCCTTTAAAAAGTCTTTGGCAAAGGAAAATAAACCACAACAATAAAAAAATAAACACTATTTGTAAGCTTTTGTGGAAACCAAAACAATAGAGGAATGAGGAAGTCACCACAGGTTTGGTCCGTGGATGGAAGAATGGCACAGAGGTGCTAAAAGTAAGACATTTCTGACACCAGAGGGGTTATGGTGGTACATGCTTATTTCACAGGACTGCACTGCACGGTGTGATCAAACCATAGGAAAATATTTTATCATGCTCAGAATGCAAACAATGTTGAACCTCCCAAAATCAATTCTGGCAAAGCATGCAGAGAATATGACAAGCATTGGCCAGTGAGGGACGACAGATATACAAGTCCTTTGACCCCAGAAGTATCTAAACTGTTCTAAAGAAATGTGCTCCTTTATCTTACCAAAGATACTGTAACATGGATTAGTATTTACAAGAAAAACAAAGGTGTCATGATTCACATTATGTTTTCTTTTAAAGGAATGTGATCAGACAACCTGTTTAAGGGTGAGATGTAAATCCAGTTTAATATACTCCCTCACTTCTTGCTGCTCTGCTTTGTCCACACATCACCATAAGTCCTCATCCTTAGTGATAGATTGATTCTTTCTGTTTGTGTTCAAATGTATTTTCATATTTCATATTGAATCTACTGTGTTCCATGAAGGTTAGCTATCTTCACATGGGAACTGATGTTCAGAGTGTTTATGGTGAGGCCCTATGCATGAGGTCCTGAATGATTAGCTGTCATAGATACGGGAAAACATCTAGCGGAACAACAACTAGGTAATGTACACCTATGACCACTGTTGTCGTGGCCGGGTTAGCTCAGTTGGTAGAGCAGGCGCACACATATAGAGGTTTACTCCTCGACGTAGCAGCCGCGGGTTTGACTCCGACCTGAAGCCCTTTGCTGCATGTCATTCCCCTTCTCTCTCTCCCCTTTCATGTCTTCATCTGTCCTGTGGAAATAAATGCCTAAAATTCCCAAAAAATTATCTTTAAAAAAAAAACAAAAAAAAAGAACTCACTGTTATGATGATGTAATGATAAGGGTTTCTAGAGGGGAGGTCCCAGAAACAATAAAATGTATGTTCTCTCCTATGTTCGAAGAGAATCCTTGGCATTGTATCTGTACACGATCCGTCCTGCCTGCACGATCCATTCTGCGCATGTGCAATATGTTCGCGCATACGCAGACAATATCATGATGAACGCGGATTTACGACACTGCACGATCTGTTCCCATAGACAGTTAAAGAAAGTCTATTCGCCTCCACCGGAAAGCTAACGTTAGTTTAGCTAACAGCTAATTCGGCTAACCACTAGCTGAGACAGCATGTAAAAGACCCTCAAAAGTTAAAATAACCGTTTAAATATATAACAGCTGTTATGTCAGTTCTACTTTACTTGTGCTCATTTAAAATACAATCACTCAACAATCACTTTATTGTTACTGAAAAGTCTCAATTTAGCTGTAGCCTGTTTTTCCCACTGTTTAGTTTGAGTAACATTATTTTAGGCTGAATCTAGCTAGCGGTTAGCCGAATTAGCTTTTAGCTAAACTAACGTCGTTAGCTTTCCGGTGGAGGCTAACAGCAGACCGCTACTGTGGAACAGATCGTGCAGTGCCGTAAATCCCTGGTAAAGCCTCGTACATCATGATTATCATCTGCGCGTGCGCGAACATATTGCACATGCGCAGAACGGATCGTGCAGTTAGGACGGATCGTGTACCGACAGCATCTGATTGCATGTCAATTGTTTTTCCTTTTATGAAAGTATGTTCACTGTTTGACTAAAGCTGCATTTAATCTAAAGTCATCGGACTTGTCATGTGTAAAGTCTCCTCTATCATTTCCGATTACCACCCTATATCACTTAGTAAACAACAAATGACTGCAATTAATTTGAAAAAATAGTACATTGTAAGTTGAATTTCCACAGATAAGCTACTAAAATCTCTTTCAGTGGTGTGTTTGAATGTCAATAATTCTAGCAATGTAAGGCCGTTCCAAAGGGAAAGTGAATGCAAAATGTCTTTTATGAGTGCTAATATGTAATGTTAGGTAAACACTTCCTGTCGTGAATTCCAAGTAATGCTTCCAGATTAAAAATACAATCATTAACAGAAATGCAGACGTAAACTGCACCCAAGAATGCATTGCACAGGTCCTCTGGGGAAGATAAACATAAATAAAAAGACAAGAAAATAGAAAATAGATAGATAGACACTAACTTGACAAGACAAGAACAATGTAAAAACTTCCTGAATGAAAAATTATAATATTCTCGAAAAGGTGCAGTTTTTTTAACATTACATAATGTATCATATCATATTATTAAACTGTCTCTCAGTATTCTTTGACACACCATCGCTCATTTACTCTCTTGTCCACTCACTCACTCACTCACTCACTCACTCACTCACTCACTCACTCACTCACTCACTCACTCACTCACTCACTCACTCACTCACTATTTTACAAAGCAGGTAAGAGTCTCTTCTCTACAAGCCATTCAGTATTTTTGTCACAGTTTTTCATTTGGTTTCCCTTCCTGATCCTTCTTTATACACAGTAAACTACCCTGCCTCTACTGCAGCTTGTCAGTTACTCTTTTTCTTTATGTAATGGAATACCATTTTTTCACCTCATGCCACAGCACATACTTTAAAGATTACCCATATAAACTTCTAAGTACATATATTTACATCTCCAATTAAGAAGAGATGGGTAAGTTGAATGTCACACAGATGGTCTGAAAAAAAAAAAGTGTAGGGGGATTAATGCAGTCTTCAGAGGTAAGACCTGTTAGGCAACAGTAAACCCACACCCCCACACAACAGTTTACATTACATTATGATAAGTTGGAGGACAACCCTGTTAGCAAAACACCAAGAAGCAGATGTCATTTTTACTGTGTGTCATGTAGCTAGCATAGCGTGGGTGTTGCAGAGTAATGGCAAGCAGACACATAGTGGTGATGCAGAAAAATGGAGGTGGTGACTGTATTGTCAGTAGAGTTAAAAAGGTCCATCAGGGGCTCCCTATTACACAACGCACCCCCATATTGCGCAAGTGGTACACTCCTCTCTCCTCAGACACCCCTAAGAAGTTGCCCGTAGGCCTTGATCTACGTAAGTAACAGACTTGTAATCAGTGTCTACGGGCAACTTAGTCTACACAATTATTTAGGTTCCCATTCAGGAGAGAGAGAGAGCGAGAGAAAGAGAGAGAGAGAGCACAAGCTTTGCCCCTGGATACAGAAGTAACCACTAGCACTCTTCTATGGTGAGGCAGATAAATTCCTGGATGCACTTCCTATACTGCTGCTCAGTGGGGCTGCTGCTGGGATATTGACCTGGTTGACCCAAGGGAGCTTCCGCCTCACGCATTTCCTCATTCATCCGGGCAAGACGCAATCTGGAGGAGAGAAGAAAAAGACATTGGCAGAGGGAGACAAGTGATAAAACAGAGTGGACACGCATGGAACAAATGGGACAGTAAGAGGACGAAAGGCAAAGATTAAAAGATCAAAATGAAAGGAAGTTAAATTGAGATCAGACGTTCAGAATGGAAATGGGGTGAGGTGACAAAGACCAACCCCAATGGAGAGTAGAGGATGAGTGGAGGAGGGAAGGAAAGAGAGAGTAAAGACAACAACGAGGAATACAGTTTAGACAATTCACCATCACCCTTCATAATTAAAACAAAATTCAATCCTATTTAACAACTTTTAGATCTTTAATTGTTTATGTTAAACTTCCAGGGCTTTCAACCACATGTCAGTTGAAAGCTTAAGTTAGAATACTTTAAGTGAAGATTGTTTCATTTTTAGTGCGTTTCAAGCAGTCTAATGCTTTAGTGTGTGTTATTGCTAACATGGAATGTTAACTTTTATATTTGAATAACCAGAATATCAGATTTAATTTCACAACGTGGGGTTAATCCTACAAAAGTCACTTGGGCCCTATTTGACTTAATTAAATTAAATTGTTGGCAGAATATTTTGTGGTGTTGGGGGCAGCGTGTTACTTATTGGAACAAAGGATCAGCTACTTATGATAAGCCAATGAGTTATTTCAACCAGCAATGTAAAAATGTATATTAGGAAGTTGTTCATAATATCTTTGTTATAAAAAGCATAAGGATCACTCACAGGGTGACGATGTCTGCATTGGCAGCCTGGACAGCGATGCTTAGGGGGTCGTGACCCTGCTCATCCACCTCCGTCTGTGATGCTCCTCTCTTCAGGAACAGACACACTTGACTGTACAAAACAAGACACAGACAGAAAAAAAGAATTTAATACAGAGTGACAGACACCACCATATACACTGAGCTGAAATGTAAAAGATAGGAGAAAAGATGCATGTGGAATATATATCAGACAGATCAAGAGGGCAGATACATTGATGGGTGTGGATGGATGCCTAGTTAGGCAAACTATCCATCTTTTTGTTCATGTGTTTGTCTTTCTACTCCATGCTTTAGTCACCAGTTACAGACATGCTTTCAAGAGCAGTTTAAGAAATCCCAAAGATGTTTTAAAATCATTTTATGGGTCCCCACTCTGTTAGTGAAACAAGACTTTACACAAATGTACCTTTTATTTTTATTACATTTAAGCTGGAACTTCAGGAGTCACAAAGAAGCAGAAGGGGAAGAAGACTACTCGTAAAAATGTCCTCCCACTTTGAGGTATTCCTTACCCAGTGTGTCCCAGGTAGGTGGCATGGTGCAGCGGTCCTCGGCCTCGCATGTCCCTCTGGTTTACATCGGCTCCGTTCTGTAGCAGGAACTCACAAGCTATCAGAGATCCCTGAGAGACAGAGTTGTTCATATGAGTTAATTTGCTATGAGAAGTCTAGTTATTGGTATTTTAACATTACTGAAGCCAGTTAGTGCCTCTTAGTTTGTTTAGCATTTAACAGGTTTTGTTTTCCTTTACTCAAGGGGAGGGAGAGTCAAGCAATTCATAGCAGCAGCTATTATTTACATAAAATCCAGGTCCGGCATCTTTATCAGATTTTCAGTTTTTAATATTTAACCCAGTCCCAGTCATAAGGATGTAGTATCTTATCAATATATATGGCAATTAAATCAAATAAAAGATTCACACTTCCAGCTAAATCCAGATGATCTAACAGGCTGAACAAACAGTCTCACCCCGACCACGGCCTGAATCAGTGGCGTTCTGCCCTCCTCCTCCTCACTTGCAGCATGTACGTCCGCACCGTGTGCTAATGCCTCCGCCATGAGTGGCAGGTTGTGTAGATGGGAGGATCGGTGGAGGAGTGCCCCAGGGTGGAGCTCCCTCGGGTCTTCGGAGTCCGAAGACACTTCCTGTTCGATCTCCACTTCACCACTGGAGGACTCCTCTGACTCCTCCTCTGAGGGTAGGTAAGGTAAAAGGACAATGGCAATGGAAATAAAGAGGAATTATGTTAACAGGAAGGTAGTGGTTTAATTTAGAGGATGATATATCAGTGTTCTTTATGTTAATTGTTTAGGCTGCTCATGTCTTTTACAACTAACAGTGATTGATTATTTCTGGTTTAGCGTTAACCTAATTATATTGTCCCCAAGATAAGAATCTGTGCCCATTTTCACTGAACCAGAGAATATTTCAGGCTGTTTGAATGGACTTTCTCTTGGACCTCTTGGATAGATTGGACTAGACATCACATCAATGTCTTCTTTAAGTCAACTTTTTTTTTTAAGTAGGGCATCACGTTTTGACATTAAACTATATAGGGCTGCACGATTATGGTCAAAATGATAATCACAATTATTTTGATCAATATTGTGATCACGATTAATTATCACGATTATTTGTTGATTTTAACCAAAACATATTTTATTGTCACATAGGCTATTTATAACTGCTTTCACATCCATATTATGCTACATTGTTCTTATGTTGAAGTTATATGTTGTATAGACAGCTGCAACACATGTAAATGAAAATTAGCTATCTGAAATAAATAGCGTAGGATTTATTTTTTTCTTTTTTTAATGTATCTCTGAGAAAGCTCCTTCACTTGTTTTCAATAATAACTGATTCAAAGAGCTAGGGAGAGAGGGGGGGGTGCAATGGACGTATGCTACTCACAGAGTGACGGCTGACTCATTATGAATGGGTCCAGCACGGGTCGAATGGCGGATCAGCAGAGTTACACATGTGGTGTGTATGAAATGTCTGTATCGTCACTGCGCTGCATTTTTATGAACTATGATATTCTGGCCATGGGTCACATCTCTCGCCCAGGTCCAGCAGGCTCATTCTCACACGCTACTCTACAAACTGAAGTTAGCTGCATTCGATAACTTCTTCTGTGTTTTTCGCCGTGGCAGCCGCGATAGCAGAGTTACCAGCGGAAACACTGGTACAAATACAGGTTTGTCTCTCATGCTTAACAATATACAGCTGTGTTAATAACAATTAAAACTGTAGACAAATGTCAGAAGTGTGACCGTTGCCGCTGTGTGGCGGGGCTGCGCGGAGAGTAAGAGGAAAGAGAGTAGAGGAGAGATCCAACACAGGCACGGCTTTACAGAAGAAATGGGTCATGTAACACAAAATTAAACCATATCCATATAAACAACATTGCAGCGGATGCAAGGACGTTAGGTGCACCGGTGCAACCTAGAGGCAAAATATTACTCGCGCCCTTGAGCCCTGTGAGCTAACAGACACTAACTAGCACTGGTCACTGCTGTTGTCTGAAAAACAACACAGACGGGACAAAATGTTGCATTCATGAGTGAACTGGTAAACCTTGAGACCAACGTATAACCGACTGTTATCTGTTGAATTTTCCTCCCGTTACTCTGTCCTCTGTGACTGCCTACATCTAGAAACTAAGCTGCGCGGTGCAGGGAACAACTCTGACTGGCTCATGATCAGACAGTGGTTTTACGGAGCGGTAGATTGGCTTTTTCAAAAAAACCCGGAGCGTTCTATGAAATGAGGCGTTTAAAAAATAGTTCGATCACGCAAATTTGATCGTGGGAAGTCAAAATCGTGATCGTGATTAAAATTTGATTAATTTTGCAGCCCTAAAACTATACATTAAATGTAAAACTTAATACAAGCAAATGTAACACAATGTAATTGCATTACTGATACATTACACAGTGATGGAAGGATATAGGAGCTTTTCCTCCAGTCGTAAATGAGTTTACTCTAACTGTTATTGACAACCGTTTTCTTCTTTACCATAAAACACAACACACATACCTTCTTCTGTGACACTGTCCACCACTGAGCCAAAAACCAGGATATCTGTGCTGCCATCAGTACTTCCTCCCAGACCGCTGTCGCTGCTAAGACCTGCGGGGCCAAGCATCGCCAAGCCACGGACACGTTAATTGTTACACAGCACAACTGGTAGTACTGTGCAAATAATAGGAACCATGTCAGAAATTGCAATTTAAACTTTCTCAGTTTGTGAGTTTTTTTGTCACAGTAAGGAAATCTTACTTGCATTTTACTAAAAATCTATGGTAATCTTGCAAGTTCAGTGTGCCTGTATGTGCTGGCTGTTTAGTAAACTTACTGCGAGGACCAGAGCCAGTGTCAAAGTAGGAAAATAATGAATCCAGCTCATCTGGACAGAACAGGGAGTCCCGGCGAAACTTTGCTGCAGCTGCTGCCAAAAGGACAAAACATCACAACAAGATTTCAGTCTGTGCAGAGTGTATTAGTACACTCTGTATACAAATATCTTGTTTTCATGAGCCTTGTGCTACTACAGAAAAAGTTATTTCTCTGCGCTGACCTGCTGAGAGGTTTGCGGGTGAAGCACTGCCCCGCTCGTAGCGATGGTATTTCCTGCGGGCCTTGTTGGGGACCCGAACAGAGCTGTTGTGTCGCCGGCACTTCTTAACCGTCCAGGGCCGGGACTTCCTTTCACCCTCCACCAAGGCCTCACTCCCACTTATTTTCTTCAGGAAGCGTTTCTCCACGTACTTAGACTTGATCCAGGCCTCTTTCTCTTGTCTGAAGGTAGATGATCACAAACTGACAATTTTAGATAATTGAAGACATGACATACAGATAATTTGTTGTAGAATGGATTGAGTCATGTAGTAAAAATAAGATGGTGGAAACTGAGACAGGTATTATCAGACACCACACAGATAAGATTTAACCTAACTTAAGAGTGGCATTAAACCAATAGCAAACAGCATCTTACAATGATATGTGCAGTAGAAAATGGTTTTCTTTTATTTTTGCTTAAATGATCTTTCCCTTGCCAAATGTTCCTCCTGGAGTAAAAGACTGACCTTGAATTAGACGGTCCAGGTTTTTTTGCTCCCAGCTCCTCGCAGGCTCCCTCATAAATATGGTTGATCACAGTGTTCCCCAATTCACACATCAGCTAAACATGATATAATAAGGAAGAAGGACAAAGATGAAAGACAGAGACAGAAATTGTTTTGCAAAGCACTAAAAGAATAATAAACACATCTGCAATCTAGTGGGAGAGAGAAAAAGCTGCAGGGAAATTGTGTTGGGGATACACACCTTAAGTAATTCTGGCTCCCACGAGTCTAACGTCAGTGAGCGCACTTTAGAGCAATGGACGCCTAAACTCCTGAAAGTAACAGGAAGAAAGAGAGCTTATATTAAGAAAGTGTAAGGAGAGTTTCTAACTGCTAGATTTCAGCACATTTTTATTATTTTCCTTTTTATCACAACTGCATGTAGAGGAAAATATTTTCTGTTTCTCTACACTTAGAAGAAAGTCTCAAGAGCCAAACTAGAAACAGCCTTCTCTACGATCTTGAACCTCCACACTGGTGACTTTTAATCCAATTTGCAGTAACTGCAACGTTACCTGCATATAATATATATAATGCTTTAAAGGTATAATATGCAATGCTTTTCTCAAAAAACTATGTATAGACTAAAACTCAATCATCACTTATGAACCACTAGAAGTGTGTGGAGGTGCCTGTATCTGCAGAGACTCTGCCCTCTGCCTGTATTTTCTCTTTGTCTTTTTATTTTTGAGAATTGGGTACCATGGTCGTGACGCTTCTGGGCGTCAACAAAGAACCTTTCGGCCCTGTGTGGGTGTGTAAACCCAGAGCCGATAACACCATTCTCCTTTCCAAATGTCGTTTGCCCTTAGCGTCTCATACCGACAAACGCATCTAACTGACACAGAAACCAACAGGATGAAGCTCTGCATTCACTTATACATAACCTCTGCAAGACAATGAGAAAAGAGCTTTCCTGCTTTATTCAATGCTCCCGCTCTATATTCACTCTTGAGCTTGCTCGACTGCTGCTGCACTCTCTTTCTCTGGCCCATGCGCAGGGGAGGAGGGGCAAACTTTGAACACTTGTGTTTACAAACAGTTGGCCGATACTCAACACATTTCGCAAGTGAGTTGTATGAATAAAGCAAGCAGAAAAAACAGGACGAATGTCACTCAGGCTGACTATGGTGAGTGAGGATGAAGGCTTGGAAAGATGTTTTGAGCTGCTTAAACACCTGCTATAGATTGTTATTTCACACTGACAAAATCTGTTCCGTTGGTTTCCCCGCCTCTCAACAAACTCTTGTACTGTGTACTCGTAAGTGCAGTTACCTGTGGATCCCTGAGCACTCGATGCAGAGCAGCACTCCTAGGTTGATGGAGGCCCAGCAGGGAGCTGTTTGGCCGCAGTCACAGCATAGCTCATTGCCCGGCAGGCTCTGTATCCTCTGGAGGAGGCTTTCCCCGCCTCCTCGAATTCCCTTATCAGCCCTCTCCCCTCTTTCTCTGGCCTCGCTGGCAGAGTCAATGCTGCTGGTGGAGGGCGAGGCTGTCCGGTCCAAACGCTGCAGAGACAGGTGGACAGGTCAGAGATGGAAATTCTTAAGCTAACTGGGGGACCAATTTGTATAAAAAAAGCACTTGTGTGCTATTATGTCACTGTTGCTGTATGTGTACAGTATATGTGTGGGTTTTGTACCTCAATATAGTAATTGTCGGCAATGTCTTTGTAAGCCGAGGCGATGCTTGCCTGGACTGTCTGGATCCAAGCCTGCCGCAGCTTCTCAGACTCAGCCTGCAGCATGCAGCTCCTAAAGGTTTGTAGAGGCCAGTTACATAAAACCGGCCCACAACTGTCTAATGCTACATGTTTTGCCAACTTGGCTGATTAGTAAATTCTAAATGATATAGTCAATAATGTAACATTGAAAAGAGGTTTAGTTTGGATGAAACTTTATCCTTTTGGTACAAAAAACACAGACACAGTGACAGAGACACAGAAACACAGACACAGTGACAAAGAGACACAGACACACACACACACACACACACACACACACACACACACACACACACACACACACACACACACACACACACACACACACACACACACACACACACACACACACACACACACACACACACACACACACACACAAACTCACTTAGTAGGTGAAACCACCTCGAAGCAGAACCTCCTCTCATTATCTTCGCACAATTTGACAGAGCACAGCCTCAGGTCTTCCACAACCACTGTCAAAGAGTCCTGTCATCGGCAGAGAGGAGTGTCACAACAACAACTCTACCCTATTGACCCTTCAAAAAGGTTTAATTAAAATTTATAAAAATCAAACTGTACCTTCAGTTTCTTTTGGTAGACCAGCTGGCTGTTTTGTATTGAAAACCACCGCCTGGAGTAAGGGAGAAGGTATGAGTTACAGTTTCTTTGAGTGAAAAAGATTAACCAGACCTTTTCCTTACAAAAGATGTATTTTTAGTGTTATGTTATTTTATCTTTTCCTATAGTGCATGTGTACTGGTTATTTCATTAACTTTAATTAAATTGTCTTTTGAATTGTGTGTTGACTCCCTCTCTGTTATGCTCTCCCTCTTCACTTCTCTTATACCTGTTCCAGGTCTTGAAGGCGTTACTGGCCCTCTTGAAGAGATAGCCCTCCATGACCACACCATTGGCAGTATCAACATTGAATTCCAACTTGGGGTCATCATAAGAAAAGTCCTGTAGGAAGAACACATGGGTACACAAGATCAATGCATGATTTAATTTTAACAGCGTGCCAATGAACTGTCACAAAACCGGCGTACTGCAACAACCATGTTTTTATAATTTAGTTGTTCTTGCTCTGAAAAAACAACACTAGTGTCTTTAAAAACAACAGGCATCAACCCTTTCCAATCTATAAACAATAGCCAGTTTAATGGTGGCTTACCTTATTGTTCAAATCTTTCTTAAAACATGACTAGCATGCTCATTTGCACGTAAGACACATTATAGATACATTAAGAGTTAGTGGTGGCTGTAATCATTTCTCCTCTCCATACCGGCCTCAAAGAGTTTCTTTTCTTAAAGTGATTCCAATGTAATCAATGGGGGGCAAAATCCAGTGTAAAAGTCCACCTAATCATAACAAGGAAAAACAGAGATAGCGCCTTATCAGCACCACATACAGTAGCTGTGTTGACACACAGCGGAACAATTCCTCTTTTATGTCTACCTTCTTTTTCTAAAAGATGTCTGTGTTCCTCCACAAAAATAAATGTCTATCTTTTCTAGTTTAGTAGTTTACCTTTAATGTAAAGAATATGACAAATCTGCACCTCTCTACCTGTCAGCTAAGAGATTCTCTAATTTCTTATCTGTTTTATCCACACAGAGTTAGATTACCCAAGAAAGGCATTTAAAGCCAGATGCCAACTGCTTAGCGAGGTGAAAAACACAAGGACACAGATTTAAATGAAAGCCTAGTCTGAGGTTTGGTTTCACTATTGTTAAGGAGGCCTCTTGTTTGGGTGCAAGGTAATATATGGCATATGGCAGAGGACCACACACACACACACACACACACACACACACACACACACACGACCATGCTCTGTCACTTTGCTATATCTCTTCTCTTAAAAAGATCGTTTTTAATTTTTTTTATTCATTCTGTGTATTCTTTTTTTGAAAACCTGACTGACTCTATAGACTATGCACACTGATATCATCATGCACTTTCTATGCACTTTTGACTTTGTCAACAGTATTAGGGTTTTATTATTGATCATTCCAGAAGACAACAATCACAAATAGTTTTTTTTTCATTTTATATTGCTAAATGTCAAAAGATCATCTTGGTTGCTTTGTGTAGATGAATGTGAATGGTTCGTACTGAGAGTGTCAATATGTGACATTGGAAGCCTATGTAACCAGAACATAACTGCTAAACGTACTTTAAGCATTGTCTTGTATAATTTTACCAGGTTTGTGTGAAAACATTCAGGCCATATGAAGCAAAAACATAATGGGATGTGACAGCAATTTGTCATGGCATTCAGCCACAGAAACACACACACACACACACACACACACACACACACACACACACACACACACACACACACACACAAATACATCTAGAGACTGGTTAAAAGCAAACGATGATAATAGAAATACTAATGAAACTGACGGAACTGACTAAAGAAAACCATAAGACAAAATGAAACGTAATAACGAAATGAAGTTCCTCACCAGTGTATAGTCCAGCCTGCCAAATATCTTCATCTTAATCACACTGACATCCAACAGCATCTCAAACTCAATAATAAAATAATAAAAAAAGATACTAGCCAAATAAATAATTAAATTATGCAAGGATGCTTGTCAGAGAGAAAAGAGCATCTCTAAAAGATCCCACAGGTTATTAAGTTGGACCAGCGAACGAAGCGATAGAAACACACGCGCATCCCACACGAGCCCAGATGAGAGACTGTCAGCCAACAGCCGCGCGCTCGTGTCGTTTCTTCACTCAACGCCACCTGCCGAATGCCCAGACCGCGTGAATCTGGCGCGAGCGCTCATTATCATACAGCTGTCCGCGTGCCCCAATGACCCGGTCGCGGCTGCCGGAGATCAAACATGTAATTTTAACAGCGGGGGCCCGCGTGAGCGGCCGTACCTTGCCTCCTCTCCGCCCCAGGCCGAGATTTAAGGCTCCTGGCCGGCACAATTTCAATCTGTCTGCGGCTCTCAACACTATTCCTGCTTAATCAAGCGGACATTATTGCTCCCCAAACACCAGCCCAGACCTCTTCCCACCTTAAATCAGCCAGGACCATGGAGGACTGCAGCACACAAGCGTCCAAAGGAACAGGAGGCCGCAAAACGGCCTGTAATGAAACCAAGCCTAGCCTACTGCAGACTTGATCATTCATAAATATGTTAAAATACCTGTGTCAGAAATTTTAATTCAATTAAGCTATATTGTATTTTTAGGTGGTGTTGTATGTTGTCCACAGGGTCAACAACAGACACACCTGTTCAGTAATACAATCCAACAAAACACTGGCACAATACAGCCTCATAAATATGATATGAGTAATGTGCAGCATTGAATTACACACATTTTATAGGCGCCTATATTTTTCTGTTCACCCCTAGGTCATACTGTATAGAAGGATTAAGGAAGTTTGGGACTAGCCATGCTTTAACTTATTTATTTAGAATTTTGGACTTTATTCTATAATTTGACATTAGAGACAGACAGGAAATGTAGGGAGAGACGTCGGAAGACAGCATGCAACAAAGGCTCCCAGCTTCAATCTATTTAACGGTGTTGAGATGGTATGTTTGCATATGTTTTCTATGTTTTTGTCCATTTCTGACTTAAAAAGTTGTACAGCCAAATGCTGTAACAATGTAGGAGGAGAGAGCTGAGGCGACAATCCCCCTGGGAGCCACAATGAAGTCCTGCACACATAAAATACATGCTGTGAAAGAACTGAGAGAAAAGATAGAGGGAGCATGTGAAATATAAAGAAGGGGAGGTGGTAGTCGAGACAATTGCAGATTAACAAAGAACTGTGAAAGTAAAGGCGAAGTTAAGAGCAACATAAAAAAGGAGAGGAAGAAATGCAAAAGATTGTGAAAGAACAGAGATGGGAGGAGTCAGTTCTCACTGCTGACAAGATTGTTGTGCCAGCTTCCTGTTTGCGAGAATTTCATGAGAATGTCTTTATCACAGTGGATGTCCATTTATTGTGGACAAAGTGTTAACATATCATGTAGGTTTACTTCTGCATTTCTCGGTTATCCGTCTTCCTCCTACTGAAAAATGACTTGAGTTTAGTCTACATTCATGATGAAGCCATCTTATTCTCTTCTGAGTATGACTACTGCAATTACTTAATGATCTATTAATAAAGGATGTGTTCCATTTATAATTCACAAACTCTGCTGTCTCGTTTGCTTTGCTTTCTGCACACGCACATTTGCATTTGAGTCGACACAGGCAGTTTTTAAAAAAAAGAGAAATCAGAAATGGATCATTTTAACTTTCTCCCCCCAGCTGCCTGCCTTTTAGCTAATTGGCTTTGATAATCGACCAACAAAGATCTGTGCGTCTGGTTTCCCATGATCGCCAAGCAGATGATTCATTGGAAAATGCTTGTAAAAATGCTCATGTTATTTTGGAAAATCCAAAATATTAAACTGAACAGGGATAACGAAGTTAATTATTTACATCAAGGACATTTACTCTATAAGAAGTACAGAGACTGTGTCTCTTCTTTAGTTTTATTTTGTTTCATGGCTCTTAAATGGATCTCCTTTTTTATGACTTTTTTCTTTTTCATTCAAACAGCTATTGTGTGTTGTAATGCCATCTGTTGACTTTGACTGGAGCTGGCAGTGGAAGGAGGAGCAAGTGGGTTGAGGCAGGCATCATGAACAAAATCAGAGAACAGAGCCAGCTGAGCTCAGTAGGCCTATTTCATTAGATTAAATTAATATTTCTATATTTTATACTGACTGAAACAAGGACTATGAGAAGATGACAACCTCAACATAATAGAAAATCTGGGGGCATTCTAGTTAGTTTGAAATATTTCAACATGTATATATAGTATAATAAGAGTGTGCGCCCCATGTACAAAGGCTCAGTCCTTGCCGCAGCAACGGCGGGTTTAATTTTACTTTCTGTCCTTTGCTGCATGTCATTCCCCCTCTCTCCCCTTTTCTTATCTAAGCTGTCTTGTTAATAAAGGCCTAAAACAATTCCCCAAAAATAATCTTAAAACAAAGAAGTGCACAGAAATGTGAGATGTTCCAGTAAAAAAAATCACTTCACAAAGCTTAAATGACCACCCTTAAGTACCAATTAACAATACCTGATATGCTGTGTACAAGCTATACTGCAAGCATACTGCACAATATTGCTAAACACACACAAAAATATCATACTGTTGCTCGGAAACTAAGCTTCTACTTTGACAATATCTTAACTGGCTTGCTGACAAATCCTCAGGGTTCAATCTTGATGAAACAAATTGGAACAGCCCAAAATAGCAGGAGGATATTTGGGAGAGCTGTTTTCTTCAAAGAGAGGGAGGGTGAGAAGCTGTGTGTGTGTGTGTGTGTGTGTGCATTTATGGGAATCAAAGGAGTGTTTGTTTGCCTCCATGCATGTGTGCATGTAAGGGACAAGAAAAACAAAAAAATGAAGGAGAAGCTGAGAGAACAAGAGATCAAAGACAACATCAAATCAGAGACAAAAATACGCTTGAAGGTTTCGTACAATAAAAGTTCCTTAGATGAGTATTACAGGCAGGGTGTTGAAAAGTATCACATGTCAGGGGGACGGAAGGTCTTTGTGAAGAGGCGAGTCTTGATAGACACAAAATCATGACAAGTAATGAAACACACAAGCTTCTGACCACCGTGCATAAACAAGTTGATGCTGGCTCGCCAACACAAGCATGAAAAGATGACCTGCGGACACAGAGCAGTTCAGTGGAAGCATGTAGAGCCTCTATGGCACCAAGCAGCATTAACAGACAATGTTTTGTCTGCAATGCTTCCAGGCAACTTCTGACAATCACACCCCTCCTGCACACACATTCACACTGAAAGATGAAGGCAAGACACACACACACACACACACACACACACACACACACACACACACTATTGATTCCTGCAACAGCAGCCATGGCCATAAAACTCCATACATAAGTCACTCAATCTGTTCTACATTGCTAAACAACTATCGGACACACACACACACACACACACACACACTTTTAAAACCTCTAAAACTTGACAGGATTGTTATCATGTCAATGTTTTTGCACTGCAGTACATGGCATGTAATGTGTAGGTTGTGGAAGTTAAGGCTTCAGATAGATGAAAAAATATAAACTCACCTGCATCAGAGTCTGGAGGAAGAACGTGGGTAGAGAGAGAAAAAAAGAAATGTTAATACAAGATCACCGCCAATAGAATTTTATTCATGATGATGTTATGATGTTATTATGAGAGATCAGGTCCAAATCAGTGTCCAGAAGGTCTTTTTTTCTTTTTTTTTTTACATAAGTAGTAATTAGCTTTCTAGTTCAGAGTGCTCCTGAAACACACAAGGCCTCCAGGGAATAGTTTTTTTTTTATCTCATTAGAAAAACCTTGACTTTTTAACGAAAGCACCATAGACGTTTTCAGATTAAAATTGAAGTGTTGCTGAAAGGCCATTAGGTTGGCACAGAGCTGTGTGCTGTGTCTGGCAGGATGCCTCCACTTGGCAACTACATCGATCAGAGGGAAGAGCCAACTTGGGCCATGTTTTTGGCATCTCTTCAGGTAACAGATGGACATTTTTTGTGCATCTGTGCATGAGTGTGACTGTAGGGCAAGGGTTTGAAAGAATTGTTTTTATTCAGCTGAGCAACGTATAAAATAAAAATATCAAACTTGTCATTGTGGAAACTGCTTTCCTACATTAAACTCTTCATTTGAGCCTGAAGAAAAAACTACATACAACACTTATTCTCATTATTTTTGAAAGGCTCTGTTAATAAAAATAAAAAGGAAAGGAAAGAAAACAAGTCACAAAACCGATGCTGTAAAAATAATTCCACAGAAAGGCTTTTTTTAAACATTCAAGGCATTTGATGTTAACATAAGATACGTTTTTGATATCACAAGACCTATTTTAGATTCCAGACATTTCAAACCCCATTTCTTTTGTTGAGCTTCTTTCACTGACAAGGAAAAAGGTTACGCTAAGAGAATGAAAAAGCTAAAAATCTAGTTAAGCAACTATTAAGAAACTTATCTAATTTAAAATACTGAATATGCAAATAGATGAGATCCTTTGATCATGGTTGTAATGTAGTCATCAAAATTGCAAAAATGCGAGAAGAGTTGTGTTGTTGTCTCACTCTTTGCTGGATTAGGGCGTGTTTGTGCTCCAGCTCCCTTTTCTCCATGGCCGAGTCAATGACCAGCTGATCCAGCTGCACAGATCATACGACAGCAGAGTCAATTAAACAGGTAAACTAAAGTGTGAGTGAAATAAAAGAAACACAATAGACACACAGACAGAAAACTATGCACATACATTTGTACATGCTGTAACCTTTACACATCCTTGCTGTGTGTGTTGAGATAGTCATCTTACAACTATTTTATTGTAGTAAACAAATAAATGTTTATCTTTTTGTATGTGTCTTTAAATGACCAGAAAGATAGGTAAAGTCCATAGGATGAAGACATTATGTCACACCTCAGAGGCAATATGAGGCTTAACACTTAATCTTATGTAAAAGGGAAAACACATTTTACAAAACTGATATTTGTAAAGAATTATTTATTTCAAGGACACATTGTTCAACTTGATAGAGTATTTTTCGATGACTAAATAAACTTCTATAAACCTAAATCTAGAATATAACTTTGACATGAAGTCATAGTTTCTGTTGTAAGACATTTTAATGCATTTAATTAAAAAAACTGCTTAAAAATCGACGACCACAGACACTTAAATGATATGTCACCAAAAACTAGACTGCATTGATTGTTGCAGTGTGTCTATTATTTGTTTATAAGGGGTTGCTGAGCAAATACAGTAACAAAAGTAGAGGAACAATGCGCACATATTACCATGTATTTCCTCTCATCTTACCTGTGCAGCCAGTTTTTTCATATAGGGGTCAATCTCGTCCAAGATGTTAAAGCCTTGTTGGAACAGAGTGTACTGGGCGCGCATGAAGGACAGCATCTGCAGACAATGATGGCTCTAAATCAACCGTGTTACTAATCCTTCTCACACCACAGATACACATGCACATATGTGACATGCATACGTATAAAAAACAATACAATAATGTTAAGATGTGAATTGGACATTAGAGGATATATATCTGGGCTACTAACTGCATCCAGGATTTCAAACTTCTTCTTGGCCTGAAGAACATTAATCTGAAACAAAGAGGAAAAGCAAAATGCAGATTGTAGGCTGTCTGTTTGAGATTATATATGATTTAATCACTTAAAGTGTTTCCTTTTCTGCATTCAGGAGTGTTGAGTGTCAGCGCTTTCACCTGTAGTACGTAGTCTAGTGCCAGGTGCCTGAAGGCTTTGCGGCTGAGGATGAGGGCCTGTGTGGCTTCTTCAGCCTCGTGCACCTTGTTCCTGGGTGCCTGGGCGTTCTTTACCTGGGCCAGCTCCATATCCTCGCGCACACGGTCAAACTGCTTCTTGGTGTCCTTGAATTTACGTACATCCCTGAAAGAGGCACAGTAAAGTAGAGACAAATAGTTTAATTTATGTCCATGTTTATGCCAAATCACAAGAGCATGTGGGTCTTTTATTTCAAAATGCATGATTTGTGTTATTACTGGTCATTTTGGGAGACTGTCACTTTCTGCTGTAAGATGTCAATATTCACCACAACAGTCTTTTCCATTATATATAAACTCAAACATGTGTTTCTTTAGAACAGCAGGAGGACGCTTCTTAAATAACTGTGATGAGATACTCACTCTTTAATGAAGGTGTGAAGCTGTTGCTTGATTGACCTCTGAGCCTGGTCAAACAATATCTGTGCATAGAGAAGGAAACAGAGGTGTGAAACATGAGCATTTAATATTTATTATATGAGCTACAGTGCACAGCAGTTAAAAAATTGGTACGATGACTGGATTAAGTCTTCAAATCTGTAGTTGCTAGATCTCGCCACAAGGTGACGATACGAACCCTTCCACATTATTGCTGGAGCAGATTATGCCACAGGCAGAGGAGAGACGAGCAAGGGAGAGAGAGAGATGAGGACATACACACACGTGCACTCACTGAGCTGCTGCCTCAACAGATTTTTAGCCTTAAAGGATCCCAGAATACTTTTCCTGTGGGATTTCCACTTCTCGTCTTCCTTCTTTTATCTCATCTCACACTTCTGTCCTTCAGCTGTCCTCCGCTTCCTTCTATGTTGTTTCCCACTTTTTCTTGTGCATGGTGAGCAAGACAACTGTTTCTGTTCCATTTTTATATTTGTGACCACACTCCATATACTGTATATTGAACCCTGAATGGCTGCTGTTGAGCAGACCATCCATCTTTATTAAGAAAATGTGTCTCGTGGACGTGTTTAGCATGCGCGCACACACACACGCACACAAATGCACGAACGCACGCACGCACGCACACACACACACACACACACACAAAATGCACTTGGATTAGAATGGGATTGTTTCATAGCCACATACACAAACAATGTATAGAACAATCACTGTTGGTAGACTGGATTACATGTTCCATAGCAATCCCTATTAAATAAACATACACGGATTGCCAGCTTAATATGGGAGAGTTTGTGTGTTTGTGTGTGTACGTGTGTGTGCGTGCAACCGAGCATGGGTGCACGCATGCATGTATGTGTGCGTGTCCCTCCATCTGGCTTTCCTCCAGAGCCTGATAACGTCACAGGCTGGTACTCTGAATTCATGCTCAAATTTTCACAAATGTACACTGCACTTATTGTGGGAACATAAATCACCTACTACTCCTCTTAAAATGGGGCAGGAATTACAAGTATAAAGTGTGCTGTGCAAAATGAAGGATTGGTAGTTTCCCACTTTGGACTCACATGTAAACTAATCCAAATGTTCCACCCAAACCAGTTCTGGATTATGGTACCCTGGGTATGACCCACACTATAGCACGTCTACACTCAATTCCCCTGCACTTTTGACCCCAGAGGATCTCAGCTTCTAAATTCCTCAATGTCTGCTACTGTTGAAGACACAACAGTCATCTATCCTGTATCTATTCTGCTCGAGAACTGCACAGACACAACCAGCGTGTTGATTTTTCAGGAAAAATTTTCACTAAAGTTAATTGGGCACTATTATCTCACAGATATGTTCAGATCCACTGTGATATAATTCTCAATCTGTTAAGATTGAGGGTAGCAATTATGTATGTTTGGAAGTACACACATTTGCTTATTGTGTGATTTACTGGGATATTTATTTTCCTAGTTAAATGACTTCTTTTGTGGCTAACGAAAGCTGAGAAGGTGCAGAAATAGGCATCAGTGGGTGGTCAAACAAAGACAGATTTCCTTTCGCTATAATGTCCCCTCCCCTCCCTCCATCCCTTCTTTCATACTGTCTGCCAGACAAGCTATTAGTGTAATTCCTGGGTGTTAGAGAGGCGGAGTAGTAAGACGCCTGTGGTAAAGGGTAAGTGATGGGGGGGTGAGGGGGGTTAACAGGTGGTGACAAATACAACAAGCCTGAAATGTTTAATGCTAGTTAGGGTTAATGAAGTTAATGAAGAGGGGTATGAATGTAAAATATGAGAAAAAGAAAAAAACATTTAAGTGAGGAATATGGAAGGAACCTTTTTTATTGTATTCAATGGTGTGCTTGTTACTTACTGTGTAACTTGTAGGTCTTCACCTAGAGAGCAGTGTTTGAATGCTTTTTTTCAACTATCATTACTTAGGTCGAGCCCCGATCTAAGGCTTGAAGTGTGACGGACAGTATGATAAAGTATTGTAGCACGTGAGTGCCTTTAGATAATGTAGCAGACGCATAGCAGTGCAATTGTAAAATCAGAAAGGGGACGATAACAGTCTCTGACGAGGTCAAATCACAATGTAGAGGTGAAAAGGGAAGATAAGTGTTGCTGATAGGCATCTATTATACACCCACAGCACAACACACTGAAGCAGTAACAGTTCAACAGAAAAATAGGAACCAGCCATACAACTTTTAAAAATCAGTAATAAGAAAACAAACAAACCAAAAAAAAGGATACAAACCAGTGCATGGCTTTATGAGAGGGTCTCTCTTTAAGTTGAGTTTTGAAGTCCTGTTTAGGTGGGTCTTGTTAAACAAGCTTTTAATTCTAAACTTCAGCAGAAATTTGAAGCTTTTTGCTATGAGACCAAAATGATGCCACGTCACAAAAAATAGTTGAGATCATAAAAAATGTGTCTAAAAGGGAAAACCTGGATTTGTGGCGACTGTTGATTGTCTTGCAACTTTTCTGTTCATTCCATTTCCCCCTTCTTCTCTCCTACAACCCTCTCTTTTCTCCTTCCTTCCCTTATGGTCCAAACCTTTCTTTTAGCTGAGTTCACACACATGCAAATGAGTGTGTACAGTATATTTGTGCCTTATAGCTGCTGTACACATCTGCCAAGCATATGGTTTAAATCAGACACACACATGTGGACTGGCCTATGTGACAGATTCACCATCACTGAGTGAGGTCACAGATAATTGTGTGTGTGTGTGTGTGTGTGTGTGTGTGTGTGTGTGTGTGTGTGTGTGTGTGTGTGTGTGTCTGCATGCATGCAAGCATGTGTGTGTTGCACTGGACCCAGGAGGGACTGGATGTCTGAAAGACATTACCATGCCAGGAAGACCTGGGTGTGTCGGAACAACACTCTACCTCAACCCCTTGCCTGTGGCTAAAACTAGTGTGTGTGTGTGTGTGTGTGTGTGTGTCTTACCATGTGGTAGTTGACAATCTCCTGGAGGCTTTCTCCACACTTTTCAAGACATTCCTGCAATGTTGACAACACACACACACATAATTTAAGCACATAGGTTGCCATATGAACAAAAACTTACAACAGTATTAAATCCTGAAAAAAACACTCTTCTAAATTGTCCACAAAGCATAATCTGGACTTAAGGAATTGTGTCTCTACTGCTTCACCCAAAGCTACCAGGGCAACACCCGTATTGACAGGAAATCTAGTCCAAATGTTTTTCTAGAAGAAAACCATGAAGCAGGTTTCATGTCTCCGCTTTGAACCATGTTAACTTTCAGCATAAACTTCTCTTTTATGCATGTGGTCACATCTGTCATGTTTAAAACAGCTGGAGGACTCTGTGTCTGGACAATACTGTTTATCCTACTCTACTGTTATTATTCATGTGGGAAGTCACAGGAATGTCCAAGCAACGATAGATGAGTGCTCATTTGTTGAGATGCTGGCCATCAAATATTCCTTAGTGAATGTACAGATCTGAGGTCAGTTTTAATTTCCACTCACCGATATCATCTCCTCTTTCTTGCACTGCTGGGACAGGTCCTTTATGCCGTTAACAAAGAGCTTGTTGGCACTGACGTAGACCCTACCAGCATCAATCATCCCACTGCACAGCTTCACCAGCTAATCAGGGCGGAAAAATATAAAAATCATCACTTTAGGTACACAACAAAGGTATTGTCTATTTAAAACTAGTCACATGTTTTAACTAATAACACACTATTAGTTACAGTGATGTCTTAAATCAAAAGAATTTCACATGCAGAATCCAAGAGGATGCTCAAATTTAGAATAATTCTCATGTCTGAATCCAGGCCTGCACAGACATTATTGAAGCTAGTGTGTCTGGTATCCAAATTAAAATGTAGTATTTATTAAGCATTCTGATGGAAGTGCATATTTGAAAACGGCAATTTAATTATATGATCAGCAGCATGTGGACTTATAATCTCGGTATCTTCCATGACTTTGACAGCAGACCAGCTGCGTCCAAACTGACTTCCTCCTTTACTCATTCACTCCCTCCATAGTAAAATCTTAATAGTTTAATCAATAGTGACACAGCAATCAATCATTACCATTTTGCACCACATCACTGTAACATATACATTGACATCACTGTGTTAAAACCCCTTGTCAAATACAGAATGCCAGAAGCCTCATCTCTAGGACGTTTTTAGATGCAAATCTTGCCTCATATCTATAGCAAATATGAGAGGTAAATGGAAAAACAGAAGCAATGCATGTTGTGTGCGTGTTCCAGTGCATGTTCTTTGTCCCTAAAAAGCAAAACATAAGTTAATTTTACTTTCAAACAAAGCTAAAGAAATACATTTAAACATTTAGCAAACTTTACGTTTATTTTAAGGTCAATATCATCTGCAAATATGCACACAGACTGCACATGACCCTTTTGATACCGCAGCTAGATGAAAAGTTAAGGGATCATCAAAGTTATTAAAAGTCATCCTAAGGGGAACATGAATGGCTGTGCCAAATTTCACCATCCAATAGCAGTTAAGACATTTCAGCCTCATTGTGACACTATAGGAAAAGTGAGAAGATCACTAAAGTTAGTAGAACTTGTCATGTGGAGCCAATCCATGTAGATGTTGAGATATTTCAAAGAATAAGGATACAACTTTGACTTCTGGTGGTGCTAGAAGAAACGACAAAGGTGTCAAGTTATTAGGATTGGTCCTCTGGGCACCATTAATATATAAACCAAATATAATGACAATCAATGTAATAATTGTTGAGAGATTTCATGTAAAACCACAAACGTTAACCTTATGCTGGAGCTAGATTAAAAGTGAAGAGATCAAAGTCAGTGGAATGGTTTTGGGCTCATGATTGTCTTTTCAAACTGTTAAAATAATTAATTTAATAGTTCAGATATTTTAGACTGGACTATTTTAGCCCGACTGACAGACAGACATTGCTATCCCTAGAACAAAGTTGCTAGCATGACTAGAAATCCAAAATATAATTCACTTAATGTATAGTGTGGTAACAAATGGATTTTGATTTGAGACACAGCCATATGAGAGCAAAAAACCTAATTGTACACATTAATATATAATAATATATTACCAGGTTCAGACTGTTTACTGCAATGGTATGTACTCTTTTAAACACCACATGAACTGGCAACCGCTGCACTTTCCCACTTAACGGGTTATATGATAAGCTACAGAGTGGTACACTGTCATTAGCACTGCACTGATGCAGCTGTGTGTACGACAGGATCAGAACATGTGTGTGTTGGTAAGGGGTTATACAGATGACAGAGCCCAGTAAACCCTTAATTATCTCATGTGGTGCAGGAGTTCCCAAGGTTGTTGCTAAGTGAGTGTGGTTTTCTGGGTAGCTGACAGGCCAAAGAGTGAAGACCGATAACTGCACAATTTACAACAGCATGACAAAAAAATTAACAGTTGGAATATATATACAGTACAGGCCAAAGTTTGAACACGTGACACACACCTTCTCATTCAATGCGTTTCCTTTATTTTCATGACTATTTACATTATAGATTATCACTAAAGGCATCAAAACTATGAATGAACACATATGGAAATATGTACTTAACAAAAAAGTGTGAAATAACTGAAAACATGTCTTATATTCTAGTTTCTTCAAAGTAGCCACCCTTTTCTCTGATTACTGCTTTGCACACTCTTGGCATTCTCTTGATGAGCCTCAAGAGGTAGTCTGAAATGGTTTCCCAACAGTCTTTAAGGAGTTCCCAGAGATGCTCAGCACTTGTTGGCCCTTTTTCCTTCTCTCTGTGGTCCAGCTCTCCCCAACCCATCTCGATTGGGTTTAAGTCCGGTGACTGTGGAGGCTTACACAGCCTGGAGGTGTGTTTTGGGTCATTGTTCTGTTGAAAAATAAATTATGGTCCAACTAAACGCAAACCGGATGGGATGGCATGCTGCTGCAGGATGCTGTGGTAGATATGCTGGTTCAGTATGCCTTCAATTTTGAATAAATCACCAACAGTGTAACCAGCAAAGCACACCCGCACCATCACACCTCCTCCTTCATGCTTCACGGTGGGAACCAGGCATGTAGAATCCATCCGGTCACCTTTTCTCCATTGCACAAACACACGGCGGTTGGAACCAAAGATCTCAAACTTGGACACATCAGACCAAAGCACAGATGTCCACTGGTCTAATGTCCATTCCTTGTGTTTCTTGGCCCAAAAAAAAATCTCTTCTGCTTGTTGCTTCTCCTTAGCAGTGGTTTCCTAGCTGCTATTTGACCATGAAGGCCTGATTCGCACAGTCTCCTCTTAACAGTTGTTCTAGAGATGTGTCTGCTGCTAGAACTCTGTGTGGTATTCATCTGGTCTCTAATCAGAGCTGCTGTTAATTTGCGATTTCTGAGGCTGGTGACTCGCATGAACTTATCCTCAGCAGCAGAGGTGACTCTTGGTCTTCCTTTCCAAGGGCAGTCCTCATATGAGCCAGTTCCGTTGTGATGTTGAATTTTCCAGACCGACTGACTGTTTCTCTTTACTTAGCTGATTGGTTCTAGCTATAATATGAATTCTAACAGTTGTCCAATAGGGCTGCCGGCTGTGTCTCAACCTGACTTCTTCACAACACAACTGATGGCCCCAACTCCATTAATAAGGCAAGAAATTCCACTAATTAATCCTGACAAGGCACACCCAGGCTGGTCTGACAACACATTTGTCAACAAATCGGCCAATATGGGGGAATCAGATCTCATCATGTGCTGTACAGAGCCCCCAGGGTCTGAGCACGGCCATTAAAGGCACAGTATATATGTCAGGATTTGTTGATAAATGAGCTGGAAGAACCCCGGGGGTCCACTTGGAGTCAAAATGCACATGACAGACCTTGCCCTGTTAATTGACTGTAACAGTTACAGTGCAATGCAGAGGACCTGCTGGTCAATGAGGTGTTTAATACGCATTTCAAATTTGGGGCAAATTATAACAGTCTATGGCACTGATGGTTAGTTGTGGTTTGAGGTAAAAAATTGTAAATATTGTATTCCAATACACTAGTAAGCTGCAAAATCTAGCTGGCAGGGCTGGCTTTGAAATGACATATTTTTCACATACTGTAGGTCAGAACGGTCAACATCAATGCAGGCAGATTCAGCCATCATCAATCTCATAAATGTTCTAAGAGCCTTCATTGCTGCCAGAATGTCCTCAGGCAGCTTCAGAGCATCATAACAGGGCAGTGTGAGGACCCCTGCTGAACAGAACAAATCACCCTGATGGAAACCCCCCCCAATCCTGCTCATCTTTCCATGGTGTTCAAACGGAGATCAAAGTTCAATGGAAGGTCCTGACCTGTTGGGGGCAGGAATAATTTGTGTGTGTGTGCGTGCGTGCGTGCGTGTGCGTGCAAGGTGGAGGGCATGGACATTTGTTTAAAATGTCAAAGTGTCGTCTGTTGGTTCGCTAATTTAAGAGATGGGGTTGTAAAAATGTGGATCTATTCAGAAACCTAAGATAGACTGCAATGACCAGGAAATGTCGCAATCATCTAAATAACAACGTTATCGCTTTACAAAGGCCATTGATTAGGTTGCACAAGAGGCAGGCCAGGGGTGGGTAATCGGGAGAATTGTGAGGATTCCCGATGGGCCGCTTCCCTTTTGGGCAGGTCGGTTTTTTATTTACACATTTGTCACGTTAGTCTTCTCTAAAAGTAGGATACACACATTCCACATTCTGACACCGCAACCTCTACATGGGTTGTACCATGTGAGGCAGTTCTCCCCTCCCAAATAGAGTTAGTTGGGTGAGTCCATAGCACGTCTTTTTCCAAGAAGTTTTCACAGACAGTCTACCGATAGCTGGGGCGGCCCTACTATAATGATATGCATCAGGGAGGATGGATGGGAGGAAGAGGCCAGGAGGGGCTGAAGAAGTCAGGTTGAAAAAAAGGCATTATACTTTATTAAATTGCTGTGAGCTGTAGCCTACATTCACCACTTCTAACCAGAGGCAGAACATAAGGTAATCTTGGAGCACTTTGCAATTCAAGAAAATCATAGAGCTGAACCGGGCAGACGTAGCACTTTTCATCAGACTCACCCCGGGTTTATTAAGTATACTTCTAACTAATAACATTACCGTCGCCATAATACCCACGCAAATCAAATCCCCTACTTCACTATTAACTGTCAAGCCACTCAACCTGTATGGAAATTAACACCTCTCTCTCTCTCTCTCTCTCTCTCTCTCTCTCTCTCATATTTCAATTTCATGTTGCTTTATTGGCACGACAAATAATACATCTGTGTTGCCAAAGCATAAGAACAAACATACATATAAACAAAAACAAGGAGTAAATACATCTGATATAATAATACAAGTAAACAGGATGATTATGCTATGATTGTAGATACTAAACAAATTCAGCGCATGTCCCTCAAAGGATACGTTGAAACAATAATATTAAAAAAGATAATATATAAAATTCTCTATTTATTTTGCCTTGTATTGTATTGTAGCAGGAGAAGACATATTTAGCAGCTAGCCATGTCGTGCTTTTATCTTCCCCTTCGTCCTCAGTGAAGCCTGGTATATGTTTTCAAAATATTTCCCATGTCTTCATTTGGGACTCGCTCTCTCACACACACACACACACACACACACACACACACACACACACACACACACACACACACACACACACACACACACACACACACACACACACACACACACACACACACACACACACACACACACTGTCCAGTTCTGGTGGTTGATTAACACGGACATGTGCTGTGTAGCTCTCATAACAGGCCTTGTGACTGACGCACTGATATGATGTATGATTACTCCACATTGTAATTGTGTTATTTTGTGATTAAATATGAATTCTTTGAAATTATGAATTCTACAAGCAGCAATATGGCCAAGCAATCGGCTCATTCAAAACAGGCACATTTTCAACAGGCACTGCACTAGTTTTACAAACACTAAGAATTAATGATAAATTATTGTTGTATTGCTTGTGATTAAACAGACAAAGACATTGGATGATCAGATAACAACACTGGGCTGCTCTGTGTGATGCTTTCATGCTACAGAATATAAACCTGCCTCTGTGACTTTAATCAGTATTTGCTTAGTGTGCTTACCATGTGTGTGTGGCAGTGCGTGAACCTATTAATATGATAATACCATGTCTGCAGTGTTTCCTGGTTTGAATAGACTTGACATTTAGATAACAGAATGAGAGAAAGAAAAAATGAAAAGAGAAACACAATTACAGAGAGAGCAACAGACAGACAGACAGACAGACAGACAGAGTGCTCTATGATCCATATCACAGTGTCTAAAGAAAAAACTGTTTATATACAATGTCAACATCTGACGGCGTTTTTCCTTCAAACAATGTGAATCAATCATTCAACACCAGATAAAAGCAACATAGACATGGAGTATATCGCTCAAGTTGAGCAGCACAGTCTATAGAAAGGACACCTTTGCATGGTTCATACCTTGTCGAGCTTTGCCTCAATCTCCACCACATCCGTCTCCACATCATCAATGCCAGCCCTGCAGAGAGAACACAAAGCCAGTCAATCAGATCTGCTCCTTACTTATGCCAAACTTTGTAAAACCCAGACGCCATTTCAGAGAAGAGGAACCACAAGATTCAAACTCTTGTTTGGGAGAGATTTTTGGATTAGTGGTATGCCACCATGTCACAGTGACTAGTAACAATAACCATGTTGGTGAAATCTTAAAAAGCAGACAAACTGGACTAAAGGGAGTGAGAGATGAAGAAGAAAGTAAAAGTACAAAACTGACAGTATAAAGGTACTTCCTGTGCATTCAAACATGACCCACACCATCTAAGCATTAATAGTATCTGTATTGTATCCCCAATGAAAATTAAGCTGCAATCAATCACAACACATCACAGTCTCACAGACTCGAGCATTAATCCTAATGACTGGATCTACGAAGGCATTGCTCTGGAAGATTAGTGGCCACGACCCAGCTGCAAAATCAATGAATGACATCATGCAGAGACAATAGACTGGTAGTAAAGTATCTTACGGTGAGCAGGTAAAAGAGGCATTAGCAACACAAACGTTTTTTATTGGGTACCAGAAACTTTAATGAACAACAAAAGATATAATGTAGTAAAGTACTCCTGATTTAGGTGTTATTTTATGTTTGTTCAATCTACACTAACAATATACATAAAGGGACTTGATATCCCTCAGCAGGGTGTGTGTGTGTGTGTGTGTGTGTGTGTGTGTGTGTGTGTGTCTGGTGGTTTGGGTGGGCAAGTAGCCTTTACAGTGCCATCCTTGCCTTTGGGATCTTCTTCCATTAGTGTGCAAGCTAACACATACACAAACACTGTTTCCTCTTACACACGTACTATTCACACCAAAAAGGCACATTAGGCTCAAACATAAGTTTGTAAAAGAAAATTACACAGAATGTCTCCTCAAAAAAATCAATATGAACCTATTCCTCTATTTGTTTCCAGTCCTTAGAGCTGGATCTTATTAGAGCCAATCTAGCCAAAGATCAGCATCACACCCTGCATGTGCTAGAACATGTTGACCATAACCCCAAAATTCTGGTATAAGATGATCTCATCATACAATCTCAACCGCACCCTCGTCTCCAACTCGTTACGACACCAAAAACAACCTGACAGCTGATCTTTTACATCATAGCAGATATACTGTGCAGAGTTGGAGGAAGAACATGTAAACAATTAAGCAACCTGCTCAGTTTATGTTATAAAGGTTGTGACTCTGTTTTGCCTTTAGAGAGGACATACAGAGCAGACGGGGGATGTCCTGCTTGGGAGAATAACATTCCCAGAATTACTTTCTGCTCCAGAGCTTTTTTGACAATGCTTGCAGATGTTCAGCTAATTCTTGACTTGTGTCTGTCCTGCACTTATCTTCTTCTCTCATCCAGAACGCACACTGTTTATACAGACTGCACTTTTCTCTACCACAACATGACACTAACACAGCAGGCAAGGCATGTGTATGATCTGCACAGAAGGCTGATTTATATTGTTTCAAAAAGAAAAAAGAAAGCTGGAACTGGTTTATTGTTTCTGCTCTTTAGCTGCATTTCAATTAGAAATACAACACTGCACATCCAAGCTCAACTCCCAGCTGCATCATTTACTCCATTAAATCACTGTGAATCAACCACGTTTTAATGTCAAACAGATGTTCACTCTATCGGATAAGCTCATTACAAGCTTGTTGTGTCTCAGGCAGCACACGCTGCCAATCAACAGTTACTGACATTTGATGACGAGGATGTACAGACAATGTTTAATACAGAAGCAGCCGATTCCCTTTTGATCCAAGTTTTCAAGTTCAGCACAGGCTTCAGAAAATAAGAAGACTGTGGTATTTGTGCTTGTGATGCAGGTTGTATCCCTCTAGTGTTTTTGTCCCAGTATGCATTTAACATGCATTTTTGTGTGTGTATGTGCATTGGGAATTACTCAGAGCTTAGAAATGCAATACACTAAGAAGGTTATCCAGCTCTGGCAAGGTTAAATAACAAAGAAACAGCACTACAAAGCCAAATGTGTGTGTTTGACAGTGTGTTAGCTTGACAATGTATGTTTGTCCTTTACAATACCCCCTGCATTGTTCAGTATCTCAGCTATTGATGTGTTTTCAAAACTAAGTGCACCTGAGAGTTATGAGATTAAAGTGAAATGGAGAAAGATTGACTCCAAATGAAGATTATGAGTAATGCTGCAAGCCACAATGGCTGCATAAAAATGCCAAAGCAGCGAGGAAAAAGATGAGTGTGTGTTTTAAAAATTTGGTCTCAATGACATTTACTTCCTGTTTGTGTTTAGTGTGTGAGTATGTGTGTGTGTATGTGTGTGTGTGTGTGTGTGTGTATTTAAACGCTACGGGAGCACCCCAAAGCTGCTCGACTGATGATGATACAGCCCAGTTAGAAAGGGGGATGGGCTTATACTCGCTGCCAGTGGTAGCATACTGTACACAGTCTGACATCACCAGTGAGGGCGGGGGAGGGGAACCTCACGTGCACAAGCTCCACGTGCACTCCCATAAGCCCCAACAACCATCCACACTAGCGTACAGAATCTATTCTTGTCCCCCATACCGTGTGTACTCTAGCATGAAGCTTGTGTGGCTATCCTCTCGCATCTCTTCACATGAGAGAAAAGTACACACACACACGCCCACACACACACGCCCACACACACACACACCCACACACACACACACACACACACACACACACACACACACACACACACACACACACACACACACACACACACACACACACACAGCCCCCCATGTCTTCCAGACTCGATGTGTCGCATCACATTCACATTGGCATCAATTTAAGTCCTCTAATACCAGAAAAGCCTGCACCCCAATGGCTAAAATACTTATATGCAACTAGACATTATTGAAGATATTCACTGGTAATGCCATGATACTGTAGAGTATGATACAATATGTTTAACAAGGGGACAGGAGCAACAGGAACAAGCTATGACTGGAAAACATCTACCTTAGAACTGAAAGTAAAAATGCTGCATCTCATGTGTGTGTGTGTGTGTGTGTGTGTGTGTGTGTGTGTGTGTGCACGCGCCAGGTGCGCCCTGGACACATCTTTATTTAACCTCTTCTGTGGTGCTTCTTAGTGTGAGCCAATCTGAGTGTATGTATTTCTGTGACAGGTGTGCATTTTGTTTATTGAATATAATCATACTGCACTTTACTAATATATCACAAAAGTGTATTGTATGATCAACAGTTTTTCATGTTATCCCGCCTGCATCTTTTATTTGAGAGCTGACTCAGCAAATGGGCTGTGATTGGCAATGACCTCATTTTCTACATAATCTGGTGGAGGGAAATACATACTAAATACTAAATACATAGGTTTCATCAGACGACTGCTGTGTGGCCGGGTTGCCTCGATGGGTGGAGTGGGCGCACATACAGTATACTGAGAGGTTTATGCCTCGACGTGGGGGTCCAGGGTTCGAGTCCCACCTGTGATGGTTTCCTGCATGTCTTCCCCCTTCTTTCTCCCCTTTCTCACCTAGTTGTCCAATAAAATAAAGGCGGAAAAGCCCAAAATTAATCAGAAGACTCTGCTGTGACACCAGCCAAAACTACGTGTAAAACACTAAATCTGCTAAATTTTGTTCCCTCCATGTGGATGGGTACCTTAATTTCCTGCTATTCAAAGAGGATGAATAAGTCATGGCGGTCTTGCTGCTATGTGAAAAATTGTTCACTAACAGCTGGAACATTTATCTAAAACAATATTTTCCTGCCTCAAAGAAGATGAACGGCAGTGATCTTGAAAGTATAATCATGCATGTTTTACTGTAGTAATTGTTGTCTTATACATATGCATGCATGCCTTATGGCGCCGTGCCCTCAAGAAACACACAAACACACACATATATACATATATAATTAAACACTATTATCCTCAACATCACCAAGAATAGACATGTTAGACATGGCACATGGGTGGAAGATATAAAGAAGATAAATGCAAGTTTGTCAACCGTCTGATATGAAGAAATGTTGTACCAGTTAACAAAAAGCAGAGCTTCTTTGTGGAAAAATTTGATGTTTATATGGATTACAGCTGCAATGTAATGAAGTATATTGATTTGCTAAGATATTTAACTCAGTGGATGTACCAAAAAAAAGGACATTCCTGTCAGTTTCTCAACAGATGTTCCAGAAAATGTACAATATCATGATAGATCACAATACAATTACATTTACCAATGATAGACATAGCATGTAGCACCATAAACACTAAAACATTAAAACATTACCATAGGCAATTAACGCAGGTTGAAATATTCAAACCCAAAAGTGTCCGAAAAGTGGTTATTTTCATATAATAATACAATATAATATAATATTATATCATATAATTTTGTATTTTGTAAGTTAGATATTTAGGTTTGTTCATGATTTACTGTAGCGTACTGTAATTCTTTGCATTACTAAAAGACAATATAAACATGAGAGTCTTGTTGTTGTTATTAAGCCGTCTACACTGTAAGTAAATCTCAGTTATAACGTAAACACACTTTCATCATCCTCTACCCACAAGTTCAGACATACACACACGTCAAAATATCCACTTCACCAAATTCCAAGTAGCAAGCTCCATGGCAACCCTTTATTGACCCCCAATCACCATAGCAACTGGCATCAGCATTACACACGTTTTTTTTCTGACCAATTTCCTCTGTCTGTCTGATGTGTCCATCTCCCTTCAGACTTACCAGCTTCCTTATTTACAGAAACACTAATTTTCCAGAGAAAATCAACCAAAACAAAACAACCTGCTGATACAATCTTTATCATGGACAGGCCAGTGTGTTACGGTGGTGAGTTAGTTGCTGTAGTGTGGCTTGTGGTGCAATTTACATTTCAGTGGGTTTAGATCTTTTTACCTGAATTGAATCACATTTTTCTTGAATAAAGAGACATTTCCTTATTTCTAATATTGTGATGATCAGCATTAATGTCCCATGTTTCTACATACACTGGAAACAGGAAATCAGCTCACTGTGTTTTGCCGATTACAAAAAAAAGATTTAAAAAATAAAAGACTTAAAACATAAAAGTGTAAATAACATGACTGCTTGTCTTTGTCTGACAGTGAGCAGGCACAGGTGGGTTTGAGGTGGGGACAGTAACTGCAGCTCATCCTTCATCTCTTTGTTCTCAAATTCTAAACCACACTTATCCCGCCCTATATTAAAAAATAATTTTTGGTCACCTCAAACAAACATTTGCAGCTTTTACATCAATCTACTGCATTGTGAAAGGGTTCTCTACGATTCTGTGTCATCAGGTTGTTAAATCCTCTCAGTGCTTTGCTCTAATCTTTGTCTAGAACAGCTTTCTCCCCCCAGAAATCTATCCCCCATCTCTCTTGGTTTCATTGATGCCTTCGTCTATCCAATTGGCACTGTCTCCCTGCTGTCTATCTCTAACCCTTTTTAATTAGCTGCTGGCGTGAAGCTGAGGACTGTGTGTTTGAAAGAGACTACAAGTGTACAAAAAGACAATTACAAATGCATAAGTGAAGATATATTAATTTAAAATGCTCCATTTCCATAGCAGAAAATGTTTAACCGTTCAATCATCTATGTACCAAAATGCAACTTAATTCAAGTCAAGCGAGTCAATAGCACTATTAGCCTATGCACGTGCACAAACTCTATCAAAAGAGCCTCCAGTAAATGATCCTTTCATAAAAAAACACACTTGCCTAAACAGACTGCCTTTTCACACTAATTACAAGCCATACCAAACAAGTGTCTTATGTGTGGCTCACAAAGACGCCTTCACTGCTTCCCCTAAAACCTCCCTCCCAACAAACATCACACTCATTCCCTGAAAAAACATGTGCCTGTGCTGAGATGGCTGATGAGACAAAGAGACCAAACACGATGCTGACAAAAAGGACCATAACTTGTGTCTTTGATGCCTCAGTTTAATGGCGTTAAACCAAACTTGGCCAACTGAGATAAAGTAATGTGCCGATTCAATGCACTCAAGGACGTGTTGTTAAACAATTCCGTTGAGATAAAATTATACTTAAAGAAAGAAAATACGCTGATTCTCTTTCTTGCCGAGAGTTGGTCTAAAGATTGATACAACTCTCATATCTGTATGGTAAATATAAGTCTACAGCCAGCAGCCAGCTTAGCTTAGCATAAAGACTTAAAACAAGGAGAAACAGCAACCTGGCTCTGTCCAAAGAAAACAAAACATGCCTACTAACACCGCTAAAGGTCACTAATTATCCAGGAGACCAGAGAAGACTCATAAAACCACAAGGTGTCTTTTTTATACTTTGGTTTTTAAACAAACAAGGTTTTTAACATCTTTATTGGTGAACTTTACAGGTGTTGGTAGAGGGGTTACCTTTAGGTCAAAGCCAGGCTAGCTTTCCCCTTATTTTCAGTCTATATGCTAAGCTAAGCTAATATATTTATTTCTTTCATAAAAAAAAAAATCCTAGAATCCTAGAAAGAAGAAGGCTTCCACACAACATTTAATTTAAAATCTTATAAAACAGAGAAAAGCAGAAAGTCTTTACATTTACGAGACACAACCTGCTTATGCACATTATTCCAACAGAGGGCATGGCTGTCCATGCCGGTGGATTCTTGTGTCAGGGAAATCTCTCAGGCATATTTGACTGATTATGTACAGTAGGAATTATCTTATGAGCAGCAGAGGGTAATGTGGCTTACATTGGCTGCACATTTGTCTGTGCAATATCTATATAGTAATTCAACAAAGCATACTACAAACTATAGAAATCAATAGATACAGTTTCTCTGTTTTCCAGCAGCTGTCAGACCACCTGCCTGCTGGCCTCACTAAAGCAGACCATAAGCCCAAATGTGATGCGTCTTTGGAATCATTACTCATGAGCAGAATTTTTGTACACCACTCTCTATAAACACAATGCAAATATAAATATGTCTGGTCGAGCAGTCTGGGATGTGGGAACGTCCTTATATCATTACAAAGAGCATTCCAGCCACAGGCCAACATGAAGTGTGCTGGAAGCTTCAGAGTGCAAAGCTGACAGAAATTATTTCTCTCCAATGTATTGTAACCGCAACTCAAGCCAGGTGGGACTGCTTTTTCCTGGAAAATACAACATATTTCTCTCGTCACTTGCCAAGAGAGAAGGACAGAGTAAAACAGGGAAAACTCATTGACTGTTTTCCACAGGAAGTCGCTCTGCTGACTTAGAGAAATGCAACTTGATTACATCATCATCAAGTTACCATAATTGTTCGGTTGTTTAAGAGTCTTAAACATATGTGAGTGTAAGATACAGAGAGTTATACATTTATAAAACCATGATTTGCTGCACCAAACTCTAAAGTGTCCTATTTTAACACATATTTGCACACACACATTTACATGCTGTTTAAATGGCACTTCATTTCGACACATTTTCATCTTAAATTATTCTGATTACCACAAAAAAAATCCTCTTAATGTTGTTCACGGTGGACTGTGGGGGGCTCATTTCTTTGAAGACAAGTACCTCAAACATCTGGAATGTCATCCAGGTAAGATTTAAGTTTGACAAAAGATAGGACAAGTTGAGGCCACAGAGCCTTATGCCCTCTGTCCCAGGGGAGGAGAGTTGGCCTGGCCTGGGTGGAGTTGGGAGTTTTTTGGTGTTGAAGCATTTAGGGCTTGAGGACGTGTTTGATCATGCTCCACTAACACTCTGAGGAATGACACTCACAGACTCACTCCATAAATAGTTGAAATGATGGGCCTCATCTTCACAAATTAGGGGGTTAAAGAAATAGTTTAAAAATGAAGAGATGGACAGAGTGCATCTACAAATCTGATCAAACACAGGAATGTCAAGATCACTTGATGCCACATGACAGCAACACTTCCTGTGTTGTGTCTTTTTTGTGATTTTTGTGAGTTTAAAAAACTGTGATAGCACAGCTGATTTCCAACCACTGACCGAAAGCGGCGGGAAGCTAAAAAGGACAACATGAAAAGGGGATAAGGGCTCACCCCATAATCCAACCTCTTTTACCTCCACTGACCTCCCAGTGGATTGTGAGCAGCAGATGACACACACACACACAGACACAGCTTACATGAGAAATAGAGGGGAAGAAGAAGACCCTTTGTAGTGTGTAAGCATTTTGTTCCCAGGACTCTTTTGCTTCTGTCCTCCTTGCATCCATCCCACTAACAGCCAGCTGATTGTGAGGAATGACAGAGGAGCAGTGAAGTGTAGAAATGGAGTCACACTGGAAGATTATCCTCTCTACAGTCCAGAAAACAAAGTGTGGGATAGACAGCAACGACTTGTATAGTATATTGAGTCTTGAGTTAGCTAAATAGTTCACATCACATCTATGTATAATTCTGGAAGGGAATGAATGTATGTCTTAGTGAGACTCTTTTTCAGACAGACACAAAAGACTATATGTACTGGATACAGTAGCTCAATCAGCTATTGTACACAGAGAAAAAGAACAGTTTATCTGGGCTGATGGTCTACAAATAATCAGTAGGTAGACAGCTCACAGTATATGTCTTTACATTGTTGTTAAGCAATGAATTGAAGTAACTGTGTATTTTGAATTTGTATCCAGCTCTTCACATTAGATAAATAAATTCCCATTTAGGAGAGGAACACACACAGAAAAATGCATCCAAATGGAATAAGAATAATTTTCAATGTCATAATATCTTAAAAGCTAATTTTATAGTGAAAACACACTTGACATTCTAACCATACATGGATGACTTTACAAAGCTCAAGAGATATAATGATGCTGTGATGCCAATGACTAACCCAGCTATGTATCACAACCCCCACACGCCTGTAGCTGAGAGCCAGAAAAAGAAACTAAATTGAGAAGGAAAGTGCACGTTATCCTTTAGGATATTTCAGCCCTATCCTTCCATCAAAACAAGCTTTTAAGGACATATACTGTACATTAGGATGGCAGTATGAGGCACTCTTCACTGGAAACAACTCTAGTCAGCCGCAAACCTGACTAGTGACGATAAAAATAAACCAAAATTGGGATTCAAGCCACCTCTGCAAATCACCTGTTAAAACTTGTGTTACCAAATATACAGGAAGTAGAAATTCTACTTCATACACCTATCAAAAGAAAATCAAAGTCGCCGACACTTGTTCCCACCTGGTTTTTAAAACATTGATACATGACTGAAGAGAAAATAATTCTGCAGATATTAATGGACTGATGCAGACTTTTAGGTAAAGTAAATCTGCATACATTGGCTTTTCTATGCACAAGGAGACACTGTTATTAACTCAGCACAGAGAATGACTTCTTACTTAAAGAATGTCTGGCACAGATAAGGCCTGCCTTATGTTTCAGTCCTGAAATACACACATACACAATATATGTATAATTATATTGAGTATATACTGTATTAGCAAATAAGCACATTTATACACAAACACATACATCTGGCTGATTATCAGTCAGAAACCTGATCCCATGGGGTGACGAAAGCACATTTTATGTGAGTAGAATTGAAAAGTTATTTACAAAATGCTGTCATTTAGGGCTGGGCAATAAATCAATATTAATATGTATCATCTCCCTATATATAATTGTTCAAATAGTAGTAGAAGTATTAAAATATTTCATAGATATTACCTGTAGATGAAAAATAAATTTATTTTATGCCATTTAACTTGATTTGACTGTAGACAGAAATTATTAGACAATATTAGAGCTAAAACACTCAATGACAAATTTCAAATTTTGTCATTTTGTAAAACACTAAAATGCATTGGATACAATGGTATGGAAATCAGTTAAACTTCCACCATGGGATTTTAAGTACTTAATGTTGAGATAATGCTTGATGCTTCGATGGTAAATATGACAATATTTGTCAGGGTTGTGAGATGGAATCAGCAAGGCTTGGACCCAAATGCAGCGGAGGAGAGAGCAGTGTAGCGTTCAAAGATTTAATAAAACAAAAATCAACAACAAAAGAAGTCCAGTGGTAGGCAGCCAGGCACACACCAAAATAGACAAGACAAGGGAGAAAACAGACTTCAAAATAAAACAGAACATACAGACACTAAAATCATGACAATATTATTGTAATCTACATTGCCTACCAATGTTGTATTGATGCTGTTTGGAAGTGACAACTGTGAAAGTACAGTAAATGTATCCTAATTAGTGCATCCTGCATAATATGGATGATGAGACTAAATTTAATGATCTGAATTTTTATGATTTTGCTTGATTTTCTACAGAATTTTTGCAAAGTTTCAATCGGTTCATTTGACTTTTTTCTCTTCAACGACACAAATACTACCCATAAAGTCCTACAAGCAAGAGGTTTATGTTCCTCACATTGATGAGGTCATGGCTTAGTATGGACACCATATGTGTTAATATTTGATGATATCCCTCTTCCCACCCAAGCCTACATACAGTAGCAGAGCTAAATATGTATGTACTAAGTCTATTTATGGCTCTGTGTGATGTGAGAGAGAAGATGCTGCTTTGAACCAGCCGTGTACCAGACGAAAGAAGTGAGAGTTGCACAACAGCCTCCTGTTCTCTTTGGCAGTCCTGATCAAACATTAGCGGAATAAGTCTCCTGCTGACACCGCAGTCAGATCTCCTAAAGAGGAAACAACCACCGATTTACACTTTTATCCATCTAAGAATGGTCCATCAGTGACAGAAACTCAGGAGGAGGCACATTCTGGCTGACTGGTTGTCATAGGATAATCTGATTGTGAACATTTCACTCACGCAATGTGATGAGATCTTGGCAAAATGGAAATCTGAGGTCTGGTTTGGGTTTTCTGGGTTTAGCTGTGATTCACTAATATACAGTACTGCACTTGCACTTTTTTCTGATATTTATACTTTGGAGGAACTCGGTTACTCATGTAATTTTAGGTTTATGCATGCAAGTGTCATGGAGTAAAATAATTACAAAAACACCATTAAGGTTGTAGTTCTGTAATGAAAACAAATCTATATTGTTGCATCTAAACCTATTACTCTTTTAACTTAATAATGAAACAAACAGTGACCGTATTCTCAAAATCCTAAACAATCAGCACATTTTTAAAAAGGCACACAGACCCAAATGTTTTCAATGAATGGCTGTTAAATAAAGCACTCACTTTTCCACACACACACACACACACACACACACACACACACACACACACACACACACACACACACACACACACACACACACACACACACACACACACACACACACACACACACACACACACACACACACACACACACACACACACACACATAGTTCCTTATCGTTGAGTGTATGTCATGTAAGAAAGGAAATGGAATCTGCTGAAGAGGCCACGTAGACAATCTGAGACATAGAGCTCACATACCAGACAACATTTAGTCTGGGATAACATTTATTTATCTAATGAACACTAGGACCATAACACAAGTTCAATTACATCTTGTAATTGTAAATGTCCAGTTTCTGTTGCCTTGATTTGGCGATATTGACTACAGCCTGTATCACTGAATTTTGGATCAAGGATTTACAGTTGAGGACAATGGCCAGATTTTAATTTCTAATACTGAACATCAAGCACTTTCTCAGTCAGATTGCCATGATGGCTATCAACCATTTATATCTTACACCATGTAAAATTTGAATTTATGTATTACAGTAACTAATGATTATATGGATGTGTGGTATTGGTGAGATGGCAGAAAAGAGAGGCTGGATGAAAAAGGAAGGACGGTTCAGGGGTTGAGAAAGAATGAAGAGACAGGTTTACATTAACACAAGAGGTGGTCTTACGCAAGACCCCCGCACACTGAAACAGCTAGAGAAACAAATCATGAAGGACAGAGAGCCGGGGTCTGGAACATGTATGCAGTTACACTCAAAGTGCACGTGTATATGCATGTGTCTGTATATGTACACATTGTTACAGTGTGTCATGGTTTAGCTTGTAAGGATTTTATAAAAATAGTGCATCTGAACAAGAGCATAAGAAACATAATTGTCCTTAGGTTATCTTACATAAGATAAATGAAACATTTTATTTTAGATATTTCCTGAAAAGTACTATGTAAAATGTTGCTAATGATAGGGTCATTAGAAACTATTTTTTTGCATTGAGTTTAGAAGCAGTTGTTAACATTAAAGAGGATTTTCTTGAAACAACTGCTAAAATTTCAATGACTGGAAAACTAATAGATGGACACATTTTACATTTTTGTGCACTCAATAGAAAGTCCAAATTACATTAGAAATGCATTGGAATTAATTACTTTGATGTGAATTAAACAATCTCTCCAGTTTCCCTATAATCTGTCCCAAATTACATTATCCTTTACAGGAACTTTCTTTGACATTAACAGTTACATGTCAGTTACCTTCTAATAAATTGTATGCTAGCCAATAAAGGCATTATTGTTGTGCAAATGCATTTAACCTGCTGTTGGCTAACTCAAAATGCTTCTTTCCATTCTTGAGGAGTTATAATGCTACCTTTACAACTTTACACTTATAGTTTCACAACTGTGGAAGAATATGTGTGAAAATGGAGACCTAACTGCCCATGCTCTGATATGTATTATTATCCAATGTAAACCGCAATTTGCAATCCTCATGAAACTTCCGGGCCAAACTCTCTCTCTCTTACGGAACCCCGCTGTTCTGCTAGCTACATCTGTCTACTCCAAAGTGACACACACACACACACACACACACACACTAAAGCTAGTATATTGAGTATGGTCATCCTTCCTTCCTGCTGCAAGACATATTGTCCATTATCGACCGGTGACTTTGCTTCAGCTGTTCTGATATTTTCCACTTGTATGCAATGGGCAATCCATCCAACAAATGGAAAGAGGCATTCTCCATGCGGAAGAATGTGTGTGTGTGTGTGTGTGTGTGTGTGTGTGTGTGTGTGTGTGTGTGTGTGTGTGTGTGTGTGTGTGTGTGTGTGTGTGTGTGTGTGTGTGTGTGTTTGTGGGGGCGGGAACGTTGGATCCAAGAAAGTGTGGGACTGCTGATACAGCAGATGGGAATGTTTTCATTTGGTTGCAAGGAATTTCACAGAGATCTGAGGTGAGGATGCACTTAATGTAACGAGGGGGAATTTAAAGGGATTCCATCAGTTTTTAAGAGAGCTATCAGTGTTCCTGTCTTCACTCATGTCTCCATGGGAGATTGGCCTGTGACACTTGTGGTTTCAGCATTGCTTAGTGAGGATCAAGACTGGTGGGCTCCCAAATGCACAGTTAACAACCTGTGAGGGATTGATTGATGATTAATGTCTCAAAACACTGTAGCTGAGATTAGAAAGGAGCAACTGAGAAGATTAAACAAATCAGTAAAGTTTAACAAATATAAATGGTGATAAATGGTGGTGTTTACTAAAGACACTGGACATTAGTCATTGGTCCAAAATTCAAAAACAATCCTGTTTAACTTCCTCCACAGAGCCACACATTCACCCCTGAGTGACAGGAACGTGGGTGGAGGAAGAGAAAGAGATGAGTGAAGCGGTTGAAGAAGGCACAAGAATAAACAGGAAGAAACAACATGAAAAAACTATAGTGCACAAAAATAAAGCCCCTGTCTCACAGGCCAAAAAAAACATTAACATCTGTTTTTTTCTTTTGTGGGAAAGTGTACGATTGGCATTCATTCCCAGGACAAATTACTCTGCAGTATTCGCGGGTATTTATCGGCTCCAGCTCCGATCTGCAGTGATGGTAACATGAGACCAGGAGGCACATTTGCATTTCCTAGAATGGCGAAAGCATGACTCACCCTACTTTCCCTCTGATTCGCAAATACTCGTTGCCTTCGTTGGTTGGGCTGATGGAGTGAGACTGGTTAGGGTTCAGGTAAGAATACCAGGGTAAGCCAATCAGAGGCAGAGTAGGGCAGCTCATGCCTTTGCCATCCTAAGAAAAGAAATCTCGCCATCCGGTTGGACATGCTAATTTTGGCCCCTTTTCCGGAGCAATACTATGATATGCATGTTGGTGACTTCTGTCATCACGGCCACAAATATTGTCCATTCTGCCCAAGCAGCGCCCAGACATTGTTCCAAATTAGTCAGCACCAAACTTGAAAAAGAGACTGAATAAGTAACAGATATAAAAAATAAAGCAACCACCGTAACATTGTCACTGGCCTCCATGCTTCTTTCTATTCCTTACTAACTTTGTTTTTTCGGCAAGCCATCCTCATCTACTGGCAATGGGAAATAAATAGATGTTTAAAAAACCTGCATACAGTATGTATGCTAATTTTGGTTAAATAAGAGTGTAAGAGAGCAGAACTAAAGCAAAAAGAGGCAGAGAAAGTTGAGCCAAATCTGAACCATCTGCTCAACTGGATCCCAGATGTGAGAGGGTGGGAGTCACACACACACACACACACACACACACACACACACACACACACACACACACACACACAAGAAGGCAATGAGCCAGCATGAGCCACATGACTATTTCATTTGTCACCTCAGGGAAGCTGTGTCCGAGCATCACCCGCCATTTGACAAGACAGCTGTTCACTTCCTCAACTGGACTCAAGCTCTGTCCTCTTTCTTTTTGTGCTAATTTACCAGCAATGTGTGTTTTCATTAATGCTTTACTGCCAGGGTGTGGGTCCAGCCCATAATCCAACTCATGACGCATTCAGTGTGTTAATGCATGAAATATCAGGCAGGTTACCAGGACTACAGTAACGGTGGTGATCATAATCCTTCTTCATTCCCTGTCCTCCATCCTCTGTCTTACATCAATCAATCAATCAATCAATCAATCAAATCGGCCATATATCATTCCTCCAGCCATACGGCCTTATTTTCCTGCATCCTTCAATCAGACAGACAGACAGACAGACAGACAGACAGACAGACAGACAGACAGAGGTTATCTACTTATCCCACATCCGCATTACCAATAATGAACCAAAGGAGAAAAGGAGGAAGAGGAGAAAGAAAGAAAGAAAGAAAGAAAGAAAGAAAGAAAGAAAGAAAGAAAGAAAGAAAGAAAGAAAGAAAGAAAGAAAGAAAGAAAGAAAGAAAGAAAGAAAGAAAGGTAAAAAGGGTGAGAACAGGACATAAAACCTGTAGGATAGATGTCAAAAGAAAGACAAATGGGTGCAACTTCCGCAGTGAAACAGAATCACTGAGAGTAAGCGGTTGAGATGACAGATGTTGACAAAAGACCTCTTACTCTTAATCTTTTTTGTCTTTTCTCTGCCAGTTGGTTAAACCAGTTGGGTGGTTTTTTTGATGGTGACAGCACATAATACCTACATTGTGTGTGGATAACAAACAAACATTCACTTGCGGCTAAATTTTTTCTTTCCCCAATATGATCTTGAACAGAAACAGATAAACAACTGAAGAATGTGTGTGTGTGTGTGTGTGTGTGTGTGTGTGAAATGGAGAGAGTCTTGTGGAACTGGCTTGTCCCAATACAAGTTTTGAGTTAACATTGACGTTAACAACGAGGACTGCAGTTGATATTTCAAGGTAGAGTTTAGTTTTTAAATGGTTTACTCTTACCAAAAAGTGCTTTAGGATGAGAAGTGATATACTGATCATATCACAGAAGTGCAAAATTGTATATAATCCAAAACCAACAGAAAGCCAGCATGAAGTTAAAAGTTCTGTTTCTGCAGACAAAAAGCTCACTGTTTTGAGACTTTTCTTTATGCATCAAGCAGTATGGAGACATCATGTTCTCCTCTGAACCTTTTGATTCTATAGTGTAAGAACCCATTGGCTGATTGACACTTTCACTCTGCAGAATACAGCCGTATAAATAGTAATGTGACACTATAGCACCTCATGCATTTAATGTGTGTGCTGTATAGGCAGCCACACATGCTGCTACGTCTTTAACAGCTTTGTGTATGTGTGCATACATGTACTAATGTCTTGAGCAGGGTTTATCCATGCATGGCTAAATGCGTGGCAGTCAGCACAAAAGTCTGGCTCAACACAGATGCATTCCACATATTATACACCGGCTGGTTCTGCCTATTTCCGCCAAGTTTTGGGGTTCACAGTTCAGAAAATAATATGTAGTGCTAAGTTGAAGAAAGCAGCCCAGGAACAAGATGCCGGCAATTTACTTATTAGTCTTGGTTCGAGTTTCAACAGGTCTTGAAAACTGTGAACAAACTCCCCTCCAAATCCTGATCTCAGTGAGGATGAATGATTGCAGTGAGACCTGTGAGAAGGTGCAATTTGTGCCACATTTTTCACTCCTGTATCATGAAAGGAATCAAATTTGATCTGGGATAGAACCGCTACATCTGCCGCCAGCCTAACTGACTGTGCCGACACAACAGTCTATCCCTTCCTAGTAGACAACTGGATGTTGATTTGAATTGCGGAAATATGTTAAATTGGCAAACTTGTTTGTTTCTGTTATATAGGTCTAACCTATGTTACGTTTCTGTTGTGCTTGTTTTTTTTACTGTGTTACTTTGCTAGCATCTTTGATCCAAACCAAATCTAACGTTACAAACACCAACATCTCACCGCCGGTTGGACTAACAGCTAGGTTTGGGTGGTGTGATTTCCTTAAATCTGTGGGCCAAAAGGTAAATTAGGTCTAATCCAAAGTCAGTGAAAATGTTGACATATGAAAGAGTCAAACACACAGTTTAGATAAATGAGATGAGAGTATGCTCAGCGCTGCTAAATTATATGTATTGTATGGGGAAGTTTTCCACCCAGAAGTTATTGTAAACAAACATTGTGATTGGGTCTATAACGTAGATTGACTGGTGAGTAATGTAAGGGACAAATACTCAAGCTTTCTTTTCAGTGCATTCTCCTGCTGATGATGGTAAATGTCTTTATTTAAGAAGTCATTCCTTTAATTAGGAGTTTTAACTAATTGCGCATCTAAAAAACTATCATTGCTCTATAATTGGAAAACTGAGTACAGAGGCATAACAGTTGTGACCGTTAAATCGCTAGCTAAACCTCTCTCCTGACATACATCTATTCAGTCATAGCTTAGCAACCATAACATTTTAGGCAAGAAGTATGCAATACAGTAAAAGAATATTGGTTTATATTTGATCACTGACTACTTTTACAGTTTAATCTGAGTTTAGTCTGACCTAAGGAAAAGGAAGATGGGCATGGAGAAGTTGGTGCTGACAAAAGGGAGTAAAGTTTACCATAGTTCATTTACAGATACTACCCACATTGCTATGATACAAAGCTGGTAGAAAATCGGCAAAGTATCCCTATAATCTTGAAAAATCTGAGCAAATTCTAAACTGCGCTGTGGTTCACACATCCTCCTTTGAAGCATGACTTAAGGACTGATTTAAATAACCCAGCAATTCTACATTATCCTGCACACTGCTGCTGAATGGGGAGGTAAATTGTATTGAGGTTCTCGGGGTAAGAGGCTGATAGTGTGTGAGTTTAATAGGGTGTGTAGGCTATCCAGTTGATTTAATCAGAGAGCGTGGTTACTGATAATCCTATTTCATACATGGACCCCGCACTAAGTCCGCCAGCAACACGCGCAGCAGAGCCACAGAAGATTTGCTGCAGTGCTGATTGTGTGGAAGTGTCCATGTGCTAGATTGATGCTCTCTCCTGAACACATCAAACTACTGTATGCCTAACAAGCAGGAAGAGACAGGAATATGAAAATATGATTAGCCTATGTGCACACATGTATGCATGCATGTGTAACACAAAAGAAGACCCGATAAAGACAGTGAAAACCACATATAGGGCCCAATTACTACACTTATAACAATCATAATTTGCTCAAATTTGGTCAGTGCACATGAAAGTACTAATTAAAATCATGTATCAATGTTAAAGTTAATTTGACTGAGGGATTTACTGCATGTACTTACTGCACGTCTCTAAGGATCAGTACCAGCAGCACTGATAACATAAATAGGCTTGATTTTTTTTTTAAAGCACACCAAAATTGGTAGTGGGTGGAGAGGTTTTGATAAGGCAGAAACCCCTGTCAACCTTCTTGATGTATTGTAGGCCTAATTCAATCAATCATTAGTGACAGGAAAACCACAGTGTGACAAACCTGCTCTTATGTGATGCTTTAGATTCAGGCAGAGGTTAACTATTTCCTCTTAAGTCTACATATGGGTTATTATTATATTATTTATTTTGAATTTGGGATTCTGTGTGAATGATCAATCTGGATCAAGCCATCAAGTCCTGTGTATTGGTAAATACTTAATCACATGTGAGAGGAATTACACATTTGTAAACAGAAAAGCAAACACAATCCATGCACTGCACACCATGTTTCAAAGAACAGGTCAGTAGGCCCACAACATGCTGTGTGAGCAAATATGCAGCTCACAAGCTCTGGGGCTGTCAAAAGCTCTCAATTACTTCACGAAAAATGATTACTGGCACCAAGATTTTGGATTCAACAAACATCTGCAGACAGCTGCTACTCTGCCCTGCAAAAGACAGTAACTTAGTTTTTGGTCGAAAATGAGTTAATTATATTTTTGGGACATTCAAGACATCCTTTATGATGTGGATAATCTTGAGTCAATTTTTTTTTTTTTTCGAGAAATAATGAGTTGTCTTAACACTAATTTCCAAAAGCCCAGGAGAAACCAGAGCAGAACACTGTAAACCAGTTACCGCTTTTTGACTTGTTTTTGGAACACTCAAATTGATTTATGGTACAGGATAGCAATAAGTAGATGGCTATAAGTAATTGTAAATCATTACAAATATAGGACATGATCATTTCATTGTTTAGATGTTACTATAATGATTTTGTAAATTGTGCCAACAACCAAATATTGATAATGTGGAAGTTACCTGCCTGCCTTTTGCCTTGGCGTGACTTCTCACTTTATGCAGACAATACAAATGCAGAGTACAGTAACTTCATAAAAAGGTCAAAAGTCAAAAAGTCAAGTTCGAGTTAAAAAAAATTTTGTAGATACATTTCATTACTTAAACAGATTTCCAGTGTCTTACCTATAATTATTTTTGCTGGATAACTAAACAGAAAAAAGTAATTTTTCTCAGTTCCACACTCTAGCAAGTTAAGGTATTTTGTGTTTGTAGGTAGGACAGCACAATTTGGGGAAAAATATGAATCACAATGTTTTTGCTTAAAAATTATATCACGATTCTCTGCCACGATATGTTTTGACCGTGACAAAACAAAACAAATTGGCAGTACCAAACATAGATTTTTAAAAACTATAGCACATTGCGCATAACCACAAGCCTGTAAACATAGAAGCTTCAATGAAGAGAAGGGAGAGCATTGCCGGGAGCACCCAAGAAAAACCTACTGTATACAGTCTTTGTTTAAAACTCACAGAAGAAAGTAGTAATGTGTGCGATGCAGTCAGCTCATAAAATTAAATGAGAATCAAAGTAATTAAAAATTTTTTTTTTTTAAATCAAAGGTATTTCAAAATTAAATTGTGAACAGTGAGAATTGAGATCATGATTTTATAACGATTAATTGTGCAGGCCTATTTGTAGGGCAGTACTGTGTTCTGCCTTTTCTCATTTAAACCTCTTTGGGTTACATACAGTGGTGCTCAAAAGTTTACATACACATGCTTAAGTTGACTAAAAAGAGGAATAAAAAAATCATGTTTTGGAAATTTATTTTAATACCTAAATTAAAAAATGAGGTAAAATCCAACCTTTAAGGACACCAATTTTCTTTGTGAATGAATAACGTATTGTAAATAAATAAATGTTCTTATTTAAAATACAGGGTCATAAGTATACATATCCCATAGAGGCAGGCAGATTTTATTATTAAAGGCCAGTTATTTCCTGGATTCAGGATATTATGCATCCTGATAAAGTTCCTTGGCCTTTAGAATTAAAATAGCCCCACATCATCACATACTCTTCACCATGCTTAGAGATAGGCATGGTTTTATTTCAGTTAGACTAATACCTGGTTTGATTTGCATTGAGAGATGATTTTATAGAAAGTATCCCATGCCTATCTCTAAGCATGGTGAAGAGTATGTGATGATGTGGGGCTATTTTAATTCTAAAGGCCAAGGAACTTATCAGGATGCATAATATCCTGAATCCAGGAAATAACTGGCCTTTAATAATAAAATCTGCCTGCCTCTATGGGAATTTAACATAGTATGTATACTTATGACCCTGTATTTTAAATAAGAACATTTATTTATTTACAATACGTTATTCATTCACAAAGAAAATTGGTGTCCAGGTTGGATTTTTTTTTTAATTTAGGTATTAAAATAAATTTCCAAAACATGATTTTTTTATTCCTCTTTTTAGTCAACTTAAGCATGTGTATGTAAACTTTTGAGCACCACTGTATGATGCCACATACTGACATCATCAAGGGGCATCGATTCGATAGACATGCCTTCAAATCAACAAGGGTGGGGCTGACCTCTTTGTTCACAGTCTTTCAACAATGAATTTCCTTTGTTGAGGAGAGAAAGCACACCATAACTGTTTGTGTTAGAGGGTTAGACAAGACATAGATGCTGGAGTGCCTTAAGGACCAAACCTAGTAACCTCTAGCCAGCTGCCCACTACCACATCTCCACTGAAACAGATCCTTTGAAGTAACCAACATTTTTTATGCTTCTGACATGAAAGGCGTGTTTCATGCACTTCACAGTCGGAGCGTTCCACCAAAGCCTCTACCTTTACACACACAGTGGGAACTTAAATATTTATGTGAACTAATGGGGGATGTCAGATATTTTTACGAGCCCCGATGCCCTGCGTTGTCTTTTTGTGACACTTGTAGGTTATGAGTGTTTAAAAGGTCAATTGGTGGTTAAAATGTGGCTTCCCTGAGGAGGACAGTTACTGATCTCACCACCAACATCATCAGGAGTTTACTAAAAACTATCATTGTCTCCCTGATCCTCGATCTACTGCAGCCAAACCTGTCAGAGCTTGTACCCCAGAATACAGAAGTGTGTTAGTAACAAGACTTCATTTAAAAACACTGCATCAGGTGTATCGTTACAACCGGTATATACAAATAATTATAAAGCACAGTGTTGCTATCTTAATTATTGACTGTATACTTAATGTTGAAATGCATAGCACTGAAATACTTTACTTTGAAAACAATCCGTCTGAATTTCTGTGGTCTGAATTTCCCTCGTTGAAAATGTCAGTAGTCAATTTAAAAGAAAATCCAGTGTGTACATATTTAGGGTTCACACATTCAGATATAAAATAAAGTCAGTCAAAGTTTTTGTTCACATTGCAAAGGTGTAATAGTCTATACCACACTATCTGGTTATGCATCCCGCAATGGCAAACATATATGTAACTGTAAGGAAATTTAGCAATTCTTTACATTATTTGCAGTTTGCTCCATTGTCCAGATTAAAAATACTTTGGTGCTTATGTATTAGACTCACCATATAGATATTAAACCTACATAAATACATCATCTGTGGAATTAAGTTGAGCATACATAAACTTTACTATACCTTTAAAGAAAAGCTTAATGCAAATCCCTCAAGTTAAGTCCCAAATGCAAGAGATTTGCTTGCTTTTGCTGGTGTTTGCCAGTAAACACTGATAGAAGCTCTGAGGTCAGAGAAGAGACATCATTCTCAAGATGAGCAATTTTGTTAAAGTCATATTCAGCATAACAAAAAACAGGACTGATAAAAGCTTTAACATGGATGGACAAGCTCCATATATGGAGGGTAATAGGATAGGGATTCTAAGAGAGCATGGTCATTTTCTTTCTGTCACAGCACATCTCCTGTGTATGCGGATGCATTAGGGAGAGTGGTTAGGAATGAATGTCTTGACATTAGCAACTTAATGTAAGTGGTCTGGAATCTTTCTAAACATTTTGCCAAGGACTTGATGTTGCAGAGAGCATCTATTTCTGGTTAAGTTCAGAGGGTCACAGTGGCTCTGAAAGAGGTTTTCTCAAGGACAAGGTCATTGGGTGAAAGCTGGCACTTCATACTTCTACGGCTTTGGTCTGGGACACTTTCCAGGCATCATTGCATTAGCAAACATGAAATACATCAATGTCAGCCTTCTTAGGCAACAGGTAATCTTATTCAGCCCTAATGCATTTTCTTTTCTACTATAAAATCATCTGTGCTGTTTCAATGTCACCATGTACTGTTCCATTTACTCTGCAAAAATAATATCAGCCTCTCGTGTTGGGAGAGGCAGAATGAGAGGAAGTTACCTTGCTCGCCAAAGCAGCTGGTCACCCTTGGCAACATCAATGAAGAGAACGCCACGTGGTACATATTTACATATTCCACAGGCTGCTGACCAATAGGAATGCATTATCTCAGCAAAATGATTATGTGTGTAAAAGGATTATGGGGGATGATGACGCAGGTGGGTTATAAAACTCCAGACAGTTAAAAGGAACCAGGGCACCAGACAAAAATCTAGAGCATCAAAAACAGATTAATCTGCCAATAAATGGAGACATGCTTTTAAAAATAATGTAGGAAATCACATATAAAATGGGCCAAAAGCCTATTTTTAACATAGTGCTTTCAAATCTCTTCCAAATCCAGTTCACTACGGAGTTATATAAACTTAAGTTGCTTTTGAACCTCCTTTATCTAAGAATATATCATGATGTGCCGACTGCCTCTTTCAAGATGTTCAATAGAATTTGATAATGAGAACTCTTCAAGGCTCCAGATTTAACTTGATTATGAAATTTAACCAACTGGGACTGGAAAAGCTGCACAAGCAATAACATATTTTATGTCTAAGAGAAGGTGCCAAGGAAGGGAGTGATAAAGAATCACTTTGGATCAGTCAACATAATAAGACATACCTAGTTTGTTTACCTTTCCCACATAATGTGGGGTTTAGAGCTGCCTCTATCAAAAAGAGCATGCCGACTGCATTGACAGGTTGTGTGTATTTAAATTAGCTGGATACATGGTTAAATGTAATTTGCTCTTACCAGTGTATCGCCTTGTGTACTTCGTCCACAGCAATCCTCTCCAATCGGTCCCATAATGTCCCAGTTAAATAATAAATGTCATAAACATATTCTTTGTAAATTTTTAAACTCATTCCTGAAGCTACCAAGCAGGCCTGCCTTATTGCGCATTTCCAGAGTGTAGCTTGCTAGCTCGAATGATTTTGTTGATTCCCACAGTAAAGGGATTTTGATAACGGCAGCACACAGAGAGTGGAAGGTAAGGGGCAAAGCCTGCTGACATCCAGTGCATGGCTTTCTTCCTGGAAATGTACTTCCATTGAACCAGACTATATTTTTGGTTATTAAAAGGTAGAATATAATACTGTTTAATGTTGCATATTGGGAAATAACAATTAAACCATGATAAAAATGTTGATGATAACAATTATAATTTTATTTTTAAAAAATCATTATTATCACGGTGGATTACCACGTTTCTTGAAGTTGGACTCATGGCGGAAGGACGAGATGACAGCGCTCAGGACATTTATCAGCCCTCTAAGAGGACTAAGTCTGAAGCATGGGCATATTTTGGTTATTATAAGAATGCTGAAGGAAAGTTGATTGAAGATATTTATCTTGTCTACAGAACGTGCAGGAAAGTAGTTGGTGCTAAAGGCATTGAACACACTTTTAAAAATACCGCGATAAACCAAAAATCGTGATAATTTTGGTCACTATAACCATGAGTTTACATATTCATACCGTTACATCCCTAGTTGTGTAACACATTTGCAACATAACATTCTTTGTGTCTACTTTGCCTATCTGAATCTTGTGGACTCGCTCACTCAACCTGTGTTGACCACGATTCTGTGTATTGTATGTGGGTGGGATAAAAATAACAGAAAGGAGGTTGACAGGTGCAGCTGGTTCTCCGGATCTGTAAACCCCCAGCTGTAAATCAATTTGACCTGAGACATCCATCGCTAGAGACAACATATGCTCTTCCATGTCCAGTATTTTCATTTGTTATTAGGCTTTATGACAAATTGGAAACACACCTACAGAAAGCTTGATAGTATCGCTAAGTCAAAGATTCAACATCTGACTCAACATACGACATCAACTCCAGCAAGAACCACAGTTACTTACAGGAACTACACTTATAACTATAATTAATCTAATTATTAATTACATTCATTTTACTATAAAGTGTATCCAAACAGAAAGTAGGTGGGCCTACTTGTCACAATGAAACTCTTCTATGAGAAATTCAAAGTAATGATGGTGCCTATTTAAAGCACCCAGTCTCTTCTTCCATTCTTAAATTCTCTGTTCTCTTTGCTCCGAGCTCCCATTTGTCTCACAGCTGCGGCTGCTAGGCAACAGCTCACACCCACATAGGCATATTAATACTCATACCATAACTATGTCTTCAATGAAAGCACCAAATATAAGTTAGAAAATGATCATGTAATATTTGCCTTTAGCATCACTAGGTCGGTGACTATAAGGTTATTTACAAAAATGAAATAGTAATATGTTACACTTGTTTGTGGTTGGGCAAGAAAATCAGAGTAACACACTATACTGAGCATTGCTCATCAAAATTTCATGTTCAAGTCAGTTGGTTTCAGTTTACAATAATGACCTTGTTGAAAACTTGTCTGACTACAATTTTGTTCTGCCATCAGAATAAAAGCACAAGCATGATAACATCTCTAAACTCTCAGTGTAGACGAGCCAAACACTGACCCAAAGTGCCTGCAGGGAATCAGATTACAACCATTTTGTACAAACAAATTAATAGCAGGTGCACACGGCTGCACCTCATGTATTGTTACAGAATGAATGAATGAATGCAGCAGATGACTGCTGAATTAAAGGCAGGACGAAGAAGAAAAGACTTTAGGATACAATATGATAGAGAGGGAGACTGAACAATAAGATGTGTTTTAAAGACATACCTTAAAAATTCTTTCACACTCACTCAATCATGCATACACACATACAGGACTAGCACAAGTTCAGACCTGCAGTGAGAGGGTGTGTGTGAGCTGTTTAAGCACCATGTGTGGGAAGACAGACAGGTCTGATTTTCTGCTCTTCCTACTTCGGTTTCTCCAGAATGACACAACAAGGAGAAGAAAGAAACCTGGGATACCGGCCACTTTTTCTGCAATGACTGTCTTTTATTAAATGGCAGTTTATTGAGATGGCTGTGTCACATGAATTTGTCATATAGACAACACCTTCTTTATTTATTAGTAGTTGTTTAGGCATTTAGAATAGCTCTGGATATTTTCTTGATATTTTCTCTTCTTATTATCAGGAGGCAAAAGTGTGCTCTGGTTTCAACTTTTACTTTTCTTTTTGCAGGAAACAATGTGTTCATTTAGATGCACACAGTATCCTGAGCTCTGTTCAGTAGAGTGTCCAGTCGGGCTAGAAACCAAACCCAAGAAACCCCTGCACCAAAAGACAATCAGAAACCCGGATAATTTCATGTATACAGGGGAATAAAAATACAAGTTATATTATGCTCCATGTTATATGTTACAAAATCCAAATAGGATCCAATCCACAATAAGGAGTTTCATTACCATCGCCGTGATCGCGGTGTTGCACAACGTTACATTTTCCCTTCTGCTTGTAAACACAAGGAAACATCAGCTGCCTTTGTTAGTGTTGGAATTTTCCAAATAACAGTCTTTATAAGACCATGGGAAAGTGAACAAGGCGGAAAATGTCTCTTCCTGTGACCTTTGATCACTGAGGTGGGATTTGAGCAGCAAATTTGATGTCTGTCTCTCAGCTGTCTTTCTTTCATTCCACTGTGTGCTTTCTTACTCAAATCACAAATTAACTGCAAGACGCACAACATTCAACAGACAGGTTAGAAGTTGTGTGTGAGAGAGAGGAAGAGGGAGAGGGAAGCAACAAAATGACAAACACAGAGAACATAGCAAACAGACGCAGACATGAAGAACTAGAACAGAAGACAGATATAGAGAAAACAGAACACAAATAATTGTCTGTATACAGAACAAACCAACACTCTGCTACTTCTCAGTAAAACACTGACTGAATGACACAACCAGCCCATCTCTATGGCATAATTAACAGGAGATCCCTGGCCTACATGAATCTTTTCTCCTAGTTTCCCATCGTCCTGCACAGGAGTGCCAGACTGGCACGTGGACCAAGTGTGGCAAGCAAGAGGCTGAACAGCTGGATCTGTGCCCAGGATACAAGCTTTGTCCCTGCAGAGAGAGGAAGAGAGAGAGCATGGTCCTCTCCCTTATGCCTCTTCCTCAGACAGTCCAAAGCTGCTGCTGCTGCAAGGGCATCTCATCTCCAGTCACCTACCACCACAGGGTGACAGGGCCTCCTCCATGAGCAAATGAAAAGACTGCACCCAATCTATATGCAACACTCATTCACACACACAGGAGGTACACATCATACACTTAAGCGTGTTATAAAGCCACATTTAAGGAGTGCAACAACTTGATATGCACTGAATAATTAGGACTAAGGGTTTGTATCCAGGTGCATATCAGGTTGTTGGTTAAAGTATTCTGAAAATCCCTTATTATTTTTACACTAAAGCAAAATGGATCCTTACTGTGCGTGGCAATGGGTGTCCCTCCTCTCACATGAGCTAACGTTACATCCCAAAAATCACATTGAAACTACTGACGCGTGTCTTCCAGCAAATGTATTACAATGCAACTAAATGCTTGAATAGCCAACTATAATGACATTTAAAAAATAAATCCTGGGAATATGATTGAAAATTTGATCAAAAATGCAAAAAAAGAAGACCAAAATGAAAGAAAAATCCCACCAAGCTGTTTAACTAGGGAGCGAATCAGACATTAATCACCACCTTTTGTATTATTTACACTGTTGATACCACCACAAATTCTACAACAGCGGAAAGCGTTCCCCATCTAAAAAAAAAAATCATGCATGAAAGAAGGTGTGCCGTTTTTGCGCACCGCTGTGATGTGCCTGCGAGGAGCAACCTTACCTGAATCGGGGTGAATCTTTTATACATTCTTCAAAGTCCACCGTCATTGTTGCGTTTTCTAGTGTATCCCACGTCAGTCTGCCAATGTCATTGCCTACGGCGCGATGTAGCTTGAACCGTCCGGATGGTGACTGGTGTCCCTTGACGCGCAGCTGTCTGTCGCCTCTCTCCCGGTGGCACACAAAAAGCGAGCTCGGTGCGCGGTAGGCAGATTACTACTACACTGCTGCCACTGCTGCCGAGACAGGCGAGAGGCGTTGCTGCACCGTGGAGACTGAAAAAGAAGAGGAGAGCGCCAACTAGTTACAACCCGCCGTAACACCTCTAGAGAGCCATTGGAGGATGAAGATGTGCAGTCCTAACCAGCTGAGACTTGAACAAAAGTCTCCCCACATAAAGTCAATTAAAACAATGAAGGCTACATCAATATTACAGACAATATAACATAAAAAAACTATTAACGGTGACGTTGTCTGTTTCACAATATTTAGAATTATAGGGTTAACTGGTTATCCAATTTATTTTAACAAATAAAAGCTCAGTAAATAAATGCTGTCACTTTTAAATATGGGCTACCTTCATAATTTGCCCACGTTTCTATAAAATAGGCATGATGAACCAACATATCTAAAACATTTGGCAGTTTCAAAAATATACATACAGCTAAATTCATTCTCTGCATTTAACCCATCCTTCAAGGGAGCAGTGGGAGCCATTTACAGTGCCCGGGGACCACTCCACATCTGAGGCCAATGCCTTGCTCAAGGGCACTGACTGGAAAACCTATTACATGTTTTTTGATGGCGAGGGAAACGGGAAGAAATCCACGCAAAGATGGGGAGAACATACAAACTCCACAAACTTTCTTTTTAAAGGATAGTCTAAAGAATGATTGATAGTCTAAATAGTAATATCCTTTATTATAGGTACAAGATGAATCTCTGATTTATTTTTGTTACTTTAATCAAAATCAGACTTTAATAGCCTATCAGATTGTGCAATAATGAAGAGATACATAAGAGCATTTCGGTCAGTGTAATTATCGTGCTACAATTTTGTTTCTTGTCTTTTTTCCTTCTCTTTTCTTTTTCATGTTCTAACCCTCTTCCAATGACATCGAACCGGTCTGTTGCTCGTGTCCCTCTCGCAGCTGACCCATCTCCATTGTATTATAGTCTCTGATCTCAAGGCAGATGGCTATGCGGCTGGTCAGACGACGACCACCAAATACACGCCCCCACTGTAGATTATGACGCAATCAAAAAGGGACTGACAATCTAGAAATCAAGGAAAAAAAACGTTTCGCCTAAATATCTGTGTGGTTTAGACTACATCATGGATGTATTATGAGAAGAACGCTTTTATAATATATATTGATTAGGCGATGGAGTAGCTTTCTTATGCATTTGGAGTTAAATCACTGTTCTAGTACCTGGGCAGATGTAACATTCTTTTGTTGAAAGGGAAACAACACGCAATGTTAAAAGTGTCTTCTTCGGGCAGTGGTCATATATGTCACATCTATAAGTGCATATGGCTAGGCCTACATTAACTGAGACGCTGCAACCATGTCCGTATAAAAGAAACTGAAGGCTGCAACTCAACTCGTACTGCAACTGGGGTCGCTGATATTAGGCTCGTTCGAGATGAGCCACATCTGCGCAGAATCGATCACCGGCGATCGGCGCCTGTTGCATGCCGGTTAGATTTGTGTCCGACTTGATCCCGACTTGCTCTGACGTCATGCACACGTGGGCAACGGAAATCTCACGAGAGCAAGGCGGCCGCAGTTCTGGGACGCAGGCAGCGCAGTTGCTTTTCACCGACTGCAAGAGCCAGGCGGACCCAGAGCATGCTGGGAAACGCCGGCTTCTCAGCTGATTTGACAGCTGATTGGTTTACAACATGATGACGTTTTATATAAACTTTTTATTGTTTTTTTTAATCGGAGGGATTTTAGTTGCTATGTGTCTGATTTAAAGACTTATTCTGTACAGAACACACCTTATGTGGCTGATAGTGATGTTAAAAAGTCAGAGAGACTAAATCCATTCAGATCACTGATCATCTACAGTCTGTTGTTAATTAAAATCAGCAACAGATCGCATGTAGAACATGCTGAGAGCTACTATGTCATAATTAAAACAACTAGAGAGTGTGTACAAGCTGATATGTGGGTCTGATTATATTTTATTAAATCATAATCGCACCATAGTGTTTTTGTCACTTCCTGTTCAGTCTGAAGGTGGCTGGAATCGGATGGAAACTGTCCGACTTTACAGCAGCATTTTGTCCCCCCCCCCCCTGCTGCTGCCGCCTGCTCTCGTCTACTTTACAGGCGAGGCACAGTTCATCTCGAACGAGCCTTATTTTTTTATGGACTACAAATATCGATCCGGAAATGCGACTCGTGTTGACGTTCCGTGTGCTTCCGTCGCATTTGGTCAGTCTCTAAAACACATGAGTGCTTCACGGGTTTGTAAAATCGTCCTTCTCTGACTCCCCAGCAGCAACCATAGCAGCGGGGTATGTCAAAGTCGTACAAAAGGATTTGTTTTTAAAATGCAACCTGTCATTTTTTTTTGAAATGCGAACACTATGATCCATAACTGCCAAAGACATTTGGAGAGACCATGCCCAACTGGGCACGTTATCTCATCTTTTTTCAGTACATTGGAACAAACTACAGGTAACGTTTGGTTATGCTGCAGCATAACCGGTTACACTTTTGAAATGTGTTATTATATGTGTTATTATTTGATTATCATTATTTCTGCAGGGGTGTCGTGAAAGTGCCTCCACATCATCTGGGTAGAAAAGGGGTCCAAGACCATCTGGAAGTAAGTTTTACTGATGTTATTTACTAACATTATCGTGGTGCCTTGTCCTCCAATACATGTTACCTCTTTCTTTCCAACATCAGTTATAATGTGGTCCTGCAAAACCAAAAAACAAGCTACTGCTGTGTGATTAGATTAGATAATACTTTATTCATCCCACAGCGGGGAAATTTACTTGTCACAGCAGCATTTTCTACAGTAAAAGCAGCAATAAAAACTAAAAAACAACAACAAACAAACACAAATAAACATACAAAAAGCAAGCAAACAGCAGACAGTGAGCAGCCGGTGAATGTAGTGACATCAAAGGTTGCGTAAAGTGCAGTAGAACAATATTGCAGAGTGAGTGACGTTAAATTAAATTGAATATGTAATTAAAATAGTATAGCAAAAATAGGTAACCATAAATAATATTGAAAAAGTAAGTACTTGTAACTGGAAAAATATAAATACAGAAGATATCTAGAGTGTGCGAGGTAAAAGAAACACAGTAACAGAAACTACAACATTGTCAGGTAGTGCAGATTACACTCCTTTCTGAAACTAATGCAATCTACACAACAGTCCTTCAATAAATTCCTCCATGAAGGCAACTTATAATGCTTAGTTTTTGTTGAAACTGTTTTGAGTGGTGTTGATTCAACTGTGTCATCATTTTTGAGGCTGCAGTGTGTGGCGCTGATAAAATGCATTGTGTTATACTGGCAGGTGTTTGTATACTACCAATTATTCAGATCAGTCTGCATGTTGGTGATCCCTGTCACATGTCCCTCCCCATCACCCCTCGCCACCATCTATCTAATACTCTATTTCTAATGAGTGCATGAAGAGGGCTAAAACTTTATTAGAAGAAACGTGTATGAACACACACACACACAAGGACACACAACACAGCAAAGAAGACCACACTTTTTATTCATGTCATACTGCTGTGCAAAGCTCTACTTGATATATCCTTTTTGTCTCAGTGTTTTGATGAATCTTATCTATCTGACTATTTGTGGTAAGCTCTAAGTGAAAGGTTTAAATTTCAAAAGTTTTCTTTTACAATATAACAGCTCAAAGTTTTCTGTATATTTTTTTGTCTTTTGTCTGTGTACAGGATGCAATAAGTAGGCTTAGGCCGCTCAACCCAGTGTCTCTTATAGTCTCCAGCAGGACAGACGCAGGTGTCCACGCCTTATCTAACTCCGCCCATTTTGACCTCCGACGCAAGAACGATAAGCCGCCGTTTACTGAAGACATTCTTGTTGAGGCTCTTAATTTCCACCTCAGGCCAGAGCAGATCAGGTGAGTCAGGACTCCTTAGATGCATGTGACATTTCAAAAGGTCAACAGTAGATGTGATCATCAGGTGATAACACAGGGTCATGCAAATTGTACATCTAGTGTCCCATCGTCTCCTTTTCTTTTCTCACTGTGCTTTTCTTCACCTTCTTTTTTTAATCCATCCAATCCGTATAGTGACTATTTTATGACTACTTTGGTTTGGATTGCTGAGACACTTTGTGATATTTAGACAGCAGCTTTTCTGTCTGAGAGAGAAGAGAAAGGAAACAAAGAGACACAAACAGGGCATCGCAAAGGAGAGAGATACAGATAGTGAGGGATAAAGGGGGGGGATAAGGAAAATCAAAGTAGGAGCACAAAACTGATATTGACACAGACTGAATTAAGAAAGATGAGTGAGAGTGTGAAACAGATGGAGCCATTTGGAAGATGGACAGAGAAGAGAGGAGGGAGGAAAGGGAAGCTCCCAGCTCCCTGCTAATCCCTCAACCTGCAGAAAGAAGGTTAGAAAGGATTATCTCTGCTCTGCTTTTTGGTCTATAGCATCCATTAGTACACACACACACACACACACACACACACACAGATACACTTATCTAGTTAAATGGAAATTACCGATCAGAATGTGAAACCTGCTGAATAATATACTGTACAGCATAAACCTACAATCCTCAGTATCTTCATAAAGCAGAATTATTTATGGCCTAACTACCTTATATACACATTGCCAAAATATTAAAGATCCTATGGCATGAAAAGTTTTACTTAAATTTTTTCTTTTTTTAACATTTGAGTTCCCCCAGCCTGTCTATGATCCATCAATGGCTAGATATGGCAATAGGTGTAAACCGAGCCCTGGGTATCCTGCTCTGCCTTTGAGAAAATGAAAGCTCAAATGGGCCAAACTGGAATCTTGCTCCTTATGAGGTCATAAGGGGCAAGGTTACCTCCCCTTTCTCTGCTTTGCCCGCCCAGAGAATTTGGCCCGCCCATGAGAAAGAGAGAGACATCATGGCTTTCAAATGAACAAAGTGGTAGTTGGTCAAGGCCACTGGGCTCGTAGCTTTGGTCTGCTGCCTCCTGAGATAGAGTGCTAAAGCACGATTTAAACATAGGCCTGCACACTGTAAAAAAATTAAAAAGTGCCTCCATATGCTTATAAGTAATGGCCCTTTTCCCATAAGGGGAAACTGCTCAGGAGCAAAATGTTACCATGCCAAACAATGCCCCAGTTCCAAAATGTGTGAGGCCATGCTTTGTACACTGCTAATAAAAAATTAATGTGTGTGTGTGTGTGTGTGTGTGTGTGTGTGTGTGTGTGTGTGTGTGTGTGTGTGTGTGTGTGGGGGTGTTGTCTGGGGGCCAAGCAAAAAGGCTGTCACTTCACATCGGAGCAGGCGCTGAAGGCAGACGCAAGGGTTTCCTCTGCCACGTGTCACACCCAATCTCCACCCCTGGAAACATAACCTAGTTTCTCTGACTGTGCACTGGCGCACACACATATATAGACTGTACATACACGGCTGTGTCCAGAAAAATGGGACGCCTGTGCACATACATGGGATGTGTGTATTTGAGCATTGTTCTCATAGTTCCATATACCCATGTCACCTTCCGCTTTCTCTAAAACACAACAGACTTGCACGCATGGATGAATGCATACTCTTTGTACATGCACAGGCATGTGTAGACGAACACTCATCACTCTATATTAATACTATACAGTTAAATACATCTCTGCATCACTGAAGGGAGATAGTGTGGAGTTGGTGAAACCAGCCAGTAAAAAATAGTTTGGTGTTATGTTGCTTAGTTATAATTTGGACCTTTTAAAAAGAAAATGCTGCAACAACAGTAACTCTGAGCCCCCTGTTCCTTACCTGAAAGTCCGGAGGTTATGTAACCCATATATTTCTTTAGATTAAAGCTCTAAATGTGGGCATACTGTATTTATAAAGACTGGGGCTAAGTTTTTATTTTTTTATTATTGGGATTTACTTTAATATGTACATGTGGTTTCTAGTTGTAAGGCTTTTGAATGTTTGGTTAGTCTGTTTAAGTTACCTGTGCAGATCAGAAAAGCCAGTTTTATTCTTCAGTCTATTTTAAGATATTACACACACCCGTACACTAATCCACACTGGTTTATTTAATCATACAAGGAAGTTTGATCTGACTGCATTAGAGTTATGATCTATCCCTGCCCGTGTGCTTCTTCGTGCCCAAAAACACAGTAGGTGTCCTCGCTGGAGTCGCATCAAAGATCTCCAACCGCTGAGTCTTTTGTGAGGCTAACTAGGAGCAAAGAAGCGCTTGGCTATTTGGGGTCGTTGGCAGCCCTTTTAGGGCGTGTGTGCTCGTTTGTAAAAAGCTGCAACGTTGGCATTTTGGGTAATGACTTGTGCACAGTTGTTCTTTCTGGCAGTACAAAATGAGAGTATTAACACCATCTGTGTCTGGAGTCTGCTTCAATCTGAGGAATGAATGAAATGCTGATGTCTGATTGTTTAGTTTTTGTCTAAACAGCCACCAGAATTCAAATGTTTAATATTATTTTCTGTGATTTTTGAAGAAATTACTGCACATTAATAATGTCAGACATACAGTAGCTTTTTAGGCCTTAATGGATGTCAGCCTTCACTCTAACACCTCTATTGTCACTCTGCCAGGATCACCCGTGCATTACGCGTGCCTGATGATTTCCATGCCCGTTTCCGTGCCCAGTCTCGGACTTATGTCTACCGGATCGCCCTGGGAATCTCCCACCAATCTCTGCTTCCCCTTACAGACCACAATCTCTGCTGGAGCCTCCGCAACACGTAAGTTATCCCATTCCATACCCCCCCATTCACTCATTGTGTTTTACCTTAAATCATCAAATTCCCTTTAGAAATAAAGAATCAAGCTCAGATCCAATCCAACAAGTTGGTCCAGACACACACAAACATGCAGACACACCCTCAGTAAATTCATGCCAAGCCTTGCAGAAACAATGGCACGCTAAACACATGAATAATCTACACATACCAAGCCAGAACTACAAATTAGGGCCAGTCAAACAAAGTGTTTCATCTGAGCTGACATCTGAAAAACAAACAAAGGAGAAGGAAGGAGAGAAAAGAGACAGGGATAACGATGGACAGAGTAAAGAAAGAAAGAAAGAAAGAAAGAAAGAAACTGAACATTGATGGCCTCTTAGCTTAGAGGATGTTCCTTTAGCTGTGATTGGAAGGAGGGAGTGTGAAGAAACACATTTCAGAGAGCGTACATATGAGCATTTGTCTGCTCTTCTCTTTCCACTTTTTTTGGGGAAAAGTAGGGCAAGATAAGCTGGGGGCTTATATGCATGCAGAACAACACCCACGCACATTAACCTGACTGTGTTTTTTTTCACTCTCTCTTTCCCTCTCTCATCCTTCTCCTTCTCTCTACTACATTTATTTCTCTTGCTGGTGTCTGCTTTTTTTTTTTTTACCTTTATCCCTTCTCTCATTTTCAGCATCCATCTCGTCCATCCACCCCTGAGCGTCAGTGTCTCACACAGCCTCTCTCTCTTTGATCTGCCTCTCCCTCGTCATCACACACGCTCCAATTAAATATCAAATCTATAAAATGTCTGAAAATTATCAAAAAAGGCAATTGTTTGTTTTGTCTGACCAATACTCAAAACCCCAGGATATTCAAATTAAAGTGATTTTACAAAGAGAAAAGCAGGACATGCTCACATTTAACAAGGTATAATCACAGCATATTTGACAGTTTGAAAATTATGGCATATAAACATTTTTGCAGATACATTTTTTTGGACGACTGATCAATTAATTGATCGTTCAGCTCTGATCTACACAAATAAATGGATAAAATAACAAAAATTATTTTAAAAAAACATAAAGATAGACATAAATTAGTTACTAAACACAATGTACAGCTGATGATGCTGATGAAAATGTTAGTTATTAGTTAGGTATTTTGTCATAAACCAAAGTACTAAATAGTTCGTTAATAGGTAATTGAATCTTAAATATTTGAATCATATATATTTTTTGTGTTATCCTTCAGCTGTCAGACACAAATTACTTACTACTATGTGCTGTTTTCCAACTTTCCCTTGAAAGATTTTAAGTACTAAGATTTATGAATGGATAAACTGTTGGTTGACTTGATCTGGCATGAATCAAGCATTTCTTTTAAAAAAAGGACACAAGAATAAATCATCTGTCTTTTGCAGCGCTCCACCGTATCTTCATTCAGGACTCATGTTTAAGATTTTTAATTGGTGCATTAAGATTTTAACAAGTGAGTCACTGAGCCCATTTCCCAACTTGCTGCATCTCTCCTTCTCTCTCGCTCTCTGTCAGATCATATTTAAGTAGTGACAGAAGCATGAGACTATACAGAGTCTGAGTATCGAGCCCACTTTCAATTCCTCTCTCAAATGAGCATGTTCTGCTCTCTCATGTGACATTGTGCGTCAGAAAAATCCTATTATATAAGTCAACCAATACATTATTCTACTTTAAAAGCAGTAACATGAAGCCTTGAAAACATGTCCTACCCAATGTGTACACCACATCCCAGCTGATTGACCTTGCTGTTCAGGCAGGTGACTTTTGGGTCAAGTTTTAATATCACAATGAGCCTGCAAAAGTTTATTTAAGAATACTGTTGACATCAGCTGTCTGTTCTTAACACTCATAGAAAATATAGCATTTTTTTTTTTAGAGCACTTATTAAAGAAAAATGTCTCCTGTTCCTGTCTCTCATCAGGACTCTGGATGTGGGAGCCATGCGCGAGGCTGCCGCCCTGCTGGTCGGGACTCAGGATTTTAGCAGCTTCAGGGCAATCAACTCTGACATGCCATTTAAAAGCCCTGTGAAGACGCTGGATGTGGCCAGCATAGAGCCAGGAAGCTCCTTCGTACACACACACTTCCACAGGTAGGCCTTTTATATGTAGGTAGACTGATCACATTGGCTACTAGCAGTCAGCACATAGGCCAAGTTAAAAAAAAAAAAAAAAAAAAAAGAGAAAGAAATTGATGGAAGGTGTCACATTGAAGCTGCATAAATTTTTTGGCCAAACAAGCTGTAATCACATTTAAATATCCTTGACATACAAAGATGTTATTGTGAACATATTAGCAAACAGTGATTACACATCTAGCGGACATGTAGCAACATTAGCATTTATTTAGGGTCGTGTTTGTTCACTCTTCTTTAGTTGTGCTCTCCACCAACTCTTGAGGGAAACATCTGGGTCTGTCGCTGCTAAATGCTCCACTATGTTCACCAGCTAGACTTTGTCAGACTGCTGTTTCGTGCTAGGTAGCTAGTGTACCATCTGGTGGAAGCGAAACAAAATTGTAAAGTTGCAGGCCATAAAACCAAAACAATGAGCAAAAGCACCATGTCTAGCTTGCTGTGGAGAAATGCTGAGTTACTTGATAATTCTGTGTAGGTTCGTCACTATGAGCAACCTCTTTTACTAACACATAGTTCTTTCATCTATCATTCTTTTAAAATAGTAATTAGTGGCGCTTTAAAGTGCCCTTATAATGGAAAAAAAAAATCACTTTTTCTGGGATTTGAGGTGTTTGTGTCTCTGGTGCTTCTACATGCATACAAACTTGGAAAAAAAACTATCCATGCTGTTTTGAGTGAGATACAGGTTTCTGAATGTTCTCTGCCTTGAGTCTCCGGGTGAGCTGTTCAAAATCTGCACGGCTTTCTACGTAACTAGCTGAGGTGGCTAACCGTAACACATGCTAGCTCTAGCATGCTAGCTTGTTCTCAATGGCAAAACACTGCTACAAAACACACTAGTTCACCATGATCTACAAAATAACTACTTCCATGTCCCTGTTCTGCAGGTATTCCACAAGTGCCCCTTGTTTAGAAGAAGTCTCCCAGCTAATCCTGCTTTGTACTGACTAAAGTTGGAAAAAAAGTTATCTAGCTGATGTGATCTTACCTACCTACTGGGCATGTGCAACTCCCAACAAAGATAGTATAGAAGTGAGATGTCTCACTCTTAGGCTAAAACAGAGACCTAAACACACAGGGTGAAAACAGGAACTGCAGCAATGTGCAGTACAACACAAATATGGTGTTTTTTGAAAATTAAACTATGTAAACCTATTCTGGAAAAGTCTCAAAATACAGTTATGAACCTGAAAAGGAGCACAATATAGGTGCTTTAAGATGAAACAATGACAATATTTAAAAAAGAAATGTTTACACAATTTCACACATTTTATTTGTTTAACATTTTGGGAAATACTTTTACCAGTATTTGCTTTTGAGAATAAGATGAAAAAAATCAATGTAAAAAGTTGGAGGCATAGCTTGAACCTCTGAGCCCAATGTGTCCTCCCAGGAAAGCTGATCGCTAGCAGGTGAAAAGAAGCAGCAGGCTCTCACAGTGATAGCACATGGCTTTCTGCAGCCTCCCCAGGCCAACAGTAGAGTTACAGAGAGTAACACAAGGGAACTGATTATTCCAGAAAGCCAAGAAAATAAAGAAATGATGCATGTGCTTTTCCACTCCAAAAAGATCAATCTTGTGTTTCTCAATCTTGCGTCAACTGGTGCTTAAGAAGTTGGCCAAAGATTTGATTCATTTACAATCCTTTCGCTGCATGTACAGCCTTGACAATTTCCCTTTCAAGCTTCAGTCAGACTCTTTGTGGCGCGTTTGATATTTATTTCACATATCTTATGATATTTAGGTAAATCACAAGTCAAGCAGACTTTGATCTGGACTCAAAAGTAATCTTTTCCAATTGAAATGTTTAAAAAAAGCTTTAGTTACTTTAGTGTAACAAAAGGTGCATCATAGGAATTACTGCTTTATTGTAGGAAAACTGATGTCCAATTGTGAGTCATGTTGAATCATACAGGTAAAAGACAATGAGGATCCAACATAATCCATAGGAGAGATGGAAGTGGGGCAGCTGTGTGAGAGAGAGGGCCATGTGGGCTTTGGGAGATTACACGTCCACGGGGGTCAGTCTGCATGCCAAATACTACTTCCATGGGCATTAATTATTTGCCCTGAAAATATGGTGCACAATATGGACATGGGCAGACTGTTAGCAGTTCTCAGAGTAAATGTCACACAGTCCCTTAACCCCAACCTACGTGGTACATTAACAAGCTGTGAGCATCAGGGTGACAGATCTGTAACATAGTGTATTTAAGTGTCCATGGTTGCATTTGTTTACCAAACCAGCAATGAATGAAAGCCTGCAGTTGAGCTATGTGTTTAATTTTTAATTTGGGGTTCTATTCTAAGTTACAGTGATAAAATCAGAAGGAACTGAGTGGTGACTTGTTGAAAAGCAAAAGGTTGAGCTGAATTTTTGATCCTATAACAAGGAGATGTGGTATGTGAAGCTGATTTCTGTGGAATCTGCTCAACATGAAAAATAAATAAATATTTTTTTTATCTCATTGTCATGCAGGATGCTTATCTTATACAGTCTATGCTTGAAGACTACATCCTCAAATCTGTGGGAAAGACGATGTCTAAATGTTTCTTGTCTTTAGACATTAATATCCAAATTTTACCATTCAAACTGCATTTGAAAAATCCTTTCGTTCTTTTGCAATTGCAAACTGTGAAGCTAGCCTTTACCAACCTTTAACAATGTTAGTTTAAATCAAAAGACATAGGACCCTGGGAACAGAGGGATGACCTCATCTAAACGGGATGCCTTGCTTTTATCATTATACACACGCACGCACGCACGCACGCACGCACGCACGCACGCACGCATATGTGACTGTGCTAAGACACAGCTTTTGTCTATCCATGTAAATATACTGTCCATCACCAAAGTCATTGAGCTAAAAGGCCTGCTGTATAAATATGTCTTTTTACTCCTTACATATCAAATGTAATCAGAAAGCAAGCACTGAGTTAAATTTGCATATGACCCAATTCTTCCCATGTACCTGTTTAGTTGACTCTTTCCTCCCCCAAATAGAAAATCAGACAGTTTTGGGGGAAATGACGCTGTGACTTAAATGTTAAAACACACAACAAGAAAAATGTAATGTCAAATTGCAAAAGATGCAGATTCACATTTCTTTTTATGGCATTACATGTAATCCTGTTGGACCTAAGCTGCAGTGGCGTTTTCAGCATGTGACATTTAAACAAATCTGTGCACAAAGAGAGTCCCGGCTCTATCTGATGTCTGGCATGAGCATGAATGTCACATCTGCCTCCAACTCTTTCCGCACAGTGGGGGAAAGCATTGAAATACCCAACAAAAGCTAGATAAAGGAGCAACGCGTCTTAACATTTTCCCTTTTCAGTTGAAATAAATAATTCACTTTTAGAACATGGTTAGGTCTGGTGAAATATATGTTTAAAAAAATGTTAATGTTAATTTATTTGTTTTCAACAGGTGTCATTCAGATTCACACAACTCCCATATAGCATACTTTGTAATGCTGTATTACATCTGACAACTATATAAGATATTGTTTTGCTTCTGAAGTGACAATTTAACCCCAGTGGCAATATTTACCTTTCTTAGTATGGCACATTGAGTCAGTGATGCTAAGTAGATGTTGTCATTATAACAATTGAGAAGTTTTGGGAATGTGCATCTTTATATATACAACACAGCATCTGTGATGTTTAATGATTGCATGTATATTGTTATATGTATTGTATATTTTTGTATATATAACTGATGTTTAATGATTGTTATATATATAATCAGGATGTTCACACATTTGTGCAATTTTTCTTCCAGAGAGATACCATTTTGGGAGCTGACTTTCACAAGCAGATCTTTTCTCTATAAGCAGGTTTGTTCCTCTTATTGTCCTAATCAGTTCATTGTTAGTAAGTAGCACCATCTGCTGGTAAAGACTGAAAAATAAATTTATCATAAACGAGGTTCATTCAGCATAAAGGGACCATTAAAATATCCAAGATAAAAAACACATTTTGCAATATTTTCAGTATTACCAATGTAAAAATGGTTGTTTGGGCCGTTTGCTACAGGTGCGGCGGATGACAGGGGCCCTGGTGGCTGTAGGACGGGGGCAGCTCTCAGTGCCCCAGCTGCAGGAGATATTGGAGGTTCGCGACTCACTTGCCTTCCCTCAGGGCATGGCTGCTCCGGCCCATGGCCTCTTCCTCACCAGGGTGGACTACAGACAGACAGGTGAGGAGGCTAAATTTGATTCAATCATCAATTACTACATCATCATACTATATCATATTATACATGTATTTATTATGAAAGCAAAACATTTACTCAGTGGCTTGATTTGCTCTAAATACCAGGCAATGTTTGGTTAAAAAAAAAAAAAAAAAGATTTCATGATTATCAACCTAGTTGCTAATTTTTATTCAATTGACTAATCTTTTCATCTTATCTTGCAAAGCGCACAGCGTAAGGTAGTTTTAGTATCACTCTGTCATTAAGGTGTTGAATTTAGACATGCTTTCTCGGGCAGTTTATTGAAATATTTCAGTCCTTTTACTGAAAAGACAATGTTTCACATCATGTATTACTACCTCTTATTTGTCTCCTCAGACCTGCAGTTTTCACAACAGACATCAGAGGAGCAATTTATCTCCAGTGGAAACTCAGAGGATTAATTCTATTTCATTTAGTCATGGTGATGAAACTATATTTCTATACTACTATATGCAGTGGTTGTAATAAAGTTTTATATGTATGTGAATACTTGTTTTACTTACAACAGAACATGGCAGATGGCACTTTGAGTCAATAACCCCCCAGTGTTTTTTTTTCCACACTTACACACAAAAAATAGGCATTTGACTGCATAAAGATTAATATCTACATGTTCTTTTAATTCAACATATTAAGAAAACATAACTGTGTCCACAAATGCAGCTCAGCTACAGAATACCACACACACCTTGAACCTATCATTGTCTACACATGACCTCCGGGTTACAACAGACAACTTGCTTTAAGCCAAGTTATGTAGTATTACTCCTATGTATACATGTATGAACTGGGTTTTGGTAGGTCCTGACAACTATCAAACAAGGTATCGGTATACATGTGGAGAAGAGTGATACGTTCTATAGCCAAAACTGCTGTGTCCCAATGGTGTTCATACAATGGTATTACATTGTGGATCAACAAAGTACACACACTCTCACTGATAATGTATACATCCAAATGTTCAAAAAAAACTGCATACATTGGTTTTTCACCCGAAAGTCTTCCCAGAGCATTCTTGTGGATTTTCAGTACACTCACTTGCTTCTAATTTGGCTAAGTTGTCTGTAAACAGTCCATTAAAACCGGACTTCCACCAGCAGTCTTCTCGATGCCGGTGGGAGACAGGTGAGGTTTGTACAAGGTTCAGACTGACCCATCGTTGCCCTTAATGTTCCAGCGCATTGATCAAATGCACCAGACATCACAGTTTCTATAATTTGGTGCAGTCATCCACAAGGGTAACTGATTTCTTATTCAAAGTGCTGTCTGTCAAAATTGAACCTCATGAGGAATGGTTTTTGCACTTCTTAGAAGTGACCAACTCAATGCAGTAACACTATTTCTTTAACCTAAATCTTTTAAAAATATGTACACAAGTACACGTTTTCTATTCATGCAACCATGTTGGAGCAACACAGTGAGTCTGATTGGCATAGATCAAGATAATTCACACCTCCTAAAGATGCTCATAATTAAATATATAATCAGAATTTCAAGTGTTTGCCAGAATACTAAGCCCAATGTCTTAGAAATAAAATGTATATATAATGCACTTGAGGAAGGCATTTTTTTGTTTTTTTAACTCACAATCCTTAACAGCACAGTCTGGGTGAAGACTGTAGCTGAGCTTAAGTCAAACTTGAGACCCTGATTGAAAAGATTGTGGGACAGTGAGACGCAAAGAGAAACTGATCACATCAGACCTTAATGAGCAAATTTTGAATTACAATTTTGTTTTACAATACATATGAAGAAAAAAGAATGATAAATGCTCAGCGATGGCATGAGGCCTGTCCTGATAACCACAATCAGTTTTAAAAATGATATAAGTGACATGCATGGGAGATGTATGGTTGGCTGAAGATTGATTACTTGCTAAACAAAGATCTAAATGACCACAACTTTGAGTTAGTAGTGTATCATCATTCTAGGCAGCCTGTTGTGGTATTTGACTACACATCCTGATGCTAAAGCTGAGGTTAATTTCTGTCACGTGAATACAGGTTGATAGTATTTAAGAATAGCTACCAAAGGTTGATAAGATTGCATAGACCCTTGAAACCCAACCATCACCATCTGAATTACAAATCTATGATTAAACTACTGCTTGGAGCTGCATACCCAACTTCACCCTTTGTAATGAGGTTTTGTAGTCAATAAAGAGCACATTAAATGCTGTAATAGTCTACATAATACAGTTACATTCAATTATACTTTGTTCCTTTTTAAAAAGTTTGTGGAACATACAAGTTGTTTTTCCATTATGGTTTTTACTGAATCTTACAGAATAGCTTGTATAATGCCAACACCAAAAAGTGTTTAACGTCATGTGTGTTCAGTAAAACAGTCGCTTTTGCACGATACACAGCAATAAACGTATAGACTTTATTCAAAGTAGTATACAAAGAGTGAAATGGGGTATGTTCCAGAGACTTACAAAACACTTGTCTGAGAGGAGACACATCCACATGTAAACATATGCTGCGTTTGTGGGTTTGCGCTTTTCTCCAACGGCTAAAAAAATGAAAGCATAAAACACTGTACGGAGCGTACAGTCCTTTGAGAGCCAAGAGGGGAAGGGAAGTCCGGTCGTCGTCCTTCATGCGATAAACGCCATCCTCTTTAGCTGGCGATTTTCTCAATTTCATCCAGATCATCTGTGTCTAGTTTTTCAATTTTCTTACCTGCAGAGAGGGGGAAAAAAAACCAACCACTTAAAACATATTCACACTCCACCACAAAGGCTACGTTCAGACTGCAGGCAAAAGTGTCCCGAATCCGAAAATACGGACTGTCCTCAGTGCACCCCAACCGCGTCGCCAAGGCAGGGATCGACTCAGGGGGTCTGAGCCGGTGGCCAGGGGTCTGCGGCGATGTTGGCAACCCACCCAACCCGTCTTGAAAACCAAAGTGTCTACAACAGGTCAACTGTGGCAATGAAAGTGAGGGATGGCGCGCATAAGCTGAGGTGGGATCCCGATCCCTGGGGCTGGCACACCACCGGTCCGTCTCGTCCGCACCATCATGGAGGTGGAGCGTGAGGACGTTGCAATAGGCCCCAAAAGATGGTGAACTATGCCTGAGCAGGACGAAACTAGGAGGAAACTCTGGTGGAGGACCATAGTGGTCCTGACGTGCAAATCAATCATTCCCCAGCCCTGCTAAAGGCCAAAATAGCCAATTTGGCTGTTTTTCCATTCTTCTCAGCACCTGATCATTAATGTTACGGCTGCTATTACAAACATTTTAAAATGAAAGTAAAAACGCATACTTCCTGCATAACCTCCCTAACTTTAGTGCAACAGTGGGCTGCATCTGTTGTCATTGTTATTTTGCACATGGAGGTCAGTTCGAAACCGCAAACAGTTTACACTGGAATCTGAGACAGGCCACATTTTAAAAAGGTAATGTGAACAGCCAAACAAATCTCAGCAAAAAAGAAATCGGAATTAAGCATTAAGACTTGCAGCGTGAATGTAGCCAAATAGACATGGGCATGAGCCAGTGTGAGATTCTGAAGGTATGATAACCTCCAGCAAAAATCTCACGGTTTCACAGTATTGCAATGACAGCTGTAAATTGAACAATGTATTGTAAATATGTATTTTATTTTTACAGTTTTTGATTGCTAAACGGCCGTGGGCACAACTGGAGTGTGCAAAACTAACTGACAACTAACAGTTCATGTGGACTAGTTTGTTTTTCATTGCTTAAACAGTTTTCATATCTCTACACACTTATGCCATGGCTTAACCACAACTTGCACAACACTGGATTTAAATTCTTTGTTCAAATGCTAACACTGTTGTCACACATTAAAAACAGAATAGATTTCAGTCTGGTGTCAAACACTACTGATTGTAATTTTAGCTGAAAGCCTAAGCAGGTGCCTTGTTTTAGACTAGTTATTGAACATATACACTAGTTTGTATAGAAACAAAATAATTCCAAACAATTGCACACTGTATCGTTTGAGAGAAACGGGTAAAAAAGCAAAGATTCCAATATGCCCAGGTCTGAGGTTAGATACACTGCTATAAAAGAAACACTACCTTTACTATAGTAAAACTGCATTCTTACTGTTTTTCAGAAAGTAATTTTTTTTCATTGAAAACACCACATTCATTAGTATTTAGAGATGATGCAGATATCCAATGTGATGAAGAAAACTTGCTGCAAAATGCTGGAAGAGAGGCAGGATCAGTCACACTATTCTATGTTACTCTTATGTACCTTTAGTTTTTTCCCAGTAATTCCATAAATTACTAGAGAGAAAATACTATATGAAGCAAACTGCTGATTTTTTGTTCCTTCTTGTTTACCTTTACATAAAATCTCTATCTTTTCTTTAAAGAAACTATTGAGTAGTGTGAAGTCACTCAAATTGTACAAACTGCAAAGATGAGAATGTTTGTATAATCTGTATTGGTGTTTGATGCTAGTGTTTTTACTCTGCGTGTTCTGAGTGATAGTGTGTTATCTCCGTGAAGGTTGTGCATAGTGTTTGGTGCACTGAGCCTGTTTTGAGATGTGTGTTAAGAGTTGTGTTGCTTTGAATGAGTTTTGCAGCTGATGCTAACTGTTTAGTTCAGGTGACTGTTAATAGTGCAGACTGTAGTTTGAGTTTGGCACATGTAGCTCCAGTTGTGCCCACTGTTTAGCAATCGAAAAACTGTAAAAACACACTGAACACCAGCAGGGAGAGGGATTTCTAAACAGCACTCCCGGACCGAAACGGCAACTCATATCTTAGGAAACAAAATGTTAGTAGTTTTAAAACCGGGACTTTTTCAAACCTCGTATTAGGGCTGAATAATATTGTGTTTTAGCATCGACTAAAAGCTAATATAGTTAGCCTAAAGACGTTAACGTAAGGTTTGGAGCCGCGACACTGGACACGTAACACTAATCTACTACAGAAGTCTGTGTCTGATAAAACGTCATTTACACAAATTTAATTGTTCTGGGATACAGAGTTTGTTTCTAGTGCGCGTGACATGCAGGTCTGATGAATTTATCAAACTAACAAGCTGGCCCCGCTAGTTGACCACAACCTGGAATTTAGAGGAAGCAACATGCAGTCACTGTCATACACGTTAGCCTGGATTGATTATTATATGAATACAATGGTGTCACGCTAGTCAACCAGATTTCTACCTAATTTCCAACCAAAATCACTTCAGAAGAGTAACGTTAGTCACAGCGCTTACTTGCTTTGGTGGTTGTAAAGCATTAAAGTTTAAACAAAGAATGGTTCACATTTTTTTCTTCTATGTAGATGCATTCCCCTACAAAATCACATAGAAGTAGTCGAGAATAATTTATTATTTACAAATACAGCTATTTATGTCATCTTTTAAAAGTTATTTTTCATATCGCAATATATATCGCAGGGGGAAAAAATATCGCAATGTAAGATTTTTCCAATATCGTGCAGGCCTACCTCGTATACTTGATCCCACGTTTGAGTGTACAAGAAAGTGTGTGTCGTAGCTGCACACTTACTGAAATGCTCCTGGATCCTGTTCAGGATGTTCATGCTCATCTTGCTGTCCACCATGTTGATGGCCAGTCCCCTTTTGCCAAATCGACCTGTGCGGCCAATCCTGTGCAGATATGTCTCGTTGTCTGGGTTACCATCCTTGTCTACTGGCAAGTCAAAGTTGATCACCACAGAAACCTGCTCGACATCGATACCTAAATGCAAGAAAAGTGGAGAGAAATATAAAATATTACAATAAAAGCAATGTCCCTGGCTAGTATTGGAATATTTCTATTTTATGATTATCATATGACAAGTCTTACACTTTTGACCCAATATGAATCTTTTCCCCCCATTTCTTGTCTTCATTTATTCCTTTCAATGGCCAAAGTGACATGCAGCTATTTGTTATGGACTGTATTTTACCACACAAGCAGTCCCACCCACCATCCCTCTAGTCACTGGCACAGACAGAGCTAGAGTCATGGATGTTTATACCAGGTATCATGAAGCCATATTTTAAAAGTTATACGTAAAAATCAACACTTTACACCCACATTTCTCACAACTTCTAAATCCAAGCATTCACTGTGCTACACATCCTACCTAAGGGTGATGTTTCTGCCCTTGATTCTGCCTGTTACCTCGAGCACAAACGTTTGTTGTGACCAGGACCTTCTCCTTGCCATCTCTGAAGCGGTCGATGACAGCCGCCCTTTGCTCCACCTGCATCTCTCCACTAAGCAGCGCCACCTGGTGGCCTTCTCTGGACAGCTCCCCCGCCAGCCAGCCTGCAGTCTTCCTTGTCTGGAAGACACAATGGAGAGTGCTCTCACTACTTTACCAGCAAAACTAAGTGCTCATGTAACAAAGGACCAAATATGAAAACACAACTTGGCAACACTAGCTGATTTACAGGAAGAGTTAGGGTGTGAGTTAGGTCCTGTTCTAAAAGTGTTAAAATAAGCAAGGGAAAAAAAAACAAGTCAGATAGTGTTGCCAAGTTATTTCTCACGTAAGGGCGACACAGAGAAAAAGCTAAATAGAAGTTGGAGTACAGCAGGTTTGCTGGACATTCTGATGTCCCTTCTCAGAGAAATTTAAAGGGATACTTTGCCAATTTTAAACCAGTTGTGTCATCTTTGTGTGGGCAGTGTTTTAAGATGAACAGTCTAAACATACTGCCATGACACAAACTGGTTTCAAAATCAAAAATTGTATTTCTTTATTTCTAAAAAAAAAGAAAGTGAGAATCATTGAGTATGTTTACATGCACACCCATATTATTCAGAATATGACAATATAGATCAATTTGATACAGGTCATGTAAACAGCACATTCAGTTTGGATACTCCAAATAAGGCCTTTTCCTGAATATAGCATTTTAATTTTTTAAAGCAATTAAGACGTGGATATTCCAGTATTAGAGGCATTCTTTGGACATGTATACAGTGCATTCGGAATATGCGTCACAATCAGGGTTTTTACTGCAGGCTTATGGTTAGCTCTGTGCGTTGCTAAGGGTGCTGCACACAAACCAACCAGCCAACAGTTTACAAGGCTGCAGACCCAATAAGAAATGCACAGCTACTTTAATTAAAACATTAAAGACTTGGATATCAACAGGTTTTTGGATATGCACACACACATCGCTATGCCGACCTTTTCAAGAAGCTAGTTGAAGGAATGAAACAAGCCACACCTGGTAAACTTTGAAAAAGTCGTATTTTGCACAGCTATATGTAAACAAGAATATTAGTGGAATATTCACTTTCATAAGCCATGTAAACAACTTAGTCGGAATATCGTCTTTTTCGGAATAAGGTCAAAAAACGGAATATTAAGTGCTTATAAACAAAGTCAGTGTTATAATACAGAATATGTAGGCCTGTGCAAATATGAATTGAATGAACTCACATGGCAGAAGATCATGGCCTGGGCAATGGTTATGGCTCCGTAGATGTTACAGAGGGCGTGGAACTTTTCCTCTCTGCTGTTGCACAACACATAGTACTGTTTGATAGTATCCAGCGTCTCCTCCTCTCTCTTCAACTTTATGATGTTGGGGTCAGGCACAATACGCTGGGCAAAGTTCCACACTGTCTCTTCAAAGGTAGCTGAGAACAGCAACATCTGGCAGTTTTTAGGCAACATCCTGTGTGTTGGAGAAGAGAAGGGTTGGTAGTGGATTTTTATTAAAAAAAAAAAAAAAAAAAAAAGAAACAAAAAAGGTGAAAGTAGCCAAAATGGGGACACTTCTTACATTTAAGAAACTCTAGAAAACCCTATTTACAAGGTAAATGACGGATAATTTATGTGGATTTCATCAAGAACAAAAGCTTATGTTATGTGTGACGGTGCATGATCTCATTAAGATTTTCTTACACAAGTACTTCTCATTAAGTTCGTGCTGAGAATGTTTTTCTCAATGTCTGCGTTTACTCTGACCTCTGGATACGGATGCTCTGGTCCTGGTGACCCTGTGTGGCAATCATGACGTCAGCCTCGTCGAGCACAAACACCTTGATCTTCTTGGGGTCTATGAACTTGAATTTTCCACACCAGTCCAGCATGGTACCAGGTGTGCCAATAACTATCTGTTCCTGCAGCTTCATGCCTCGCTGCACTGGAACATTCATAAAAAACAAGCACTCGTCAACACACAGAGCCATCTGGCAGCCGCATTTAGGTTTTCATCATTAGGAACAATTCAAATACTAGACACATTTTTATTTGAAAATATTTATAGTATCTATTATATTGTAGAGAACCTTACATTTGTTTCCTCTGATGGCGTAGACTAGTTTGACCTCAGGATAGTGTTTGCCCATCTGCTCAATTACCTTGCCAGTTTGAAGTGCCAGTTCATAGGTGGGTGACACACACAGGCACTGAAGGAGAGAAATTAAATGAGTGAAAAAAAATGATCTCATCATGTAGTTCAAGTTATCAAGGACAATAATTGAGACAGGGAGGATGAGGCCCTCCTAGACTCCTAACAGCTTGTTAATTATAGATCTTCTAAAACATAGAAGGAGGTGAAAACCAACCTGGGGAAATCTGTTGTTGGGATCTACATGACTGAGCATGGCCAGGACAAAGGCAGCTGTTTTCCCTGTTCCCGACTGCGACTGGGCAATCAGATTCTGTGGACTGGAAGAAACAAAGAATTAGATCACAGGCAAAGCCGGCAAAGAGTTATTGGTTCTACTTAGTACCTGGTGCAAGTGGCTATTAATTTAATTGTACATTTAAGTTAATTAAAAGAGATTTGATTAAATTAATTTTAAAGTGATATCACAGTGCAAGAGATTTCAGTAAGCCCTAAGAGACATAATGCCTTGCCAGAGGACTCTACAACATTTAAGTACAGTGCAGAGTATACTCACGGTTCGGCCAGCATCATAGGTAAGGCAGTCTCCTGGATTTTGGATGGTCGGTTGAAACCCATGCCGTAGACACCCTGAAGCAGCTGTGGTTTGCTGCACACAGGAGAGAATCGTCAAATGTCACATCTTCAGCAAAGTCTGAAGACAAAACAGATCTTTTTGAAAATATTTCACCGCTTTGATATACTGTACTTCAGTTTGGATGCGCACACAAGTTAAATGATCTACCAATTAATGGGCAACAGAAGAAATCCTGCTAGAGAAAGTATGTTTCATGTCTGGGTCTTGGTGGGAACAGTTTGGCTCAAAAACATCCTTTCTGACTACATTCATGTATCATTAACACTAGGCGTGATAACTGAATAATAATATCTGGTGGTGCTCTAAAATATTGTAGGGCAGAAAGGAACATGAATAGCCGAATAGAGGATTCACTTACAGTCGCAACTCCTCAAAAGACTTGACAGAGTAGAGCGGAGAGTTGGGATCCTTCTGAAGAACTTCCACTTGATTCGTGTTACTGACAAGATTATTCCGTATCAGCTTGTTCAATAATGACTGAGCCGCTTTGTCCTCTGGAAAATCAAGTTATGTTGAAATGACTGTTACTACAACTCAAAAGAAAATCAAGCATCTCAATCAAAGACAATCAAGAATTTCAGACAGCAACAGCAGAGGATGAATATTTTGGGGCATGTAAATAAACGTCCCACCGTTGTCATCTTCTTCTGTACCCTTGTGTTCTCCCTCAACTTCTGACTTTGCAGCTGCACTGCTGGAGTCTGTTGCATTTGCAGCCGTGCCTACATTAGTAAAAATGATACACATATACAGTATTTCCAAAACATTTGAGATTACTTGTTTTCTTACGCTTAATGTTGCACACACGCACTTACCATTTTCCTCCGGTTTGTCTTTTATTTGGAGGCTACCGATCTGTAAAGAGACACATAAGGAAGATTACAGGAGTTGTTTAAAACAAGAATGCTTGCCGTGATATAAACCTAGAAAGGTTAATACATGATAGGTACCAACTGGGGCAAAGGGGTATAGCCATTTAAAAGCCTCTTGCATCAGTTGCTTGCTAGCCAGCTAACCAGCTAAACTCATTGAGCACGCAGCATCTCAGTTCGAGCTAACGTTAGTTTACTTAGCTTTCACGAAAACCCGAAGCCACCCGGTAGCTTCGTTTATAAGTTGATGTGAACGTTACTGAGACAAACTGTCACAGGAGTAAATTTATTAACTGGCATCGCAGTCGTGGGACAGTTTCTGTAATAAATGAGGCTGATTAGCTAAGTTTCGTTTCCGAACAGGCCAAAGCATCCCCTAAACATGCTAACAACACCTTAGCTCATGTTGCGTAGCGTTAAATTAAGGTTTAACATTACCGATACCGCCGCGGCTTCTTGCTCGTCCACTGCCTGTGCCCAGGAGTCCGTAGCCATTGTGGAACAGTTCTTATTCAGTTATTATGCTCGGGATAACTCAACTAGGTAAGCAAGCTCACAAAGCGGAGTCAGCAATGTGAAAGTAACTATTTTCCACAATGGCGTGCCGAAACTGATTCTAGGCACCTGTGCAACCGCCTACATGTCCGGGTAAAATGCAAGCGCCCCCAATAAAAGTTCCCATCCGACTTACAAAAAGCAACATACAATTACTGACTCTTTCCAAATTTCCACATTCAAACAGATAACTTAAAACTTGAATGTTTTTGTTAGGATTTGCGAAATTAAAGCGAATTAAAGGCATCATCTTAAGAAACACTTCTCTACCGAGCCTTTAGGTGGCGCCAAAACGTTCTGAACCGTCACGTAATCACGCACACACACAAATCAAATCATTAACAAACATGATGCAGGTCTTTTGTATTTTACAAAATGTAGTTATCATGCTTACACCATGCATTTTTGTAAATAAAGCTGACTGTACTCAGATTATATCTCTGTCATAAGTTTAAGTCAGTCCGTAATGTCTGGTCTATTTGGACTCTTCCAGTTATGCAAAATGAGTCTGGCAGCTACAATAAAAACTGTTAACATCAGTCTAGCTTCTGATTTACCAAGGTCTGGGGCATGAGGGACCTATCAGGCATAATTATGGGGATTCCGGCAAAGGATGTCTTAGCCACCCTTCAAACTTTTTGAACACTGCCTCCCATAAGGACCACCGTCTTGCCTTGTGGGACAGTCCCATAAGGCATGGAGATAAGTACCCACCTCTTTCTTACATTTCCAGTATTTATTGTCCTGGTTTAAGACCATTTTAGACAACTTATTTGGTATGAAGTAGTATCTATGCACAATTTTATAATGGGTTAATTCATTTCTGGCATCCGTTGTAGCCCTTCACACATTTGAAATAATGTCCTGCCATAAGCCTTCATCAATATCCTTACCAAAATCTTTTTGCCATATTCGTCTCAAGCATTCACATAGTTTGGTTGCCTGACATTTTGTTAGAAAATACAGAGGCAAAATGTAGAATGCTTTGATAATTTAGGAACCCTGAACCACATTTCTCTCCATCTTCCCCTCTCAGTCCAAAAACAGATCCCATGCTACTTTTCAAATGCAAATATCTCAAAAAAAATAAAAATAAATAAAAAATCAATTGTTGTTTAAGGTTCTCAAATTACATAAATTAGTGTTTTCTGAACATATCTTTAACACTTATCCCCTTTGCCAACCATGTTTGCCACAAACATATTCTTTTCCCGATACAGATTGAGGGATTATTCCATACTGAGTAATAGCTTTGTTTAAATTGTGAAATTCACAAAATCGTATGTGCTCGTGCCCATGCCAACTGAGAATGTTTTAGGATGAGGTTACCCCCTACTGTCTGGATAAATGTAGGTGTTTAAAACATTTTTTGGGGAAACCCTGAGATATTTGTAAAGGATCTGACACTTTGAGTGCCAGTGATGCCTTGATTCTTCATTAGCTACATTGCTTTAGAAGAGCCAAGTGGGACTAATCGAGACTTTAAGTGTGTATTTGTCTGTCTGTGAGAGAGCATGTATTACGTTGTGGGGACAGATCTGTTTACAATGTGTCTTTTGGGGACAAAATGCAAGTCCCCGTAATGGTAGGACTTGGTTTAATAAGGTTAGGGTTAATGATAGGATTTATTTAAAAAAGAAGAAAAAAAAGGCTAGGTTATTGAGGAAATACTTTCTTGCAGGGAAGATGAGAGTGGTATCAATCATCTTATTTAACTATGGGCAAGAAAGGAAATTAGCGTATTCCGCATCCCTGTTTGGTGCTGTAGCCTGGTGGATACCAGGCTTTTAACCAGAGCCGGACTCCACTCCATGGGACCATGCAGGAGCACAAGGGGTCATCTCTGGAGCCAGACGGCTGTGGTTGGCAACTCCTTAAATTAATGCAGAATTGATTTCACAGTTCCCCTGTTCCACTGGGAGGGATGGATAGATAATGACAGTGGCATTGAACTGTGTTGAAGGAGATTACATTGATCGCTGTCATCCAACGGTCAACATGGCTCCTTGTGTGCGTTACGTTTATTTACACTTATGTGTGTGCATACGTTAGTTGGTGTGTCAGCATGTGAGAGAGGATATAGGGAGTCTCTTAGATCGTCAGTTTTGAAAAAAATTGTCAAAGGCTTGAAAGAGCGGTATTTATTGTTGCCTCCAATCAGCTGCCTTACTGTATGGTATCCATGGCAACTGAAACATTAAAAGTAAGGCTTGAGGTCTCAAGAGAATTTGGAAGAGACAGAAAAGTACTACTTTGTATTGCCACATAAGTAGGCCTACTCATTTCAAGCACAGAATATGACAGACAAGATTTTAAAGTAGAATTGTTGCAGTAGAAATCGGTTCTGTGTTACCAGTCTGAGGAAAGGTAAAATACATATTAGATTGCTCAAACACTACTCCATGCTCATTAGTACCCATGTCACAGTTCATGTAGGCACACTCTTTTGCGCTCCATAAATGTATACATGAACACTTCAGCTGGGCTTTACAACAAGAGCTCATACTTGAAGATTTGCATCCGGAGGTCTGTTGCACGAAAGTAAAATAAAGATATCCAGGATAAGTGAAAAAGCGCAGCTTGACTTAGTGTGATCCGCTCATTGCGGCTTAATCGGTTGCACGTTTGCCGAGCCAGGATGAACAGGTGAAGCTATGTCAAGCCAGGTGTAGATAGCTGGGATAAGTGGACGTTCACAGCTTTCTTAAATAGACCACGGTATCGATCACAGATTTACTGATGCAGAAATGGAGAAGACGCATGCGGCATATGTTTCACGCAATGAGCAGCAGCTTCTAGTGGAAAGTAACGAGGAGGTGAAGAATATGCAAAAATGGAAATACGGCTGTTATCAAAAGGAGAGGGAAAAAAAAAAACAGACTATAGCAGACCGACTGAATGTGTAAGGCTGTGAAAAGATCTACTTTACCTACTAGTCACTACATTTTTACAAAGTTATAGGCTATACTGTGTTTTAATAGTTTCATGTGTTTTATTGCTGTATCTGTTTATGTGATGAATGTGCTGGTTTTACCGTAAAGTGTTTGAGTAGCCTACCATGTAAAGCAAATAAAATTTAGCCTACTTTGGGAACAGAGGGAATTAATGTTCCTCGGGAAATGTACACTAAGGACTCTAGGCTTAATTTCAAACCTTTATTCACAACGCGAGAACATGTTTTACAAAATGCACAAGTCTCTGTAAGCTATGTCTAATTCTTTGCGCAATTAATGTTTATACAGATCAGAAAGGGATACAAACTAGAAGTGACTTCCACACATGCTGTGAGCATATGTAAAACAATGTTTTATTCTACTGACAGCACCAAAATAAAAAGATTAAGCATTGTGGTGTTCCAGGTGTGATGAATGTAAACTATACTATATACAGGACACATTATTGGTCTAGGGTCCATGTGAGACTTATTGAGAAGGTTATGAAATCAATGTAAGCTATAATAAAAGTAGGCCTACATATTAAAGGAGTAACAAACTATCCTTTAGAGAAGGGCAAGCAATAAAATCATGAATGTATTGGTCTCCGACCAGTCTGCCATTAATATTTGGGAATATTGCTGCATTGTCTCACTTAATCTCGGGAGCGTCCTGTATAAATCTGAAGCTGCACAGCCCACCGACGCCGTGCTGCTCGTCTCCATTTTTAACGGAGAGAGTGGACACTGACACGACGCACAGGTATGCCGCCAGGCAGCCTCGACACACTACCGTCCCAACAGGAAAAGTCCCGACTCTCCTTAAGTAAAGTCCCTTTACAATAGTAAAGAGTAATGCATGTTAATGAAAAGTAGAACATATTCAGAAGACAACGGAATAACTGTTGAACACATTTATTTTGGATCAGACCGGCAGCTGATTTAACACCTGAGACTCCAGGATTAATCTTAACCTGGCTGTTATCCTGCTCTGGACCAGGCTAGCTGCAAATAATGAGTCTCCATGGTTACTTGACTGGGTTTAATTCAACCTGGTTTCATGACACCAAGTCAAAGATAAATTCATCCAGGATAACTTTAATATCCCGGTTTAATCCCTTATCCTAGTTTCATGCAACAGGCCCCAGTTAAAAATAAATTATGCAATAAAAATAACATTGCTAGATGAGAATGTAGACAGAATAAGAAGTAGAGGTAAATATTTTTACAATTTTTTTCTTAACATCTATTGTTGTTCATTAGTAGCCTACTTTCTAAACCTTTGACTCTCTTTTTGTCAATTTACTTACTGTCAGGATACACAGTCGGACCCAAAAGCACAGTGCAGGAGGTAAAAAAGGTAGGTAAAACAAACATTAGGAAAACACTGGAGAGTGAGACACGCAAGGTACTACAACAATCTGGTAACTGATACAAGGTGAGTATACACTGGGGAAGACGATTACACACAGGTGACACACATTAGGAATGGCAAGGTAATCACACAGGCGGGAAAGCAGACAAAGACAAGTGACCTGAAACAGAGACAGTCAGTGGTTAACAAAACAAAACAGGAAGTCAGAGAAACAAACCAAACACAAATTAAGAGGAGGAACTAGATGTGACAATTTTCAAATATTGTAAGTTAGTTGTTCCCAACTGAGGTGTGTATTATTATTTCTCCTGGAAACTGGACATTGTGTTGGTGTTGAGGATTAATTCACTGTTTTTTTGGGAGACTTTTAATTAAAAGACACTCACATTTGCAGATTATCTGGACAATGCATGGACAGAAGAAAACGTGTTTAATTCTAGATTATATAGATTAGATAATACTTTATTCATCCCACAATGGGGAAATTTCCTTGTTACAGCAGCAGTTTTCTACAGTAAAAAAACAAACAAACAAACGAGGCAAAACAACAGACAATGTGCAAAAAGTACTGAATGAATGTAAAGTGGCATTATACAAAATGTATTATAAAGTAAAGTGAGGTGGCCAAAAGTACAAAAATATATTGCAATGTAAGTAAATAAGTGACGTAAAATCAAATTTTTCTTTTTTGTGTAAAACATGTTCTCTTTTCTTTCTTTTTTAAAAAATTTTGGAACATGCAAGTTGCCTCAAGACGGTTTTGAACTACGAAAGGGTGAATGAGCAGTTCACCAGGGGCCAAGTGTGCCTTTAGTTAGTAGCAAAATGTAAAAAGAATTGTGTTGTGTTGTGATTTTATTCTGAAAGCCCTGTTTATACTAAACTATGAGTCTCCTCTGTCGTGTTCTCTCTGTCTTAAACATGGCAGCATTCAGGTCCTTGGTTGTCCATTGTCAGCTAATTAATCAGAATCAAAGGCAGACAAATCCTGTAGAAACAGATGATTTGCATTCACAGGTCCATAGGTGAAAGAGAGAGACTAGTAGAGTGTGAGAGATAAAGATAAAGGGCAGATTCTCCCCAGGCCTCTTCTCCCCGCGTTCTTCTGGTAGACTTCATTAAGATTTCTACCCCTGATCCTTCACTCTGTGCCAGTTCCGCTCGCTCCACGCATCTCTAGCAAGAAAAAAAACAGAACCTGCATGCCCACGCCAAAATTAAAATGGTGATGCAGCACTTGTTTTCTGTCAACAAGAGAGAGCATACAGAGGAAGAGAGAGAAAGTTAGATGGCATGAGAGATGGTAAGGAGAGAGAGAGAGAGAGAGAGAGAGAGAGAGTAAGGGGTTGACAGCTGGTTGGTATTCCTGAGGCTTAGCTAAAGAGGCTGATGGTGCAGAGTGGACATCACCAAGGAATTTCAATGTAGAAGGAACGGCTTGCTGTTGTCAAAATCAGAGCTCCAGCCTTTATATTACAGACCTGACTGTTTTACAAATGACCATGTATTTAGCAAAATAAAGCTCTCTATGCATACCTTTAGATTTTACATTTTACAACACAGATTTTACAGATTACATTAACCCTGGTGTAACAGAAAATGTTGTTCCTAATGCCTCTTTTTGAAGATCACCAACATCATTTTTATTTTCTATGACACATTCATTAAATTGTATATGTACGCAAAAGTTGGGGAGAAATGATACACAAAAAAACAAACAAATGCACAAATATTTCCATTTGAAGGGAGTGCTGTTGCAGCCATAAAAATAGTCTCGGATTTGAATATAGCTTCAATAGTAAATGTTCAAAAACGTGATGCACAAAACATGATATATGAATATCATTTACCAACCTTAAAGCTACTTAAGAGGAAATAAAATAGGTGGAACTAGATGTTAGAGAGATAGTTCAGAAAGAGGAAATAAAATAGGTGGAACTAGATGTTAGAGAGATAGTTCAGATAGTATTTTCAAGTGGGGTTATATGATATGAAAACTACTTCATGCATCAGACCTATCCCTTAAAGAGATTAATGGGGCACTAAGCTTCTATATTATGGAAATCTGTCCAGTATCTTAAAAATACAAAAATGTTCAAAGTAAGACATTTTGGAAAGTACATAATACACAATACTTGGACAGACTGCTTTGCCTTCAAAAGCAGTAACTGCTGAGACCAACATCTGCCTATAAGTCCTGTTTACAAATGTGTACCTTCACAATGTTCTGCTAAAGTATGTAAAGTATGTAAGAATAGTGTTGGGACTTACACAGGCTGAGCCTCCAGGATTGAAAACAGTTTCAGTCCAAAGGTCAACCAGGCAACCATGAGCATCTGGAACCAGCCTCTCTCCTCTCTGGGCTAGACCCAGCTCTTTCTAAACCCAACCAATTCCCTCAGTAAACAGCTGTATTATTACATAACACAAGGTGGGGGCTAAATAGCCCTATGTCCTTTAAACAATCTGAAATTTTTTAAAGATTAAGTAGGCCTTTTGTCATGCAGTTTGGAGTTCAGCAGTCATTGACAATCACATGGATGTGTTCATTCATCTACCAGGCCGGGGCCAAAGAGCTTCAAGGCTGTCAAGCCCCAGCTCAACAATTTTCAATTCCTTAATAATTTATTAATGGCGGGCAGTCAAATTGCATATCAATAATGTAGAAGGACTCAGTAGAATGTTGATACAAAACACCCTTTCAGTTGGGCTCATTCATGCTCACCGACCTGCAGACATATGTACTTAGTCCCATGTGGTCCAGCGCTGGCACATTGCATGAATCCAATCGGCCTCAGTGAGCTGTGTATGTGTTGATGTTGGAGCAACTATAAATGCTTATCATGCTTCATCTTGTGATTCTGTCTTTGGTAAATATGTGCAGGGTAAAGCCCCCAGAGGTGAAAAATGAAGCTTTTAATAGGTTTGGCTATTAGCATATATCATACATATAGCCTACACTACAAAGACACTGACATGAAGAGCAAGGACAAATAGCTAGTAAATTAATACAAGGGTGATTCATTAACAATATATATGATACATTCTTAAATCTATCTCTGACATTATTACATTATTAATTTTGTATCTATAAGATAGTATTTCTGTGCAAACATTTGAAGAGAAGTTTGCAAAATTTTTACGACTCATACATGACCACCTCCACTTTCGGCCGATTGGGCAACTATGGTGTGTGTATGAGCATGAGCTAATCACACATGTAAGACAAATTAAGTGACCAATGGCGGATTTCCATCTAGGTCAGCATCTTTTATTCAGGAGGCACGCGTACACAGTTACATGCCATCCCGCCCCGGGGGCCCTGTGGAGACCCACTCTGCCACAGAGAGATGGCCCACCATTTTGTTCTGTTTTGAAAATGATCTCCATGCATGAGATTAGCTGGGGGGCCCACAAGCTCTTCCCTTTGTTGTGTATCCCAGTTTAGATATTTCCCAGCTGGTGTCTGTGAATGTGTGTGAGTGTGTGCAGTGTGAATGTGTGCAGTGTGCGGTGTCAGGCTTGTAAACGTGCATATGCCTGAGTGTGTTTAATTGGTTTTTTTTGCTTGTTGCAGGGGCGAATACGATCTCAATGGAGACATCCGATGCCCATTCTGTGTATTAAACTGTAGTGCACTGCTGCTGAGCTTATAGCATCTCAATCTGTCTGCTGTGGTTACAGCAATGCACAAGCAATACAAACCCTACATACTTGGTCATACAGCAGATGATGAGAGAGAGAGAGAGAGAGAGAGAGAGAGAGAGAGAGAGAGAGAGAGAGAGAGAGACAGGATGACACACAGAAAAGGACCGCAGGTCGGATTCAAACCTGGGCCACTGCAAAGGACTCAGCCTATATGGGGTGCTCTGCCAGGTGAGCTAGAGGTCGCCCCAACATACATAAGCTTTTGCAGGGAATTATTCCATAGGAGGAAACCACTGCATCAGTTTGTATTTGTGATGGAGATTGACAACCAGGGTGCAATAAATAACATCATACTGAACAAGTGGGCACACAAGTATGTGAAGTTGGTTGTCAGGCTTCACGATGCCACTGCACCAAAATGTAAAAGGCTGTCTTTCTCAGCTGTTGGTTTCCCTCCACAGACTTAAAGCAGCACCAAAGCAACTAGGCAGAGAGAGAGAGAGAGAGAGAGAGAGAGAAAGAGAGCAAGAGAAAGAGAGAGAGAGAGAGAGAGGGAGAGAGACACACACTGGGGATGTGGTTGCTATAGTAACCATCAGGTGGGTCTGAACTGTTTCTCCCTGGCATTAATTTCATCACATTGAGCCTATGTCTCTCTTCCTCTCTCTTTCTCTACTCTCACTTTTGTTTATCCTTCTCTTTTCCTCCTTCTCTCCTGGCTCTGCGTCTCTCTTATCTCCTCATCTCCCTCTCGTGCTGCTCTCCCACTCTCTTCCGATCTGCCTGCCTGCCGCCCTTCCTCCTCCATCCTCTAGCTCTCTTCACTTTCCTTGGAAAACAGTGAGGAAGAGAGAGACTGTGTGTGTTTAATGTTAATGTGAAGTGGCCCTTGTCTTTTTGCGTTTGTTTCATAATTCTGTCCTGAGAGTCCCATCTGTTAAACGTGGACTCTTAACCTTTGTTTTCAGAACAATGAGGACAGTGCCAAAATGTGGGTGGCATTCAGGTCTTTGGAGATAAGTAAAAGCTGGACTGATATCTGAGAAGAAACTTGCTTGAAAGATTGACATCATCTGCAATCATGATTTAGTTGCTACAAAAGTGGGTTTTACCATCATATCATATGCGGGTTGTTTTTTTGATCAAACTCTTTGATTCAGCTCTGCCCGCACAAACTTGACGGGGTAAAAACCCCACATGGCAGCAGAGAGAATATTCTGGTGTGGCGTCTACAGGGTTATTCATTTATTTTTCCAACCAGGACTGCATTTCTCTTTTCCCTCTTATCAGCTGTCGCCCTTGTGAATTCCCAGCAGAGTCTGAATCAGCAGGAGAATACCTGATCCCAATGCCAATTGAATTTACACACACACACACACACACACACACACACACACACACACACACACACACACACACACACACTCAAAAAATCTGAATAAATACACCAACATCTTCACATGTACGCAGGCACACAAAATGCACATATGTAGTGGAATGAAATGCAAATTGTTGCCTCACCATTTGCATGCTGCACACATTCTCTTACTGCATCATATAAAGCCCATTGATGTGAGCCAAGAAAGAGAGGAGTGGTTTAGCATGTGAGGTATTTCCCTGCGGAAACACAAAGGTCAGATTCAGGATTCTAAGAAGCGATAGCACTGGGTTTTCTCAATGACAATATGTGTACAGTGTGTATGTGTACAGTGTGTCTTAGCTTTTGTGTATGAGCAGCTAACAGGGACTAGCAGGGTGGGGTTTTCGCCCCTTGTGTCAGCAACCAATGAATGGTATCACCCCTCTACTGTATCTCCCTTGTCTCTTTCACTTCTCTTTTTCTTCCTCTTTCTTTCTCTTCTGCTACACCTGTCAGAGCTTATGTAACCAACAGCTACCCAGATCTTGACTTCCGTCTGCCCCCTTTCACAGCACCAGTAATTAGCCTCTCATCAGTCCTCAATACAAAACCCATTTTCCACAAAAACGATCCAAACAGTGATTGACCATGGCAATAGAGAGCTTTTCTTTACATAAATTACAATAATGGGGATCTCTTCACTTTTCAGTGTAATTTTGAGCCTCTTCTCGCAGAGATGGGCACCTGACCCAAGTTTGAGCTTGAATTTGAACTTATCTGTTTAGCCTGAGGTGAGCAACATATGCTGCATTGCTGTGATAACAGCATTAGGACTCGAGCGTGTAAGTGTGCAGCTACTGTCTGGGGGTTTGTGTGATAAACACGTAACCTGCATTTGAGACGTCTGTATGTTAATCTATGAACGTGTTGTGTATGTCAGCTGGATATGTACAATATTATCTAAATGAACTGAGAAATATGTCTTCCTGGTTTATCACTGTGATAAAATGCATGAGGAGGCTGTCAACAGTGAGGGGGATGTGACAGTAAGGAGTTGGATCTTTGTGAAGTTCGACTCAGCACTTTGACACTTACACCTATTTATCAAAAAAAAATTAAATGGATATCATAAAATAGATAGCAGATTGTGGTTCAGGCAGAAGTGAAGAGCTGCACTTTTGATAATTGTGGTGAACTTTAGTAAGTAAGTAAATTAAGTTTATTTCCTGTGCACGTTAAACACAGCTTAGGCTGATCAAAGTACTGTGCAAAGAAGCACTAAGATGCTGTAAAAAAAAACATCTAAATTCAGCTGGTTGCACAGTCATGAAGCAGCAGCTGCAAAGGCTTTGTCACCTTTTAGTTGGAGTTCAGACCTGGGGACATACAGGAGAGATTTCTCCTCAGATCTATGAGAAAAGGGCCTGAGTGCCTTTGAATAAGATCTGTGATATAAGGTGGTGCCTGACCATTACGAGCCTTGAAGGCAATCAGCAGGGTCTTAAACTGGATTCTAAAGTTGACGGGGAGCCAATGAAGAGAGGCTAGCACTGGGGTGATGTGTTCACATTAGTATACCTTGCAGCTGCATTTTGGACCATCTATGGGTAACCTAAGAAGACTGGGGAAGGCTGTGATAAAAGGCGTTGCAATAGTCCAGCCTGGATGTAATGAAGGCATGAATTACTTGTTCCTTACCATGAAAGGACAGAATTGGCTTGTGACAATTACGCAATGTAGAAAGGAGAAGAGTTTCAAAAATCTTGAGGACAAATGCCACAAAACTTAAACAAAGAACAGTGCACCTTTAAATTGATTGAAAGGCAAATAAGTGTATATGTAAAGCACAAATTAGCATTTCAAGAGGATAATAATTCTGGTAGGACTAATACTGTAATATGTTTTTGTGATTTTTTTGCACTGTTACTGGTGAAGTCCTGCGATTTCACTGTATGTGAATACTACCTGACCGTGAGACTCAAGACTGATCAGAGCCAATCTTGGTCCGTTCACATTACACCTTCACCGCAATATTTTGTATGAAAGGATCCACCACACAGAGACCATATCAATCCATAAATGTAACATCCTCTCATTCTGTGTGAGGGACTGCAGTAGGCACCATCGTCACGCTTGACTGCTGTCTTGGAAGAAGGGACTATTTTGGCAGGATAATGCGGTCACGCCACTGAGTGAATAGGGGGTCTTGAGAGAAGAGGGCAGAGATAAGAGAAAGGAGAACATTCCATTAAAGACAGCGATGGTATCAAGCCAAGGCTCAGGGAAGACTATTCTGCACCGAAACCCACCGCAGCACCCATTGAGTGCAAGGTGCATCTGTTACCATGGTACCCAGCCCAGGCAGCCCCTTTCATGTCTGTCAAGACTGGGGAGGAAGAGAAACTAGCAATATGTTAGTCTCGCCTGCAGTTGGAGCTGAAACAGATGTGTGTGTGTGTGTGTGTGTGTGTGTGTGTGTGTGTGTGTGTGTGTGTGTGTGTGTGTGTGTGTGTGAGTTTTTGCGAAATGTATGTTCCCAGCACACATCCCGACGGTCCGGGTTTAAGATGCCGTACACTGACAGAGGCTCGTCACACATCATGAATCATTTACTCACCACAGCAGAGTTGGAAATGTCACGTCTCATTAGTGTTCCTCATGCCTTGGTGCCCCTGCACCATTTGCATCTCTGGCAATGGAGTTAAAGAGAGGACTTGATTAAAGAGAGGAGCTGAGATTTTAGATGCAAACAGACATTTATTGCATTGGGAAGCAGTGTTGTACATTCCCACCCCCCCGGAATCATTTGCAATACTGTACTTTCTGAGGTTGTAGTCTGTTGCGCAGTTGTCCAAGCCAAGTAGCTTAACTCTTCACAAGTGTGAATTTCAAATTTTTTATGGGATTATTTGCTCATCTTTCTTCCCGTCTTCTTCCATATGCGATATTTCCAAAGATCTGGATGCTACTTTCTCACAGTGGAAACTGCTCACTTGACCTTCCTCGGCAGCTAGATAGGCAATCTAATAACAATAGGAGAAACTGTACAAAGTACATATGCAAAGGTCAGCCAAACTATTTGCTAGTGCATTCACCTTTCTGATACAAAACTATATTTTTGTGTTTTTGCTACAGTTTTTAAAACAGTTAAAAAAGCAACATCAAGCTCACAATTCCCTAAACCACAATCAACACTAAACAGTAAATAGTAATTTGTCATAATCTTTATTACAAGATATTAGGCCACTGTACATATCAGTGTAAATCATACAGTACAATGCAGAATTAAGACTGTTTCTTGAGGTTTGTCATTCAAAGCTGTATACGAGGTGCTTCAAGAATACACAAGAGTTTCAGAACTTCTGCCGTGCATGCATGATTTCATATTTGCCATGCATGAGTTGGTATCTCAGTGTTTTAAGAAAGAGCCCTAAGAAATGGCGACCCAACAAAACAACTGAATTGTATGACTAAATGTATAAAGCACAAAAACAAACAAGTTGTCTGGTACAGTATAATTCCTCATGAGATTTGGCACACACGATAATGCACAATGCAATATAAATAGTTTATCAATAGGGTGTGTACACAGTCAAGTTACAGTATCAACCAATCCAGGTAAACGCCTGGGAAGCTTACAAACAGTTGGGGGACACTGTATATAAATGACTCATTAGCTGCAAAGTATGTTAACAAAAAACACCCAGGCAACATCAAGAATTGTTAAGTGAAAAAAAATGTCACTCCCATTCACTCAAGTTTTCTCGACATACAAAAGACCACTCCCTCTGGCTTTAAGTCACTGCAAAAGACATATTCCAAAGGATCAATAAAGTCTTCAACACAGAGAACGAACCAGTTTACCGCTTTCCACTTTGTGCAAGAAAATATGGGCTACCCTTTCCATATTTACAAACTCTGTTACTTATTTGCCCTCAATCAAAATGAAGAGCAGAAATAATGGTACCATTTGTTTGTGTGATAAGATATAGGAGAAGTGTGTGCTTTAGTTTTTATGTTAGATTCATTTCTGTATCCTGTCCCTGATTTCTGCATTTCGACAGCATTCCCTCCTTCCTCCACCTTACTACCCCCCTCTTGTTGTCTTCTCCCACTTTTGGATTTATGGCAAAACACTGTGTGTGTGTGTTTGGGGGCTGTGTGTTTGTGTGTGTGTGTGTGTGTGTGTTGGGGGGGGGGGTCCACCTAGGGGTCTCCTTCGCTGCCATCTCCCACCCCTTCCAGTGTTTGTCACCCGGATGGCCGTGACTGACTGGAAGAGGAGGGCGTGGAAGTGCTGCTTGCTGCCACAAGAGAGAAAGTGCTTATATACAGTGTCTTTGGATTAAAACTGGTAAATATCGCCATAAAAAACTTCAATAGTGTCTTTTGGGATGTGTTGAGCTGAGCGCTCTAAGCCTCTGCCGGGGTCTTCTCTGTTCCATTTTTCAGTGCTTCATTGTCGCCATTCTCATCCTCAATCACAACTGTGGATGACAGGGGAGAGTTAATGAGGGAGGATCATCTTGGTGTGGCATCTCCAAAATTCATCACAGAGTGACAGATGGGCATTAAAGGCCAGAACCATAAGCACTACACTGTATAAGCAGAAGTGGTGTGTGTGTGGGAGAGTAAGAGTATGCAAAAAAAGAAAGATAACCATGACCGTAATTGTGTGTGTGTGTGTGTGTGTGATACACATTTGTGAAATGTGCAATATCTGCGCATGTTTTTGCTGAGAACAATTCTTAAGTGTCTGCCTGTTTGCCGTGTTAGTCTATGTTGTGCCTGTGCACTACACGTGCATTTGTGCGTTTGCCTGTGCATGCATGTGCCACCACAAGTGAGCCTCAATATTCAAGGACCATCTCATGGGTTTTATCAGGAATGCAGGATACACAAAAGCCAAAACACAAACAGCCTGAATACATTATGCAAACACAAAAATCATAATTAAAAACCATAAAAATCTCAATAATTCCAACCATTCATTGGGGAGGGGACATTCAGTACAAGTATGTTGAGCAGCATTCAGAAAGCATTTAACAACACGCACTGCGCATTCAACTTGTGTTGCAATGCGAATAGAATATTTAAAACCCATACATCCCACAGGCATGCAAACAAAAGAAATTACGCTCTACTGAAGCAATGTTAAGGAAAAGGTGTTGCCGTTCTGGCTTTACACGGAGCCATCCTTAATTATGGTCCTCTAGTAACCTATGTGCGCATTCAACACATCACCATACAAACGAAAACGCCTTAATTGTATAATTACCCCGTTTGCTCCTGCCTATTTGTCCGAGTTTTGGCGGACGTTTGTTCTGTGATCCATTGAAGAAGTTGTTGGTGTCTTGAAGACGACAGGTGAAGGAAAGGTGTCCCTCTTCGCCCTCATTTCCATAATGACTCATTTTTTCTTCGTTGAAAGGCAGCACTTCCGACATCTCCAAATGCGTCTTTATCACCAAGGCGCACAAACTAAAATGTATAGCTCGTCGCCAAGCGTGAACTCGGTCGTCTATAACAAGCAAAAGGAGTGAAGAAAAAATAATGCTATCTGCAAACACGATCAAGCCCTTTCTGTTTACCCCGAAGACACGTGTCTGTCTCCGCAGGTACGCAACAGAAATGACAGTAGGCTAAATCTAATAAATATCCTCAATTTCCCCACTCGTGAAGCTTCGGCAACATTATTCAAAATGTCCAGAGGTTTTTTTCTCCGTGCGTATTGCTTTGGAAATGGAGGCGCACGTACAATCGCCGTGGAGCGCCCGCTGGATTCGAGCGGCTGAACCGGTCGCACGGAAAATCTGAGGAAGAAATGCAAATTGGGGAGCGATGCAAAACACGGATCCCGGGGAGACCTGGCGAGGGAACTGTACGGGGGTTTTCTGGTGCAGCCCAGAGAAGCTTCCAGATGGAGTCTTGGTGTACCAATGCCCCACTCTCCGGGGTCTAGATGCAATCAAATGGCGACTTTATATTCAGAGATGGCATATATATTAACCAATACAGATCTATGAAGAACGTCGTTTACGCGCCACCACTCGGAGAATAAGGCTAGGATGTGACATCTTATCTTCCAACCTGTTTTACAATTTTACAAATTTGGCAATTTATTTGGTCGTGAGGTTTTGACCATGATATAATGTCCATTGAGTCAGAGCTCACCAGAGGATGGCAGTGTTTTCATATGAGTCAAAATGGGACTTTTGGCCCCATGGCGCTCCAGTTTAATACCGAGGCCCTGCACTGTTTTTCCTCAATTTCTAGAAAACTAATATCAATATGGGGGTGTTGGATGGGGGTTGAAGATGCTACACCTGGGAATCAGGAAACTTCTCTCTAGACTATATTTGTTGTGTCAAATCCAATCAATCCATGTTCCGGGTATCAGGTTTCAGGTTTACTCAGTAAATCATCCAGATAACTTTTTTTTTAAACACAGCAGATGATATCAGTGCCATTATTCCTAAAATGACCTTAAGTGACAAGATGATGATTAATAGTACTAGACATTTCAATGTCCACAAACCTAACAGGATTCAGTTTAAGTTTTCCACCCACTGCTGTCTGCTGTGTTTAGATAATCTGTCTTCTGTAACATCAGCACAAAGGGATTTTACGAAACAAACAGATATAGCCTACAGTAAAGGACATGGAGCAATGGACAGTCTTGACAATGAAACAAAAGGTGATATCTGAGCCTGCAGCTTAACTAACTTTGATATTTCGTTGACTATTCATAGAGGAGGTGCAGTCATGACACACCTGCTCTCTGTGGACTGAGCCATGATTTTTATCAGAGGCTCCCCTTTCATATCAGATCATCTCATCTTTTTCAATTTCACAAATTTTATCACGTGTGGTTATATTGTCATAAGAATTGGATTCTGTAATAATTAGTTAATCCATTAGTAAGCCTTAACAAACCTGCCCATATTGAACATTGTAGATGCACATGGATAATTTACTATATATATATATATATATATATATATTTTACTAAAACAATTGGCTACAGCGCTTTATGTATGGGGGATACAGTTTAAATAAAATTTCCTGCTGTATTACTTGATAATGGGTGTGCTTGGGTCGTGCTTTGTTTCCCATTTTAAATATTTTTTTCATAACATTAAATACTCATGACTAAGAATAATTCTCAAAAAAATCTGTTCATTTTCTCCATCAGGCCTGCATAGCTGTGGTTTGAGTGACAGTGGCCTGGCAAAATATACACAAATGACATCATCTACAGGCGACACCTGACAGACAAAATCTCAAGTAGGCTAGAGAAATCTCTCATGTGTAAAATAAGCAAAGCTGTTCTAACTTTGGCAGAAGGTGTGTAATGTCTAATGTATGACATTACTAATCAATGTAAGATGTGTCTTTAGAGTGCACTGATGCACAAATTCATAAAAAAGAATTGATGAACTATGAGTGCAAAAGTCAAACTTAAAATTGACTGTAGACATTCACCAGTCACCTCTGACATAACTCCAAAAATTCTCTATATTTTAATATTTATTGCAATAAAATAGTATTTTTTACAAGTTATGAACTTGACATTGCTGGATTACATATACAGAAGGCTTAAAAAGTGCCCACTGTAGTGGATATTACGATGACTGTAGCAGGCAGAGACCAGCTACAGCTAGAATACATTTGAGAATATGAGATGCATCACCATTATATTGGTATTGAAAACATTATCACAATAATTAGAGCCGTGAGTCAGAGGAAGCTCCGCATATTTTCCACAGAACCACCTTTGGTCCATGCCAGCACAAACATTTTCAGGGGAATGACTATTTTTTCTGCGTTCATGGTCTTAGTTGTATCATTATCTTCATCGGTATTTGGTACAGCGTAGATATGACCCGTAGATGGTTTGGTCTATCCACCGGCGGAATTTGGACACGGCTGTGTAGACTCCTGGAAACTTAGCATCACCGCAGCCGTTGCCCCAGGAGACCACGCCGTAGACAGACCCCCTACACACAAGTGGCCCGCCAGAGTCTCCCTGCAAGGACAAGACAACACCCTCCATCAGTTATTATGAAAAACATATGACCTGAGTTTCTCATAGTTTATTGAAAAGCCATTTCAATGTCCTTGAATTGGTGTTACACTAAACTATAGTAGTTTTAAGAAGCATTTCTGCATCCTGTGTCTATATGTCCCAGCCAAGTTAGGTCACTTCTTTGTTGTCTCAAGCAAGACATTTAATCAATTTGAACTTATATTTCACATGTAAAATGCCAGAAAATGACATGTGCCTTCATCATGTGACATGCTATTCTAATCACATTAGCTCAACTGTGGATTTCTCACATTTTTGTATAGACAAACAACATTGATGTTTTTTACGTATGTGGGAAAAAAGACAAACAGACATAAAAAAAACAAAACTGTCTTCTCACTGGATAGTGTGTATTGGATTCACCAAATCATAATCTCTTGCTGCCACTTGGAAATGCGTACACACAAAGTTGCATACTGCAGGCAGGGTTAAATATAGCACATTTTAATTAGTCATTCAGCTCTTTACTTAAGGCAAAATATAGCCTACTGGTATATCACACATTGAATTTCATGTAATTTTCAACTCACATCAAAGTTTGGGGTTGAAATTCTTTCATGATACCAAATCAGAGCATGCTGTTGTCTGTGGCAAATGACTGTACCTCAAAATTAAGGCAAGGTTGTCAGTCCTGGTGCTATATTAGGGATGGTTTTCTATCCCTTCTGTAACTATCACAACTAATACAATTCCTGAGGGTGGACTGCCACATATGCTTAATAAAAACTTGTAACTGAATCAACACTGATATGATGGACAGTGTCCTTATACACTGTCATGGTGGTGAGCTTCCCAAAACTGTCTAATTTGTTTTATTCTGATGTGAGCTGATAAAAAAATTGGATCAGCCTGCATTATTTGAAACTGGAAACCAAGACTGGTACCTTGGAGAATTTCTTATTCCAAAATTGATTAAATAGCTTTTCAATGATCAAAGGATCATGTTTGTCACAATGGGGCAGATTGGGCAGCAACTGATGTGCAACGCTCACCAGCAGTTCATAGCGGAAACTGTTAAAAAATAAGTTTATGCTATATAGTATTCATCCCCTTTACCTTGCAGGCATCTTTTCCTCCAGTCCTGTAGCCAGCACAGATCATGTTTGCCGTGATGTTTCCATTAAAGGATTCGCTGCTGTTACACCTTGCAGATGAAACAATGGGTACTGTGACCGTCCTCAGGGTGAAGGGGGCCTGGCCTCCACCTAGATTGTTGTAGCCCCACCCGGACACCCGACACACCAAGCCTTCAAACACTCCTGTCCCTTGCCTGGGGAGAGGTGCCAGTGATACGTATTTGTTCAGTACCATGGGGGCCCGCAACTGGACAGAAAAGAGTTTCAGAGTAGACATGTGAAGAAATTTTTTTTTCAAAACAATCTTGTCCAACATTATTAATATATGCAATATTAGCTTGATTATTTTTACCAGTATTTTTATATTAACAGTGGATCAAATCAACAAAAAATTATAATTTACTACATACATAGCTTTGCCAGCTAAGGCACAAAGAACAAAAGGTGCTTTTTTACATGGCCACACACATCTGGTTATTGCGATTGCGTCATTAAGATAATATAAATGATGTGGTGGTGTGATAGACATGTGTTTTTTCTTGTTTTTTTTAAAAGATCTTTTTGGGGTTTTAATGGCCTAACATAATTATCACTCACATGATCTTGCATTAAAGTGTTTACAACATCAGTAGTTTACCATGCAATTAGAACATGTTGTTTCCTTTGCATTGGTGCTGTTTTAAACCTTTACACCATTGGTGATAAGAGCTTAGAACTATTGATTTAGGAGACCTTAATAAGACTTTAATGTCCTAGGTTGAAAGTTCAGTTAAAATATTTTAACAAAGCACAAAAAGACAAACTGTGGCTCAATAAACAGAATATGTCCAAACACAAAATAATCCATACATTTTAAATGTAACTCTCTAGTTGTGTGAACTTTGATAAGCATTGCTGTGTGGCTACATGTCTGCACTGTGTCTGCAGTACCTTAATGAGCATGATGTCAGCATTGTTGGTGCTCCTGTTGTAGTGGGGATGGGTGACCAGCCTGTGGGGTTTAGCGTACTGCTCAGTACCCTCAAAGGTATTAACAATGTAGTCGCCCGCCACTATCATCATGTGCTCTGCCCTAAAAGACAGGGCGTTTCCATTTTACATCACATGTATCAGAAATCACGCATCCTAGTAAAGCTTGATGTGGGACTGGCTCTAGTGGCTGTAATTCTGCACCAAGGCGTAAAATTCTCATGATTCAAAGTCACAAAGACACATAAAGTCGGAAGTATTTGTCCGCCTGGGAACAATGGCTTACTGTGTGCAGGCAGGGCCGGGGCAGTATGACAGAAATACGGCCAGTTTCCTGGATCCAGACAAGATCACACACACACATGCACACACACACACACACACACACACACGCACACACGCACACACACACACACACACACACACACACACACACACACACACACACACACACACACACACACACACACACACACACACACACACACACACACTGATGAGAATATGCCAAGGTCAGCTAACTCGACCGCATCTGAGTGCTGTTTGACTTCTGAGTGGCCTGTATACAGGTTTACTTTGCGTCATGATCAAACGGCATCGTTTTGACATTACCTACCCGTAGCAGAATGGATGTTTGCTTTTAGGCATCTGTTGGGAACATCTGCTCACAATATAAAATCATGCCAAGTTCGCTTCTACACAGTGACTTCTACAAAGTCCAATAAGAGAATGCCAGAAGAATGTCAAAGTGTTTCAGAAACAGTTTGACCTTTACCTTAAGCCACATTTTAGCTTTGTGAGAGATTATGTCAGTATGACAATGCTAACATTGTAAGTATTGTGTTTTTAATGCTCTATCATCCTAATATACCAGTATGCTTTGTCAAAAACACAAACAAGCATGTAACCTTCCAAACAGGAAAAACATGACAAAACATGGTTTTGAGATTTTTCGCTAAACAAAAGCAGCAAAAAGGATCAACAGCTTATTGATGACGACTGTTGAAAAATCTTACCCGATGTTACAATGCGCTGCTGTCAGCACCCAGTACCTGTGAACCAGTGATCCACCGCAGAAATGTTGGCCCCGGGTGCTCTGCAGTGACACTATGTATTTGATGGAGTTTGGTGCAGCGGTGTAACCGCCTACTATACGGCCCTGCATTAGCACATGGCCTGTATGGAAACAAAAACATTTACAGGACAAAGCGTTAAAAGGAGCTATGGGAGATTGATTTAGAGTAGTTTAATATTTCTATACTGTAGATGCTTTCTCCCCTTATCCGAAAAGCCTTTTCAGTTCTGACTCAATGATGGAGTCTGACAATTGCTGAAGTTGTTTCTTACAAAGCTGATGGAGAGTGGACATTAAAACCTCTTTCCCCATACTTTTAACATGGCACATCATGTTCTCATAAACTACTGGAATAGTTCCTTCTGGCACATCCTGTAAATATAGTAACAACAGAGGTATGGATTTCAGTCACACCTAAAAAGTCCATCTTATCAAACATGGCGAGAACCCCCTGTAAAACGTTGAATTGTCATTTAGAGGTTTTCAATCGTTTTAAAAAGCTAATTTGCTGTTGGCTTAAGCTTCATATGAGAGAGGTATCCAACTCTCAGCAAGTTTTTAAGTTGCAACAGAATCCTACATTTAAAATTAAATAAATCAACACAAATTTTGTTAGCAAAACTGAAAATTATGTACTCACTTTGGACTGCTGTGAGGTCCAGTAGCACACAACATAAACACATAAGCAGGCTCATCATAGCTGTGGAGGTTTGAGTTTGTTATCCTACACCATACTGTACCAGCAGCTGAACCACTGCCGCCAGACAACCAGTGTCCTCTGCTCCTGTCTTCCAGCCCAGCACTGGGCATCCACTCCTTTCTAGAAACAGTAGGAGTCAGTCACATCAACCTTTGTCCTTGAGTTTAAGTTCATCCTTCACCATGACATGTAGATGTAGGTCCAACACTGTAGCATTGATTGAAAAGGAAAGAGAGGAACAAAGTTCACCTTCAGAAATTTCCTCCCCTTCCTTTTGCCATCCCAGCAATATCACAACTCTTTCTCCTGACCTGCCTGACTTGTCGAAAGGCCTTACGATGTTGCCATGGCAACACAGTACTGTGCCGAGCGGGTTCATCTATACTGTATCAGTACGCTCTGTTGGTGTCATCATCCAGGCTTATCCGTGCTGAAATGTTTCAATAGCCCACTGTGTGTGTGTGTGTGTGTGTGTGTGTGTGCCTTTGTATTGTAGCTGTGAGGAGATTCACTTCTGAGCTAAGACAACACGGAGGTATTCTACACAGCCGAGACGCACAAGTTTTCCTCTGTATGAGTATGAATCATCATGTCTGCTATGATAATAACTCATTATCACCAGGATGATCATCATCACTATTATAATCATCATCATCAGCGGATGATGCAAGTCAGCATCATCCACAGCATGGGAGGAGAATCTGGCCTGACCTCCTCTTGTCCCACATTAAGAGCTGAATAATTGATGCTTCACCCAGTAGAATGGGAGAGACGGCTTTGTGTGGCCTCCCACAAATATTTCGGAAATATTTAACCTAAATTTGGTCTTTACAATATGAAGACATTTTAAAGGGCATGTTTAAGCAAGTTACAAAAACACATTTTTTCCCTTATCCCCAGTGGTGGTGAATGCAATTTAATTTTATAGCAACAAAACATGACTTTATACCAGTTGCCACTACGAAAACTGTTGACAGTTAGGTCTGTGGATTATCCAGACTAATGGGGACATGTATCCAGCAGAGCCACCTGATTAGACCTGCTTTTGTGTAGTTTTATTTACTTTTATCTCTATTTTATTCTTTACCTTTTTATTGTATCTCTGCTTTATGTTTTGGTTTAATCTTTTATTGTGAAGCACTTTGTGATGTCTAATCTAGAATGTAAATAAACGTTACTTAATTACTTTCCTACTATTACTTTTTTTAAATGTTTGACATTTTGGAAAATGCACATATTTCCTTTCTAAAGTTAGATGAGAACATTTATACCAATCTCATAGTTTTTCCATATTTTCAGGAAGTCACTGGTCCTGGCCTAGAAATCCCATAAAGCCACAACTAGTTATTTATATTTAAGTTTTTGTACAGATTAAACAAACGCGATAAGCGCTGTTAGGCAAATTTTTTAACCTAAAAACAGAACCAGGCCAGTTTCTTCTTGCTTTATATCTTTATGCTAAGCTAAACTACACATTTCTTAAGCTAACCATTACAAGACAAGGGACCAATCACATGCGCAGGTTGAGGTCAAGGCTGTAGCACAAGGCTACGGCCCAGAGCTAAAAGAGCCAGCAATGCTGCACCAGGTGTCCAGGGTCCTTTCTGGCGCTCAATGAATGTGCGCCGTCGATAGTTGAGTTATGCCTTTAAATATACAGCATTTATATTTGGTAGAGTTCAAACTTTCACAATGTCAATGGTTGTTTTATAACCATACATCTGTAGTTTAGTGTGGCTTTGTCAATGAAAACACAACATAATGTGAATATAGAGATTAAATCAGCCTAGAAATAGAGACATATTCAGTTTTTTTTATGTCAACACAAAAGTCTGGTTGTGGCAAACAAGTCTCTGTGAACTGACACGTTCTTCTCCGATTCACCACTCATATGTCAATACTGTACACGTGCAGTTCTGTGCAAGGCATCTCTTTCTCCCGCTGTCTCACACACACACACACACACACACACACACACACACACACACACACACACACACACACACACACACACACACACACACACACACACACACACAAAGGCATCACATTTGTCATCTTAGCTTTGCACCTGAGGGAATGCGGCGCACACTATCACCCAGTTGGAATGACACCTTTAAGATTGTAAACTGTATAGAGGATATGAGTTATATGAGCTACAGACCAAACGCCCCTATCTGTGGGAATTAAGAATGGAAAAAACTAACTGCTGGGAAACTAAGTGAGTGTGACACCTGGAGAGATGGAAAAGGCTGAGAGAGGAGAAGAGGGACACTGTAGACAAAAGTTACAGGACAGTGTTTCCCGGCTGGATCAGACTTATCAGTGTAAATTCAGGCTAGGCTATAACACTGATTTTACACTATTTGCTTTGATTGTTAAGTTAACTTGAGGGGAAAACAGAAGTACAAAAGGTATTCAGCCACTTTTACTCTCAGTCAAATGAAAGAGATTTCTGAGAAAAGGTTTGTCCTTGTTCAACAAGAATAAATGCTGTCATGTCCTGCTAAGTCTCAGGTTGATAATGCACTGGGGGCAACTATATCATACCTAGACATCATTTGTCCTGCCTGTCTGTCTCTTTAACATAATTGGATACACTAACAACATGCCTGGCCAGTATATTCTATCATTTATCTGGCTTGTTGGGTTTCATCTCAGTTAAGCTTCACTTTGTCTCCACTGCTGGACAATAGGTGGAATCTATGAGAACAAATACCTTGGGAAGAGAGCTGTAATGAAACAGAAGACTGCTGTTTAAAGAAATTATGTACTAGGTCACACTCTTGTCTTTCTGCATGTGAGAGACACTAAGATATATGGCAGACAATGGGAACAATGAGAGTGCAATCTATGGTCACAGTATAAAAGAGGCCTGAGAGTTCTCAAGCTGTACGGTATTCCACAGTATGAGATGAGTGTATGAGTGTGAGTGCCAGTGTGTGGATGCTTGGACTGTTTTCTCACTTGACTCTTGATAAGGTGAGAAATATTTGTATCAAATTGATTTTACTTTGATTGTGTAATGTTGTGGATTAAGGAGTTTTATCAATTTGAATTAATCATTTCAGTTCAAAGGTTGTGAGTTCAAGAATAATTACTGGACACATTTTGGTGTGCGGTAAGATGCACTGATTTGTCCTGCTGGGATCCCACAGAAGAATCCCCTTGAATGTGCAGGTGTGAACACATTTATGCTACCTGACCCTTTGGTTATTGTGGTTGATAATACTATATTCAAAACAAAGCCAGTTTATTGTTTGTTTGTTTCCTTTTGGTAGCTGCTAAAATGAACCTGGCTCCATCCTGTCACCTCTCATTGCTTCTTCTGCTTGTTGCCAACCTATCAGGTGAGACATCTGACAATACGTTTACAGTATATACTGTCTTCTGAACTTTTAAACCTGTTGTCACACAGGGCTGACTTCATGTAACTCTAGCTGACTAAAATTAAAAGCTATGAGCTTATCTTATGTTAATGTTTATGCTAAATGTCTTTTTTATAGCCAAAGGTTTTATTGTTATAGTAATTATTGTTATTGTTATTATTGTTATTTTTATATTGTTTTTCTCTCTGCACTGTATTTTATACCTTTTTTGTAAGCTGCTGAAAACTGCTGCTGGAAATTTCAATTTCCTTGCGAGAGTCATTCCAAAAAGATCAATAAAGAGAAGTCTAAGTCTAAGTCTACAACAGAACATCCATGTCTCTGTGTGTCTAATCCCCTCCTCGGCTCTTAGTTGCGTACGAGGAAAGAATCATCGGGGGTGCAGAGGTACAGCCCTACTCCATCAAGCACCAAGCCTCCCTCCAGTTCATGAACTACCACTTCTGTGGAGGCACCCTCATCCACCCGCAGTGGGTGGTGTCTGCTGCCCACTGCTGGAGACCGTAAGTTACTGCAGTTTTACACATTTACGCACTCACGGGGCTAGATTTCCTTAATGTCTATCGAAGCATGGTTGGATTACCGACTGGGTGTACCGGGCCCAAAGGTTCAGATGGCCCCTAAGCCAGAGCCTCTGTGTGAAGTTGCTGTTATTAATTTAGCATGTCAATAACAGAGCCCCAAAAGATCTGAAAACTGAATAAATAGCCTAAACAATCACTTTGAAGACAATATCATGATACATTTTAAGTGAGTGTTTATCTCCTCAGTTTATCAATAGGAATAGAATGCATCTGCATGGCCATACAGCAGATTTTTTGCAGGTCAGACAGGAAAGTGCCTGTCTTTGGGGGAGTGGTGTTGCCTTATATGTCTCTGTGCACAGGAGTCCATAGTCTCATACTGTAATCCTCCTATGCATGGAAGCACATGCTGCACATTGCATTTGAATCTCAAAGCTGTATAGGACAAATATTAGAAGGATCTGAAACAACCAAGCGACTTTAAAAAAAAAAGTGTTGGATTGTCTGATCTGTAGTTGATGGAATAAACTTCTCCTTTGCCTTCACACTGTGTTCTTTTAGGAGTCAGCTGATCCAAGTGGTCTTGGGTGAGCACAACATCATCGAGCTGGAGGGCTTTGAGCAGAGGTTCAATGTATCTTTAGTCGTCAGGCACTACCAGTACCAACCCTGGACATTTGACAATGATATCATGCTGCTTAAGGTAAGGGATGATTATGACATAGGGTTGTGTTTTGATACAGGTATGGACTTGATATAGATCCTGTGATCTAGTTGAACCAGAGTTGAAACCGATTTCATACACTGATTAGATTACTGATTGACATGGATGAGTCAGTGTCCTGCAGCACAATTCAGAAGCAGACTATACATAAACATGTCATGACGAATATGCAATAAACCATGCAATCTTTAACAGCCTAAATAGCTGAACAAATATGTACATTTCTAAATAATGCATGGTCTGTCATAGAACCCTTCACACAGATGTGTCATATGATAAGCATGTATGCAATTCATTACATTTTAAATGTTTATGAATTATATAAGCCATACAGTGTCCTTGCTCACTAATTGGAAAAACTAAATTCAACTTAAAGGGCTACTCAAGCCATTTTGTATTGCATTTTCATAAAGTTGGAGAAATAATTTAAAACAAATGGTCAAGTAGTGTTCAACATATTCTGAATTTTGGTCTCTAAAACTGAATCCTGCATTTCCCATAACGCAATTCAATAGTGTCTTTTAATTGGACTTTGGGCCCAGGTAATGCCCATGTATTTAAAACTTAACACACCCAGATTAAAATGCATGTTGCCTCTTATTTATGTGTTGCCTCTGACAGCTAGTTGGTGGTTTCAGAGTTTGGTAAAGGATCCTTTAGAAAGTCAAGTGACTTCACTTCCCGTCAGTGAACCCTGACGCATTGCTTTTTACTGCACGTATTGGGGATTTTCATTTAAACCGAATTTCCAGTGCACTGTAATAATTGTGCCATTGCAACACTACAAGTGATCCCTACTACTTGTTGAACTAGTGACCCTATTGAGAAAGTTACATTCGACCCCTTTATTAATTAGTCTGATTCCCATTAATGTACTTATTTATCATTTTCTGCGTCTGAACATGCTTTATTCATTGTATTCTGTTTTATACAGTGACACATTTCTGTGAGTATAGCACAGACAGCAGAGTAGGTCACGCAAATAGAAAATATAGTTAAATGCTACCTTCAGCATTTGCTTTTTGTGATGACTGATTGAAGTGGTGGAATGTAACTAAGTGCATTTGCTTAAGTACTGTACTTAAGTACAAATCTGAGGTATTTGTACTTTACTTGAGTCTTTTCTTTTTGTGCTACTTTCTACATATACTCTATTACATTTGACAGGAAAATATTGTTTTTTAATGGCTATATTAATCTGACAGCTTTACTACAAGTACAGCTGAAATGATTAGCTGATTAAACACTTA